>CM032452.1:25173924-25273924 GCA_019049505.1 Pachyrhynchus sulphureomaculatus | reverse complement strand
AGTTTAATTTAGGCATATGATATGTTAGACAAATAATATCTAGAATTTTTAGTAGGACTCAAAAATAAAATAATATACAGGGCTTTCCATTTAAAAAAAATCGATATGCATAATTTCTTCGAACTGGCAGTTCAAAACATTTTATTGTTAACGTCAGCATATGCGCCATATAACACTTTATAACTTTTATATTATATATATATATATATATATATATATATATATATATATATATATATATATATATATATATATATATATATATATATATATATATATATATATATATATATATATATATATATATATATATACATATATATATATATATACAACAACAACAACAGATAGTTTGATAAAATGCGGCTGATTATAACGTGCTTTTTTCAGAGCAGTTCTTGAGTGTATGGAGACATGTTTTCTCATAGTTCCAATTAACTAGTTAAACATAACAGAAAAATAGTATAGAAAGCAAGTAGTACATGGAGACTTTTTTGGACTGACTGTATATATATATATATATATATATATATATATATATATATATATATATGTATATATATATACACATATATATATATATATATATATATATATATATATATATATATATATATATATATATATATATTACAATAGAGGTTTTCACGGATGGTGGAATGTAATATATTAAAATTCCTGGTTTCACACCGTTCGTCTAACAATGAATTTGCACGACGTCTCGCCGAAATCTCATCTGACATTTTCAAGTGTTCTTGCTGCTGCTGTTACTCGATACTGTGATCTTGCTGCTGCTACCGCTGGAATCTAACTCAAAGCAAATTCCAAAAATTCTTCATCAAACAGCGCTCTTATCATTGCATGTCTTCGTAGCTCTTCAAAAATTACGTCACCTGTTCAGAGCCATCTCCAACTATTCTACAACACACAAGCTGCTATCTCACCATTTAGGCTCTCACTTCTTCGCAGAAGAAACAACGATCTCATCCACTCCGGATGAACACATAGTTGGCTTCTTACCCGATTTTTCAAGGTCAAACTGCCCCAGTCCCACTGTAGCTATACTACTTACGTTAAATTTAACTTTTCAAACGAATTTAAAGGTTATTTGGTCAGATTTGTTTGGTGGACTCTTTCTTTTTGCTTTTTTGTGAGGTTCTTTTAACTGTAATTAAAACTAATTATTTGAATATTACGATTTTAAATTAGGACTCATTTCAAGTAATTTTTGGAAAAAAAAACATAGATCATCCAATAATGTTTTTACAGGTTAATAATATAAAACTTAATCAAAACTAACTTTCAAAGTAAGTTGGAATTCCACACAGTTGCAGTTGCTTTTCTAAATATGCTATTTTAACCATCAGTAGCAGTTCCTAGGTTTCTTTTACTCTAGTTATAATATTATGCCCTCTAATGCTGCGTACTCGTTAGGACTTTAAAAAAGTTTAAATTATTGGATTTGAAATGAATGCTTTCAAATCTATAAAACTCAACATCATCATCATAACCAACAGGCTAAATGTTAATTCGCGTAAAAGCCGCCTTTTATATAAAATGCTATAAAGGTAAGATACAACAAATTGTACCAAATACGCATACCTAGTACTCAATCGGACGCTGAAACAGCAGCCACAAGCCGACAGAGCGTATTTAGTACAATTCGTTGTATCTTACCATTGTGTTCCGCAAGTACGGAGATAAATACTAGAAATTCTGTTCTCTTGTTTGTCGATCCTAGCCCAACTGACGAGCCGTAATACGGCGAAACGCGTCTCGGGATGGACGAACGAATAAGGGAACAATGAGTAGACTGCTGAAATATGGGCTTTACCTATTTTCAGTTATTTTACAGTAAACCACATAAGGTCTGAGGTTGATCCCTTGCAAATCGCGCTGCCTACCTTTAGTGTTGGCTGTGCCAGCCACTCTGTCGGCTTGTGGCTGCTGTGTCAGCCTCCGATTGAGTACTAGGTATCCGTATGTGGTACAACTCGTTGTATCTTACCATTGTGTTCTGCAAGCACCTGAATGAGTATTAAAAATTATGTTCTCTTGTTTGTCGATCCTAGCCTGACTGATGAGCGATATACCGCAAAATGCGTCTCGGGATGCACGGACGAACAGTGGATAGACTGCTGAAATATGGGCTTTACCAATGTTCATTTGTTTTACAGTAAACCACAAATGCTATAAAAACTAATTGGGACAATTTTACTTTTATAATAAGGAAATATACCACAGAAATTACACTATGGAAATTTCTTTAATCGCCTGTGTGAACGTGAACAGAAAAGACCAAAATTCCTCACCTTCTAACTCGACTGACAAAGTTAAAGGTCTTTGAATTAAATTTTTTTATTTGAATACTATATTTACTATTATTATCGCATGAAAAAGCCTAGAAACTTTAAAGATTGTGTTGCATATGCATGTAAAATGTAAAAAAGTAAATGTTTTCCATAGTATGGCCCTATAAGAGAAACGTTAATGTAAACTCTTTTATAGACTTACGTTCAGTTGAAAATGTAAGTTATCTTTATACTTACAGTGTTCTTTAGATTAAAAAGTGAGATGTAAAAACCAAGATTCATTATATTTACTAATAATAAGTACGAGGATTGTATGATAAGTACCTGGCCTCGGCCAGAGATTTAACATATTATTATTTAAAAAAAATTATATTTTTCATAAACATAACCTATCCCAAGAATCCTGTCAAATTTTTAAGTCGCTGCGTGATTTAGTTTATGAGTGGCAGCCATTTAAATAGAACAACTTTTGTAGTTTCACAATAAGAAAAAATTGAATATCGAGAAGTGATAAAATATTTGTTTTTGTAAAAGAAAACGAATGATGAGAGAACAGCGAAACTCGACGATGTTTATGAGGACTGCACCTTCGTTATCGGCCATAGAATATTGGACAGCTGAATTCAAACGTGACCATACAAACACTCTTGATGAAGGACTTTCAGGTCGTCCAAATGAGAACACCACATTAGAAATGATTCAAAAAATTCACGATATAGTGATAAATAATCGAAGAGTGAAAGTGCATGAGATTGCGGAGACTGTTGACATCTCAGTTGAACGGGTGCAGGACATTTTAACAACTCATTTGGATATGAGAAAGCTCTCCGCAAGATTGGTGTCGCGATTGCTCACAGTTGACAACAACCACGCACGTGTGTCAACTTCAAAAGAATGCCTGGCTATGTTAAAGCGTAATCGGAATGATTTCATCACAGTACACCAGAGATCACACGACAGTCCAAACAGTGGGTTTTCCGTAGAGAACCGGCGCCAAGGAAGGCCAGGGCGACTTTATCGGACAACAAAGTCATAGCCACAGTGTTTTGAGATGCACGCACCATAATTTACATCATTTCCTTGAAAAGAGCAAAACGATTAATAGAGAGTATTATGTCAACTTATTGTATCGTTTCAACCATGCTGTAACAGAAAAACGTCCGCATTAGGCGAACAAAAAAATTCTGCCACACATGCATGTGTTCGCCATGGCAAAATTCCATGGTTTAGGATACGAATTGTTTCTGCATCGACCACATTCGCCAGATTTAGCCCCCAGCAATTATTTCCTATTCCCGAATATGAAAAAATGGCTCGGCGGAAAAAAATTTGGCTTAAGAAAGAACACCACTGTAGAAGTAAAAAAAGGTGAATTTTAAAAATTTCTTTACGAAGAACTATACAAGATATTGATTTGAAAATAAAAGTTTTTGTTATACAAATATCGAAAAACATACATGATTTTTTCATAAACAAAAATCCCTTTCTTGCACTACCGGAAAGATTTCACACATAGGGATGAACCCAGAATGAAAAAAACAAAAATATTCTTGATTTATAAGTGAAAATCTAGGGAATAAGGTAGGAAAATGAAAAAAATATAGATTTTTGTTAATTTGGCAGGCAAATGAACAAAACAAAAAAAAAATGACGAAAAATTTTGCACTAAACTGTTAATAAAAAAAAAATTGCACTAATCGTAAAATCCGTATGTCATTCCCTGAGGTATGACCTCTTAAAGCTGTGTCAAAAATTTTTAGTCGATTGATTGGAAACTTTTTGAGTTATGTTTCCGGTAAGGTGAAAAAAACGTGGTCTCAGTGAGTCTCAGTAGGTACCCTTATCGCACGCAGCAAGCGATCCGGTTCTACGTCGAAACAAACGTGTTACCGATTTTTTTCCTGCTATGAAACTTTTTTCCCACATTCAAGATTACATAAAGAATCATTTAAGCCAGGAAAAATTTTTTTTAAATTTTTTCTCAGTAGTGTTCACCCTTAAACGATAAGGTAATTGCTGAAAGAAACGCCTATTTTGAAGAGTTGGAGAAATCGTATTTTTTAGATGGGATACAAAAGATAGAAAACGTTGAACTAAGTTTATCGAGCTCAAAGGATACTATGTTGAAAAATAAAATAAATTTTACACATAAAAAGGTTTTTTCTTGTCAAGGTTAGGTACCTATCGTACAACCCCCGTTGTAAATTCAATTAAAAAGAAGAACTATATTTCTTGTCACATCATATCAGGATTCAGAAGAAAATTAGTCGCGCCCTTGAATTTTATACTCGAAGTACTCCCTTGGATATTCTCACGAACGGAACGAGTATGATGTATTAGACCTATATGCAAAAGAGCCCAAGTAGAGGTTTAGCATTCCACTAGGGACAAGTGCAACAATATTCCAAACAGAAATTTACTCAATAGAATATTAGACGGGGGCTATGCTCAAAAATAAAATAAATTTTACACATAAAAATGTTTTTTTCTTGTCAAGGTACTTATCGTATAGCCCTCGTATATTATATCATTTTCAATTTCGTAAAAATAAACCACTTAATAATTACTTAATCTTTTCATTTTAGAAACATAAATCTACCAGAAGGAGAGCAAAGACCTCTAATATTACCGTTCATTTTAATTAATTTTTTAATTAATTAATATTAAGTAACGCTAAGTGGTGTTAACTTTTTTGTTGGTAATAAACTTCGACATGAAAAGTAATAATAATAATAATACTAACTTTTCAATCCCACAAAATAAATTCAGAAAACCTCAGTTTAGTTAAAAATTATAAATACCGATAAATTTGACAGAAAATACATTGTTGTCGGGTACTCCTAAAGGAGACTGCTCAATTGAATGTGAAATAGAAATATGAAGGCAGAGATCGGCGTATCTTTGAGCATGCCCCACTTTAGTTTTTTATCGAAGAAACGACTATGAATACGGGTCACGGCTTTAAAAAGTTGTTTATTCCACTTTTATCGTAAATACACGCGAAGCGCTGGATTGTTAATTTGGGTTAATGGCAGATAATGGAACTTCAGTGACTTGTACTTTTGTTTTTTACTTGTTCCATTGTTGCTTTAATAATGCAAATCGTGTAATCTATGAAGTCGAATTTGGGGACACGTACTGATATTCAGAAAGACATATAGGTTTAATCTTCAAAGTCTATTTTTATAAGAAAGTTTCAATTTAGGACATCAAATATACTTTAAAAATTTTAAAATTATCGAACCACAAAAAGCTACGGATGAAATGTTCTAAAGTTATCTTCAAGTTTAATAAATCTATCTGACATTTCTCGAGTATTTGGGTCACAATGTCTAATATCTGGCCCATAACTCTTAACGGAAATGTTGGATCTAATAATCTTCTTAAAATTGTCAGATCACCTGCTAACGATTTAAGTTGTAAGAATTTTCGACGTTTTAAAGTTCAGAATTATTGGAAAGTTATTGGTCGATAGAAAAGTTATAAAGCGGATTTGACGGGACTTTAGGAAAATGGTATGCTTTTAAATTGGTTACTAAAACATGCAATAACTAAGAATGTTTAAATAGAAGAAATAGTAAATAAAATTTTCAATTAAAATAATAGGGGTCTCAAAGAAAAGTAATAGAAAAGAATATTGCAATACAAGCCCACAGATATAAGGTATGAAGTTCGATCTTAGAAAACTTAATTAAGAAGAGGCGTTTAAATACTATATTTTAATATTATTTATATGTAAATTATATAGCGTTATGTATACTCCACCTAGTAAAGATACTGAGTTCAAATTTTAGGGACTTAAATAGTTTCAGTAAGTGCCAATCACTTCCGGTTTAGCCGGAAAAGGAAACAACTTTATTATTTCTTGTGAAACACCCTTATATTATATAATTTTTGAATTTCGGGGAAAAAAACTAATCCTAAAACACATATCATGTCCAATTTGACCATTTTTTTAAAAAATTGAGGCGGAAAATGCCAAATAATGCAAAATTTAAATTATATTTTTGACAGAAAATAAATGAAGTTATTAACAAAACCATACCGTCATTTGTGCTAATATTAGAAGTATTAATGACTATTCTTACAAAATTATTACTTGCAATTATATCGAAAAAGTACAAGAAACCAATCTTCATGTTCAAAAAATTTCAAAAATTTTAATAGAATCATCCCGCTCTGAGTATCATTGAACATATAATTTTATTCAAAATTAAAGCAATAAAACTTACAGTTAGGATTTTTGTAAAAGTATATATTTGTGCTTAATTTGCGACCTGTGACTATCAAACGAACAACTTAAATTATGCCATAATATTGCACCGCAAAACAAATAAAACGATCGAAATCTAATAATCCGCCCGCCTTTCAACATGCATAGCTACCTCAGACTAAAGAACAGCATATTCTTTAGATGAATCAGAAAGGTAAAGTAATTTTTTTTATCATATGTATGTATATATATATATATATATATATATATATATATATATATATATACACATACGTATATATATATATATATATATATATATATATATATATATATATATATATAGGGTGACACAGCCAACATGTAACACCCTGTAATTTTTTATTTTGAAAGTTACACATCTGCATTTTTAGATACCAGAATGGGACATTATTAGGCTTTTTTTTATCACTTAAGAAATATTTTTAACTACTTCCAGTTTGACTCGAAGTGACTGCAACTTTCTTATTTTTAACGGAACCCTGTATATTTTCTTTATCAATTTCAATTCGCTTTGAAATTCTCTTTCCAACGATGTATCACAAGTTGACATTTATTTGACAGGTGACCAGCAAAAACTGATTTAAACTCTTAGACTTAGGCAGCCATGGCGGATATACTAACAATTATTTTTGTTCATTTTATCTCACTTTGGAAAGAATTTAAGACTATCCATTTATCGTGCCACTTTCGCGAGTCTAAGTGGCTCCTATAAAATTTTATGCTTTACATTCAGTTACACAATTTTCTCTTTAAATAATAATCAATATCACCGAAATTAAGATAGGAACACATATTTTTTATTTAGGCTAGTTACACATTACAGGCTTTTTGCCAACATACATCTAACAGAACTGTCTAACTCCAATTAAATTTATTATTATTTTTGGAAAATAAGAAACCTATTTATTAAATAAATATTTAATTGTAAATAATAAAACCAACACATTTAATAATAACAATAACCCAACAAAACCGAAAATTGTAATTAATTAATATTAAAAAGAAGTAATATTTTAACTAACACAATAAAAATAATTAGGAAAAACTATTTTATACTAGATATAAATTTTCTAGGTAGTTATTCCAAATGTTCATAATACTGTCCGTTAACCCTACACAATCTTGTTTTTCTCACCGTGGCTCTCATAACGTTCTCCAGCTGAATTTCAGTAATTTGATTTACTACTGTTCTTAAGCGCATTTTTAAATCATTTCTGTCTGTTGGTGGATTTTTGAAAAGCTTTTCTTTTAGATGGTTCCATATAAAAAAATCAAGAGGAGTAAGGTCTGGCGATCTTGCAGGTCACTTATTAGGTCCATTGCTACCTAACCAATTTGCACCAAATCTTTGATTCAAATTGTTTTCTACATTTCTACTATTGCGGGCTGGAGCGCCATCCTGCTGGAAAATAATGTCTCTACGATTTAAAGGTAAAGTTTCTAAAAAATTTTCAACATCATTTTAAATGAACTCCAGATATCTTTCTCCATTTAACGCACCATTAAATATAGTAGGACCAATAGTTCTTGTGCCAAGTATACCCAACCACAAGTTTAAGCCGAATCTTTCTTGATACTCACTTTCTCGGGTCCAATGTCGAGTATTGTTACGCTTAAATAGACTCAAATTATTAAAACTAGATTCATTCGAAAATAGAATGTCGTAATGAAATTGGTTATCAAGGTGGTATCTATGCAAAAACCAATTACAATAATCCATTCTTCTTTGGTAATCTGCTTGAAATAAATGTTAATTTATTTGATATTTCTAGGATCTGAATTTATATTTTCTTAAAATGTGGCGTGCGGTTTCACGATTTTCACTGGTTTGTTCTTCAACATGTCTTATAGAAATTGTAGGATCTACCTGAACAATGGCCAATACATTGATTTCTGACCCTTCGTCACCAATAAATACATCAGCAGGTTCAATCGGTTGCCTTCTAAACTGCTGCTCTACCCTTAAAAAATAATTATTGGGTGGGTGCCTCCTATCGGGAAATCTCGCCATGTACAACTCGGCGGCTTGTCGACTATTCTTTCTGCACTCTCCATAAATTAATAACATGTCTACTTTTTCATCCGTTGAATACATTTTTGTTAACGAAAAATTATTTTTGACGCAAAGTAAACAATAATATTGATCATTTTGGTAACACGCAGCAACTATAACTTTCGGTTCGTCTGTTTTCTCACAGCCTACTAAGTCCGTAATGGAACTTGCTGATATCACATTATTGCATAATAAAACGGTTTATTTTCTGAAAATAATATTAAATCATATTGGCGTTATATAGTTCTGTTGGCAAAAAACCTGTAATGTGTAACTTGGTTAAATAAAAAAGATGTGTTCCTATCTTAATTTCGTTGATATTGATCATTATTTAAGGAGAAAATTCAGTAACTGAATGTAAAGCATAAAATTTTGTAGGAGCCACTTAGACTCGCAAAAATGATAAATGAATAGTCTTAAATTCTTTCCAAAGTGAGATAAAAGGAAGAAAAACAATTGCTAGTATATCCGCCATGGTCACTAAAGTCTAAGAGTTTAAATCAGTTTTTGCCGGTCATCTGTCAAACAAATGTCGACTTGAGAATTTTAAAGCGAATTGAAATGATAAAAAATATGGAGGGTTCCATTAAAAACAAAAAAATTTGCAGTCACTTCGAGTCAAACCAGAAGTAGTTAAAAATATTTCTTAAGTAATAAAAAAGCCTAACAATGTCCCATTCTGGTATCTAAAATGCAAATATGTAACTTTCAAAATAAAAAAAAATTACAGGGTGTTACATATTGGCTGTATCACCCGGTATATATATATATATATATATATATATATATATATATATATATATATATATATATATATATATATATATATATATATATATATATATATATATATATATATATATATATATATATATATATATCTATAATATATATAAAATGCAACGTCTCTCTGTCTGTCTGTCTGTCTGTCTGTCTGTCTGTCTGTCTGTCTGTCCGTTAGTGCGCTTATCACTGGAGAACCACTTATCCGATTTACGTACTTTTTTTTAGAAAACATACATATGTTCACTGGCCAGGTTATAGGCTATATTTTATTACGATAGGTAGCATAAGGAATGAGCAGTGACGATAATAGTGAATCAAGACGGAAAAAAGTTTGCCGCTAGCGCGTTCCCTTGCAATACACAGCGTAAACCATTAAATATGGAACAATATTATGTAGCATAGAATAACTATTTTATATTCTATAATATATATAAAATGCAATGTCTCTCTGTCGGTCTGTCTATCCATTAGTGCGTTGATCACGCGAGAACCACTTATCCAATTTACGTGTCTTTTTTTAAATTCATACATATGTTTTTTGGCCAGGTTATATAATAATAATAATAATCTACATCTATAATATATATAAAATGCAACGTTTCTCCGTCTGTCTGTCTGTCTGTTAGTGCGCTTATCCCTCGAGAACCACTTATCCGATTTACGTGATTTTTTAAATTCATACATATATTCTCTGACCTGGGTATAGATATATATTTTATTACATCTATAATATATATAAAATGCAACGTATCTCTGCCTGTCCTCTGTCTGTCTGTCTGTCCCTTAATACGCTTATCACTGGAGAACCACTTATCCGATTTACGTGTTTTTTTTTTAAACATACATATGTTCTCTGGCCAGGTTATCTATCTATAATATATCTAAAATGCAACGTCTCTCTGTCTGTCTGTCCGTTAGTGCGTTACGTACTTTTTTTTTTAAAACATACATGTGTTCTCTGGCCAGGTTATAGGATATATTTTATTGCGTTAGGTAACATAAAGGATAAACAGTGTCGATAATAGTGAATCAAGTCGGAAAAAAAAAGATTACCGTTAGCGCGTTCTCTTGCAATACACTGCCTAAACCATTAAATATGGAAAAATATCATGTTGCAAAGAATATAATATATATAAAATGCAACGTCTCTCTGTCTGTCTGTCTGTCCGTTAGTGCGCTTATCACTTGAGAACCATTTATCCGATTTACTTGTTTTTATAAATTTATACATATGATATGTTCTATATAATTCGATATAAGCCTAAATAATGGGAGATAAGGTGAGATAATGGGAGATAAGTATAAATAATGGGATATAAGGAGAAATAATAGTAGATAAGCAGAGATAAGCCTAGATAATGGGAGATAAGGTAAGATAATGGGAGATAAGTATAAATAATGGGAGATAAGGAGAAATAATGGGAGATAAGCAGAGATAAGTCTAGGTAATGGGAATTATGGTGAGATAATGGGAGATAAGGAAAAATAATGGGAGATAAGGAGAAATAATGGGAGATGAGCAGAGATAACTCTAGATAATGGAAATTATGTAGAGATAATGGGAGATAAGGAGAAATAATGGGAGATAAGGGGAAACAATGGCAGATATTTTATTACGTTAGGTAACATAAGAAATAAGCAGTGACGATAGTAGTGAATCAAGTCCACTCGAGCGGAGCCGATACTAGCCGTGCTAGTATATATATATATATATATATATATATATATATATATATATATATATATATATATATATATATATATATATATATACATATAATATATATATATATATATATATATATATATATATATATATATATATATATATATATATATATATATATATATAAACTAAATCCTACTTTAATGACTGGGAAAGCCCTTGAAGAGAGAGTCATACGATGTAATGTACTCAAAACTGGTTTCTTTTATTGTATTCTTACTTCAAGGTTTCGTTCATGTATATGAACTTCATCAGGTATCTGAAATATGTAAGTCATGAGAACAGTCCTCGATTAATTCCGGATTCGTTTAACACAATTTTTTTTAAGTTAAAAAATATACTTACAGAACGTTAAAATAGCCATCTCTTCAGAGAAGTGTTTCACTGATACTTCACATTCAGTACCGATATAACAGGATCAAAAATTTATTTCATATAAGAACAGTGAAAACAACCAAATATTACTTATGTTAACAACAATCAGTCAATTTTAAACACTTTTACATCGTAAAATAATCTAAAATGAAGGAGTTGAACAACGCGGTCATTTAGTAAAAATTCCCGCCATATATTCTTCTTTTCATACAAAATTTAGTAATTTATATGTCAACTTCAATTAGCCATAATGGTCAACTTAATTCAATATTTCAATCAAAATATAACCAGGACTAAGGTTAGGCAACTGCCACGAAGGCAATTAAGAATGGCGTGTGCGACTATGTACATGGTGGCACACAATCTTGCACCAATCATTGACGTCATTTTGTTTCACCGATAATAATTCTTTATTTATCTTACCGGCGACAATATTGCATCTAGTTTTAAATTGGTGGGTCTAATTTGGTGTACATATGGAATTCGGAACATTTAACTGTGATGTGGAGAAATGGGCCTCTTCCTGTAAAAGAGGACCATTCACGGGTATTCCTCGATTTCGTACACTTTCGTTCCCCCTTTTCCTGAGTAGATTTCTTAATCTGTTTAGAATTCAAAACACCAGAATTAAATAAGTCTTCAATCGTGCTTTTGCTCTTCTTTCTTATGGAAACGGTGCAATGAGATACACCAAACTCCCTTGCGAGTGTTACGTTTGATTCATCTTCTTTCAAACTTTGGATTACAGCACTCTTTTCGTCAATACAGAAATACTTTAGACGTTTAGGAGTTCCCATCTTTGAGCGCGTAAATTGTCAGAATTATTACACATAGTGCATGAAGATTAACAAAAAATAAATGAACGAGTAGCGAGCGATTAACAAATGCACGGAGCAGTGGAAATACCGCTCGGAATTTGAGGAGAAAGAATTATTGTTTGTAAGAAAATTTTTGACGTAACATTATAACCGGACAAATCAGAGTGTAATTACGTCGCTTTAAGCGGTTGGTCGCTTTATCCGGAGTGATTATAAGCGAATTTATAGCAATACTATTTTATAAGAAACCAAAAAAATCTTCACACTTAAGTCGCTATAAGCGGTTGGTCGTATACGGAGAAATTTATGGCGGTGTCAAGTGGCAAATCTATTGACAGCTTCTCCAATTTTAAATGCTATTTTTTTATGGTATTGAAAAAATTAAGGCTATTGATTGTCTATAAACTGACAAGTAATTAGTCGTTATTAATAGCTAATACTATTTTTTAAAGAACATATAATGAACGAAACAATCAATAGAAGGCAAATATAATATGAAAATCACGATGACCTTCTTTTAAAATGAGTTTTTTCACTTCCCCCTTTTAAAGCCATTTAGCGCCATGATATCTGAGAGGACTGTTTAGAAGACAAACATTGACAAGCAAGAAGGGCAGAATGGAGCAGATTTGGGGGTTATAATTTTTCCCGGCTAAGTCTGTGTTGTACCCTTAGAATGTTTATGCAAAGTAGTCATAAACGTGGCTAAAGTTTAACTCCATTAATTCTGTGCAGATCCCGTTTCATCCCTTATTTGACCGAACTTGGTGAAACTGATATTCGGGTCACGGAATGACATATTAAAGGATTTAGCTTAATACTTCGAAAATAAAATTCATTTTCCATCTTTCTTTTATAATTCTGTATGCTAAGAATTTCAAACTAATGACTAAAAACCATTGAAGAAACTCTTATTGTTCGCTTATGTGATAAGTGATATATGTATTTTCATGATACAACACAATTTTTGGCTCCCGAAGTAAACGAATTTGCCTAATTACTCTTTTAGGCCTAATAGATAATGGCAGTATGAACAGTAAAATAGTGAGTGTCAAAGCTAGGCCGTAGTGATGCTAATAAAAGCCATCATATGCAAAATGCAATATCAACAAGCGTAATTGTTTTTGCAAAGAGTTTTATTTTTTCTTGTGTTTTTATCATTTTATTTATAGTTTTTTCTACTCAAAAATTATTTATTTAATGATGGTTCAAATTACGTAAAACTTAAAGGCTTTGGAGAGATTTCGCTTCGGGAGAAGAGGGTGAAAAGGGAAGATATTTCTTTCGTTTTGTCTACAAAATACAATTTTATATGATGAAGGGACGAAAGAATATATACTTTTATACTATATTACGTCCACGTCAGATTCAATTGAGTTGACGTACTACAGTATGTATGTTTCTATCCATTTGTTTCCACTGTTGCTACCCCAATCTGATGTCACTATCACGACAGCATTTAAAGCTATGGTTTTGTATGCTAGTACTTATTAAAGTACTACATCATTTTTGTCCTACAATTCTAACTATGTTTTAATGACGTAATGTAAAACAAATTTCTTAAAAAATGAATACACCTTTTTTCTTGATATACTCGTATTAGCAATTTCTACACCTAAAGGCAAGATACTGGGAATTCTTCAAAAATGTTCTACTTTCTCATTGTATTAAAATCAGACATGATTTTTCATAAACTAAAGAAACTCCTTAAGTTAAAATTTAACTTAACTAACAGTTTCTATTTTTGTGACAAATTTCAACTTACTAAGTTAAATAATTTCGAAGCAAATCGAGTGTGATAGAGAGACGGACAGACAAATAGACAGGCAGACAGATAAACAGATGGACGGACAGATAGACAGATGCACGGATGGATACCGAAGTTATCCCACAGGTGCTCTGTACGGACTAAGTGAACCGATCGGCTTGAAACTTCCAGAAAATATGCCTTTTATTATAGCAATTATACCCTGAAATCTTGGTTCAAAAATATTGATCCCAGTGGGCAATTTTGAAAAAAGGTCCATTTGGACCTTTTTTTAAAATTTAGGTCTTGACACCAGCTTTTCGATACCATTAAAAAAAATTTTGTGGCGTCATTTCAACCATTTTTTTACATTTGTTTACTAATCAAATAACAACAAATGCTTTTTTTCAGTTATTTTGAAGAAAAAATTGAAAATTTTGTTAGTATATCTGGAAAAAAAAATAATTTTCGTTAACGATTTTTTTTTCAAAATGTCAATTATTGTTATTTGATTAATAAACAAATATAAAAAACGGTTAAAATGCCTCCAAAAAAATGGCATCAGAAAGCTGACGTCGAGACCAAAATTTTGAAAAAAAAGATCCATTTTGGACTAAATGGCATAAAATGGCAGGCAATTCAAATTTTAAATAACAAATTCAATTGTGTCCACTAGGTTCAATATTTTTGTACCAAAATTTCAGGGTATTTTTGCTATAATAATAGGCATATTTTCTAAAAGTTTCAAATCAACCTGTATAATAAAATTAAAAAAAAAAAAACAGAGTTTTGCCAGTATTTTTAATTTTGTAGGTTATGTACATATTTGAGCGATTTACGACCATTGAAGTTTTGTTGGAAATGTCATTACGAATAGTTCAGTTTTTTGTTTGTCTCGATCCGACTGATACAACTGGAGTTATTCACATGTTAAGTTCAAAAAACGCGTTTTAAAAACTTAAATTGTTTATAAACAAAAGAGTACAAGTTTTTCGAGGTCCAAAACTCAGAAAAATACTCCTGGTGATACTCCAGAGAGGATAAAATCATAATATCGCTGTATCTAAACTATGCCTATCCCATCATCATTTTGACCTTTTGTTACTGCACTACAGATAGAAACTGAAATGAAGGAAGTTCATGGGAACTCTGAATCAGCACTCAAGATCATAGATAAATGAATTTAAACGTGGCCGTACGAACACTACAGATGCTGTACATTCACGACTACCGATGGAGGATCGATGAAATTCATGGTGTCGTGACGGAAGATAACCGCATTAAGTTTCGTAAAATTTCTTAGATGGTAGGTATCGCATATAAATGAGTACATAATGTCACGCATGAAGTTCTAAAAATGAAAAATTTGAGTGCGTGATGGGTGCCGTGTTTGTTGACTCCAGATCAAAGACACATGAGGAAGAACATTTCAAAATTATGTTTAGAACGTAGTTTTGGGTCTCTAGACCAAGCATCATTACACCCAGGAGACAAAGCGGCAGTCAACACAGTGGGTTCGCGAAGGTACACCGAAAAACCTGAAAATAGTTTCATTTTCGGGAAAAGTGATTGCAACTGTTTTTTTGGACTCACAGTTGTGCAAAAAATTGCAAACCGCCTGCGCACACATCGGCTACTGCAATGCACCCTATCCCCTAGATTTGGCCCATGTGACTTCTTTTGTTTCCTAACCTCAAAAATTGGCTTGGTTAGAAGAAACTTTCATCGAATAAAGAGGTTATCTGTGCCTCAAACGAGCGTTAAGCACAGAGGGGGTAAAAACATTAGATGTTTGCTGGACCAAACGTATTGAGGTCAGTGAATATTACGTTGAGAAACAAATTTTCGTTTATGCAAAAAAATATTATTTATCTTGTTTTTTTAAATCTTTTTAGTCCCCCCTCGTATAATCAAGGCCTTTAACTCATTCAAAATACAGACCTATGGTGACTCGTATGAAAAATGCAATTTTCAAAACTAATCACATCTGGTGATAGTACAAATAAGAACGTTTTGCCAACCTGCCTTATATAGCGCTTTCTTTATACATTTAGAGGAAGATTGTACAGATTGTACGTTACAGAAAAACATTTGTCCGTTACTTTTAAATATCGGAGACTGGCAAGAGGATTATAATATATAAAGAATTCCCCGCATGAAAACATCCTTATAAGAATGTATGCATGCTTCCATACTTCTTCTAACTAAAGAATTGTGATTTATTCAAGTGGAACAGACCAGTGACAGACGGAGGTTTAGTTCCGGTAGAGTAACTGCTACATAGAACTGTGAGGAATAAGTCCTAGATCATTATTTAGAGTATTTTTACATTTTATATTTGTAATACTTTCCTATGCATCTAATAATTTCCTGTTGCAAACACTTTTTTTAACCTTAAATTATCTAGTGTTACTGTATGATTATGTTCAAAAGAGTGTCAGGCAATACTAGATTTGTCTGATATACCGTAATTTAAATGGGCTAACTTTTTTTTAAAATCTCGTTAAAAAGACCTTCTTGTTTGCCCAACGTACTTCTTGTTATAATGATTACAACTTGTCTCATATACGAGGGCTACCTTTGAAATTTTTATAAAAACAATGAAAGAAAAAATATTTTTTGGCACAAATCGTTTTATTGTTTCTCAAAATATTCGCCTTTAAGTTTGTACACTTTCGCATGCGTTCGAACCAATTTTCGGAACATTTTCTCTAGTGTGAAGTTGGTACCTGAAAAACATGATTTTAGAAGAATTGAACAGCTTTTTGAGGTGATGAAAATCGCTATCCACGCATTTTTTTTGACATTCGGGAACAAAAAGAAGTCGTTAAGCGATAAATCAGGTGAATACTTACAATGAGACATTAATTCGATGTTTTTCTCCGTCAAATAATCAATTGTTTGTCGTGCTGTGTAGCATTGTCATGATGAAGAATGGTGCCATGTTATCGGTTGTTTTTCCCGATGTTATCGATGACTTCTGGCAAATAAATTGTTGTATACCATTCACCATTAACTGTTCGTCGAGCCCCTAAAGCAATGGTTGCAACATGTTCCGTATAACCAAAAACCAAGCGATCATTTTCTTTGAAGTACTTCGCGTACGAACCACTTTTGTAGGATTCAGTTCATCATAGAACACCCAAACAGTTGGTTGTTGCTTAGTTTCTAGCTCGTACGAATATATTCACGTTTCGTCTCCTGTTACGATGCTGTATACGGATTTTTCATATCCTCGGTAGAATTTTTTGAGCATTTCCTTACACCAATTATGCAGAATCAATCGGGAACACATCTAGATGTTCATACAAAATCGAATGTACTGCAGTCTTCGATATGTCTAAGGACGCCTCTATTGCACTGTAAGTCACATGCCGATCTTCTTCAATCATGTTGCGAACAGCATCGATGTTTTTTGGAACAACAATCGATTCCAGAATTTTTTCAAAATTTTTTTATCAGTACTTTTTGAGATAAAGGGGGGGAAGTGATTTTTCGCAATTTTTTAAAAATAATACAAAGAAAAGTGTGCTCAAGTATTACATCATATATATTTTTAAACTCGTGCTTTTACAAGCTTTCATTTGACACCCCACTCCATGACCCGGTAAATTTTTTTCATTTCCGATTTCACACCCCAAAACTCACCCCTTTATTTAAAATTTAACTTTCAAAACTACACGGCTCTGATGGGGCCATTAATGTCTCTATTTGAGCCAAATTTCAACTTTCTGTGTCAAATAGTTTCGGAGAAAATCGGAGGTGACAGACTGACAGAGACCGAAGTAATCTTATAAATGTTTCAACCGGAACACTAAAAATGCAACTTTTACGGTAACTTACATGATTTGTTTTTATACATAGACTTATGTCTATTGTAATTGTAATAAGTATTACAGCGAGCCAAGTAAAAACATGTCTCCTTATAGTCAGTAAAAGAAATTTCTTTTTTTTTGAGGTTATTGTTGCCTCCCTGCAAACAAGGCTTTGTGGAAAGAGATTTATTTCTAACCTTATGTATGATTAAATAGTACATTATCGAAGATGGGTGCTGCATACGCTTTTTGCTTGGAGACTGTATTCCTATGTAATCATCAAAAAACGTCCGAAAATAACGCCCATAACGGCTGCTAAGTATAGGAACACGTCGAGCACCTTCATTAGCAAGTGGATGATACGATACTCTCAGTTAAAAAATTATTTACCAGAACGTGGTTTGAGAGGAAAAGTGTCGGACAATGACAAAAAATGACTAATAACATCACCGTCACTATCACTATAAGCCTAATTATATCCAATGCTGGATGTAGGTCTTCCCCCTGAATTTCCATCTCAATTTATTTGCAGCTGTTGTCATCCATCCAATAATGCCCGCAACCCTCTGTATATCATCCCGCCATCTTGTTTTGGGACATCCTATGCTCCTTTTCTGTTCTCGTGGTCTCCATTCTCATGTTCGCTTGGTCCATCGATCATCGCTCGTGCGTGCTACATGTCCAGCCCATTGCCACTTTCTTTCTGCTACATGCTCTATAGAGGATATTAAAGGATATTAAAAAAAAATATTATAATATCCTTTTATTTCGTTTGTTCACTTATCCACTTGTTTCTTTTTCTGTCTTTAAGTTTTATCCCGATCGTCTGGCTTTCGTGTGCTCTCTGGGTCCGAGCTAATTTTTGTATATCGGCTTTATTCAGCGCCATATGTAATTAAGGATAGAATGCACTGATCGTAAACTTTAGACTTTAACTTATTTGAGATGGCCTTATCTTTGAATATATAACTTAATTTCCAGAATGTGCACTATCCAAGCCTGATTCTTCTTGAAATTTCATCCGAGACACTGTCTCTCGTCGTAGTAATTTTTTGCCCCAGATACACATAATCCTCAACAATCTCAAGAGCTGTGCCTTCGAAATTTTTAACTATGTTGTTATTAGTGTTGGTTAATATTTTTGTCTCACTGTTATTCGTCTTAAGACTAATTGTCTTTGAGTGGTAATGTAACTCATTTATGATTTCTTGTAACTCATGTGGATTACTACTGATGACTACAATATCGTCGGCGAACCTTAAATGACTCAAATACACACCATCTATTTTAGACCTTTCTTTGTCCGATCTAGTTGGAATACATCTTCTAGAGCTGTAATAAATAGCTTAGGAGAGATAATATCTCCCTATCTTACGCCTCTTTCTATACCTATTTGTTCTGTACTAGGTTTTATATAAATCTTTGCGTTTTCATATAAATCTTTGAGTAGGGTAGTGTATCTAGAATCAATTCTACAATTGTTCAAGCCGTTGATGATTGCTCACATTTCGACAGAATCAAAAGCTTTCTCATAGTCTACGAAGGCTATGTAAAGTTCGAAATTGTATTCATTGCTCTTCTCTAGGATTATTTCTCATTTTCTGCAAGTGGTCGCATGTGCTATAGCCGGAACCCAAACCAGCCTGTTCGCATGGCTGGTAGGAATCTAACTTATTTTGTAATCTACTGAAGATGATTTTAGTCAAAAGTTGATAAATATGAGATAGTAAGTTATTCCTATTAACATATTTTCCCAGAATCCTCAATTAACTTTGCGCCAGGGGGCGCAAAAACTGAAACAGAAAGGTTTGGATATATCGTATGAAACGATTCTCACTCGTCTCTGGGCTAACGATTTGAAGTGGCGGAGTACAATCAAGAAATCATTGCTGAGCGAAAAAACACAGAGAGAAACGACTCACGTGGGCAGAGGAAAACATAGATCGAGAATGCGTGGACGTAGCCACCCTTTGAGCTAGGGGAGCGGCAGCTTCTCCAAACTCAAAATATCATTAAAAAAATTGTGTTTCTAATATTTTAGGCCCACAAGGATCTAAGGGGATAACGGCTCTCCCCTACCCCTGGCTACGCACATGCGAGACTGAATATTTTTGTGTATGTTTGTATTGAGTCCTTGTTGGTGTAAGGCCTGTTGCTGATATGATGTGGGAAACAATGATGATTTTTTTCTTGTTTCCATAGCCTTTTTATTTCTGTTGCAAGGTCTGTGTATTTGGAGATTTTTTCTGTATATTTCGTTTGGATGTTTGTGTCGTTGGGGACAACTATATGAATTAGATAGGTGGTAATATCGGGTCAATTGGCGGGCACTGTTTTATCTGTATGAATATTGATGTCCCAGTAGAGCTTGTAATGTTTATTTTTAAGTATGGGTGTTGCTGTGTATTTGTAGTAGGGATCTGTGTTTTCTATGAGTTTGTATGTTGTGGCCAGCGTTTGTGAACTACTTTTGCAGCTCAGTCATGTCTGGCTATGTATTCCGTTCCGGCTAATATTTTACATCCGCTTGTTATGTGTTCGATCGTTTCTTTATGCTGGTAGCATTTCCTGCATCTGTCTTCTGTAATAATTGGGTCTTTGATGATATGTTTTGATGGTTTCTGGTTAATATGACTTTATCCTGATGGTCTTGTTCTGTGTGGTATCTCCATGGAGTGTTTTTTCTGAACACGCTTTCACCTTTTCCTATTGTAATTGGGTGTGACTGTGTGTGTCTTCTGGATGGTCTGCTAGGGATAAGTCGAAAGGTGTCTAATTTTTGTTTGCTCCCACTGTTGCTGTATGGAGGCTGGTTTGCTTGGTATGAACGAATTTCCTAAGTGCTTGTATTTGTTTTGTGTTTAGTGATCTTATATCTATGATTCCTCTTCCTCTCGATGATAAGTCTTTCTTTGCACGCGTTGGGAATTGAGAACGTATAGGGATGTGAATCCTTTCTATGTGTGACCATTTGATGATGTTAAATGAATATGTAAGTATAGGTATTGCGAACGTGTTGATAGCTTTAGTGAGATTTTTGGAGTTGAGTTTTGTTTGTATAAGTTTCGTGAGTCTATTTTTGAATTCGATTTTGAGCTCTGTTTTGATGCGAGTGTGGATGAGTTTGGTGCTTTGATGGAAGACTAGATATTTGTATGTTTCCTTGTTAAGCACGCTATCGAGTATTTTCATTGTTGATGGTTTCTGTCTCATTGTGGCCATGCAATTAGTCTTTGTTGATGTTAATATTATTTTTATTAATATTTGAAAGAAGAAGCCTACGCAACAAATCCTATAACTTCAGCTGACATAGGCTGCCCCGCAGTATGGTCACACAGGGGTGATTACATCTCATATTCGTTTGGTTATTGATCATTGACCAACTTCATTTGCCTGAGAAATCAGAATGACTCAGGAATAAATACATCTCCATTTTATCTGAATTATTATTATTATGATTATTTTTTGAAAGAAAAATCAAAGGCAATAAATGCCATGGCTCCGGCACACACCTACTGCCGCCCAATGGTCAGTCAGATGGATCATCAACTTATCAACAATGAATATGAAAAATTTGAGAGAATTAAGGATAACTGTGGTCTTAATCTTCATGACAAGTAAATAATGGACAAACAGCAAGCTATTAAAGTCTTAAGGCTTTGTAGGCAGCATGTTCTCAATTTCTCTTAAAACTCCAATTATTAGGACTACCAGTGTTACTGAATATTGCAATAACGCGTGAAGGTCGTAGTTTAAATCCTTATACTTCCTTGTTTTTCTTACATGCTGACTGAAATATTTGTTTCTGGAGGTGCCGAAATGTCAATTACGAAAATCTTGTTTGTTGGTTTATCGAGAAGTACTATACCATGTTTGTATGTTTATAAGCTTGTAAATGTATCGCGGTCTAAAAGGCAAGGTTCCAGTAAATGCGGCACAACCCGCTAGATTTCTCCCGAAGATACGGTAGCCTCGGAACGTAATAATTATCATTATTATTATTATAATTAAATATAAAAAATATTCTGATTTAAAGTTATATGTATATATATATATATATATATATATATATATATATATATATATATATATATATATATATAGTATGTAGTAATTTTACAATACCATCAATACAATAGAGAAAAAAGATAAGATAGCTAGTGCTACTACTTGCTTCTATTTTAAACTTTAAGGTTATCTTCCTTTCTTCTTTCTTTCTTGAAGAAATAACCAATTTCATTACATAAAACTATATAAAAATATTTAAAAAAATAAGATATTTGTATGATATATACATATGAATAATATGTATAACAGATTATTTTAGTTTAACTTCCTCCTAACAACGTTTGGCTTTTGGGCTCAAACTACATAGCATGATGATTTCTTGGTCCCAACCAGTATTAATGTCGATATTATTTTACATATTAATGATCCTAATAGGCTCTAGGGACCCTTCTTTATGGATTGCCTTAGGATTTAGTCTAATGAACGTAATAAAGGATACATTGCATAGAGCAGGAACAATGAATTAATTGATTAGTAGATTAATTGGTCAGTATACTATTAGCCTTCTATTTCTCCTGAAAGCTGAGAAATTATATATATATATATATATATATATATATATATATATATATATATATATATATATATGTATACATATATATATATATATATATATATATATATATATATATATATATATATTTATGAATATAGCATACATGATACAGGGGAATCCCTAAAGAGCTACAGGAGCCACACGTGTCTGGAAAAAGCGACCAAAGTGGGTCTTGAATCGCTGTAAATTGTACTCGGTGGGAAACACAGTCCTGGACAAATGATTCCATAGGGACAAGGTTCTCAATATAAAAGACAACTTGAAAAGGGTTGTATGAGGAGTAACAAGCTGAACCTAATACGGATGTGAAGTATTCGCGCAACGTGTATTTCTAGCATGCACCGCTCAGAGAGGACTTAAGCGGACTACATTCATCGAACACTTTCCATAAAAATACTTGTAGAAGAGACTCAAGTCGCCAACCGTTCTTCGATGTTCCAATGAGTCAAGGTTGCTGACCAGTTTCGAGTCTTCAATCAGGCGATGAGCTCTTGTCTGAATAGAATTCAGCAGTGCATGTTTGGGAACAGTATTCCATAGTTGGTAGAATTTGAGAGAAATTAACAGTTGTTGTGGAGTGTAAAGCTTTCTAGTTCGAAGTAAGTTTCCCAACTTTTCAGAAGCCCTTCTTGCTTTGCTTGCAACATGTTCATGCTTCCAAATTAACTCCCAGCAAATCGAGGGACGATGCTAGAAGATTGGAGTGTTAAGCGTTAAATTCTATTTGGTTATTTTCACCACAAGATAGACTTTCTTCCAGGTTTTGTTAAGTTGAACGACTTTCTGCTGTCTGCGGATATTTGCCTGAGTAACCGATGTTCGAGCGTGTTTGATTAGATAAGCGTAGTGTCATTTGCAAAGCTGTAGATTGAATTCCTGGTCATTTCCAGCAGATCGTTTATGTAAATAAGAAAGAGAGTGGGACACAGTATGGAGCCCTGAGGCACACCGGCGTTAATAGAGAAGGTGTTAGAAAATCGACTGCAATTCATGAGAACGCTATTTTAGGAAAAATAAGAGCCATAAATAGAGTTTTTTAGACATATTGGAGGAGCGTAGCTTAGCCAACAATCCATCGTGCCAAACGCGATCGAAAGTTAAGCCACAACTGATTGAGAATGATTCAGCTTCACGACCAGTTTATGTTGTCGTTATGTTAAAGGCGCCCAGGATGGCAATTTCGACATTCGGATAGTTAATCTGTAAATAATCGATGATGTCGGCAAGAGAAGCGAAAAGTATTCTAAAGTTTGTATCACTTGGTGGTCGATAGAGGCAGCAGATAAACCTTGAAGTTTGTTGAGTAGCTATTTTTAACCACATAATATCAAAGTTTCGGATCTCCAGAGCCTCCTCTCGCTGACAAGAGAGGTAGCTTCTGACAAAAAGATAGATTCCAAAGTTAAGCCTAAACCAGAAATTGAAGTTGTACCCAGGATAAATTTGACTGTGCTGGTCGACGAACCTACCTTAATTTCACAGAGAGCGAGTACATGAGGTTAATTTGATTGCAGGTGTTGGTGTACTGAATTTATGTTCGAATTTAAACCTCGTATGTTGCAAAAATATATTTCATGTCGTGATCTCTGCATGTTGACGTCCCTGAATCAGCCTTTATCCGGAGATCCGAACGGGAAGCTATTTTACCTCCGGAATTTTTTGTATGCAAGTGTAAGTTACGCTATTTGATTCCACAGTCCGGGGACATCGGCACAGCCACGAAACGTTAAGCAACTGGGCGATACCTGGTGGGATCTGGGCATCTACCATCTATTTTGTTCTTTTAGTCGCCTTTTACGACAAGCAGACAACAACAATAGAGGTTTTCACGGATGGTGGAATGTAATACATTAAAATTCCGGGTTTCAATCCGTTCGTCTCACAATGAATTTGATCCATAGCCGGGGCCAATGGGAGGAACAGGTGATCAAACCCTGCTATGCTTCATTGATGGGTCGCGAATGACCTGAGTCAAGTCTGAGGAGGCAGGTATTTATTTGACAACTGCAAATGTACGAAAGAGTTTTACACTTTTGAGAAGGTACACTACAGTTTTTTTAAGTAGTGGTTTTTGCCATTTTGATGGCATGCATCATAGAGGAGGTGATTTCGCGCCGTGGGCGGATTATGTACTTCTCCACTAACAGGCAGATGCCCCTCAAGATAATTACCAAACATTGACCGAACCCGGAACTCAAACGAAATAAGTTGAATTGTTTTGGATCTCTGGATATCGGGGGGTATAAGCTAAATAGATGGAGGGTAAACTTACCAGTCTCGAAACTATGACACCTTTTCGCCTAAACCCGCTTTAGGTATATCCGTGGGACAGGTAGAAACTGCTCTCAAAAAATGAGTCGATCGATGCTACAAAGAGCCATGATGCCGAAATCCAGGCTGCAGACAGGTCAAAGACTTTGTATTGTCGCTTGGTGAAGCTCACCTTAAGTGGTTGCTTAATAGAAGTAAAGGCATCTGGAAACCCACCGTGGAGACATTGTAGGTTGAGAAGGCATCTAGCATTGTTCTAGGTGGGAGACGTTCCGACATATTCAGGCTATCTGGAGGATGTTGTGTTGCCATTTAACTTTATCTGCGCATGCAAAGTGCTTGTAAGATTCAGGTATGAGATCTTCGAAGCGGCAGTGCTTTGAAGAGAGAACGCCGGTATCCTAGCTTCGGCTGACATACTGATCGTTATTTTCAGATCCGGAAGGCTGTGTGACGATCGTGGGGGTTATATCGTAGAAAGTTTGTTCGTTGTTGGCAAAAAGGGGTCTGTTTGCTGATCCCACCCACAACTAGTACTACTAAATATCATGATCCAGATAGGTGGTGCTTCTTACTTTATAATGCACCAAGTCACACATCATTGTTCATAATATACCTCATTCAAAGGGAAAGCTATTAAACTAGACGATGAACTGAAAAATGTATTGCAGAAAATTTGTGCTGTTTGTATAATCCTAGGGATTATGAACAGGGAAAATGGTATAATTGGCGTCATTGGTTTCAATGCTTACAGATTCATCAACACGGCAAACCTTACTCTCTTTAAGATATGTTGCAGAGATTTTACGAGTATTCAAAAAAGGTTATATGTTACTGATATATCAGCCAACATATTTAGGTTTATTTTATATTCAGCCTGGGGGTAATCATTCGGACGAAAGCTATACATTAGCTTCCTCTTGTCGTCCTCATATATTTAACAAGAGCAAATTACATAAATTTTTAACGTTAACTTTGCTTAGGCCAGTTTTTGAACAGGCAGAGATTTTATCATGCTAAATCATCCATTGATTACTTTGAGATCATTCAATCCACTAGTACACTTAAAAGGGAGATATTCACTCATATACTTTTCGTAGCATTTAATGAATGTTAAATAACAAGCCTATGCTCTATTTATTTGAAACTCATAGTATAAAAATGCAAGTGGACTGACCGGCGGTCCTATAACAGAGGCGTGAACGCGCTTTAGGTATTCTATTCCCAGGTATATTTCAGATAACAATACTCTTTTGTAACGAGGATTTATTACCGACCACAGTTTACAGAATTTTAAGAGAAGAAAAGGAGGGGGGTATAGACTATCCAAAGAAAGACCAGGCAAAAAAGAACTTCAGCTGTCAGACAACATAAAACAAGCAGTAAGGCGTATTATTCATGACTTTTTTATGTAAAAAAGAATTCCAACTTTGGATATGATCCTGTAGGCTGAGACAAGTCATCCAGAAATACCGAAAATGAGTAAAGTAAAATTATGGAGTGTTTTAAAAGGCAAGAATTTTTTTTGGAAAAAGTGTCAAAGAAAATCTTTATTGATAGAAAGTTAGAAAAGCTCACTCTGAAGGAAAAAGGATATATTACTTACACAAGACTGGATAAATAAAGGGTACAAAGTTACGAAATTTTTGCTAGATGGGAATATCGAAAATGCTCGATAAGCATTCGATGAAGGTCTTTCTACTGGTCTTAAACCACCATCTGGTAAGGGGCGTTTTATGGTAAAACTTCGCTACGCGGGCTTTTCAGAGAAAGGTTTTTTTTGGAATAGGCTTAAAATGGTCTAATTTTGAAAGACTTACGAGAAAATATCGAGGGAAGCCGTTTTTGTACTTCCTTTTGGTAAAAAAAAAATTAATCTATATCACTAACAACTGTTGATAACCACTGATCGAAACTGTCAATTGTTTTCGAAAGAATAGGCTCCTTTTTTTTTTTTTTTTTTTTTTTTTTATGGGTCTAGCACACGTGCTGCAGGGAAGTCCCTAAAGCGCTCCAGGAGCGGCACGAGTGCGGAAAAAAAAAAAAAAACTAAAAAAGATTCACGTTGTTCTTGAATCGCTGTAAATTGTACTCGGTGGGAAACACAGCGCTGGGCAAATTATTCCAAAGGGATGACGTTCTCCATATAAAAGATTGCTTGAAAAGCGTTGTACGCGGAGTAACAAGCTGAACCTCATATGGATGCGAAGCACCAGCGCGACGTGTATTTCTAACATGCACCGCTTTGGGAGGAATTAAGCGGGCTATATCCTTCGAACACTTTCCATGAAAACACTTGTAGAACAGACTCAAGTCGCCAACCGTTCTTCGATGTTCCAGCGAATCAAGGCCGCCGGTCAATTCCGGGTCCCCAATCAGACGGACCGCTCTTCTCTCTCAAACGTGGGAGCAGTATTCCATAGTTGGTCGAATTTGGGCTTTGTAAAGAATTGACAGTTGCTGTGGGGTGTAAAGCTTTCTGGTTCTAAATAATATTCCCAACTTTTGAGAAGCTCTCCTTGCTATGCCTGCAACATGTTCATGCCAAGACATATTTGCTCCCAAACTAACGCCCAACAAATTGAGCGACGATGCTAGGGGAATGGAGTGCCCCGACATAACTATGTCGGGTTCAGCAACGTTAACTTTTTTAGAAAAAACTGCCGCTTGGGTTTTTGTTTTGTTCACCCTAATGGGTGAAATGTAGGGGTCAGCCTAACTTTATCAAAAAATTATTAAATTATTTTTAAAAGTTCGGTACGCGGGCTTTTCAGAAAAATGGTGTTTTCTTTTGTGGACTAGGCCTAAAATGGCCTAATTTTGAACGATTTACGAGAAAAATCGGGGAGAGGCCATTTCTGTTAACCCGAACTAACCTCAACTAACTTGGTCTCCAATCACTAATATAGCTCGTATATTATTTTTTCACATTAAGGTAGGAGATTTTTTTTTCATTATTTAATGTATTTTCTACTTACTTATTATTTAGTTCAGGTTAGTTCCGGCTAGTTTGGGTTAGTTCAAGTTAGCAAAAACGGCCTTTTTTCTTCTCGTAATACTTTCAAAATTAGGTCATGTTAGGCCTACTCCAAAAAAGAAACCTTCCCTTTTCTGAAAAGCCCGCGTACCGAACTTTCACCAAATTTTTTTCAGTTATAACCTAATTTTATCACAAAAATGTTTATTGGTAAAGTTTCGGTACACGGGCTTTTCAGAAAAAGAAGGTTTTTTTTTGAGAAGGTTTAAAATGGCCCAAATTTGAATAATTTATGAGAAAAAATCGGGAAGTAAACGTTTTTGTTAACCTGAGCTAACTGAAACTAACCTGAATTAAATAATCATCAGTTACAAAATACATTAAAAAACCCTGTTGATTTGTTTTTTTCGTGTTGTTTTCCGCAAAGAAAATTTCACAGCATAGTTCCTTATTGGTTGGAATTTTACTATGACTGTAAATGTAGCATAATCATCTCAGCGCATGCGTATAAACGAACTGAGTTCTCACGAGCAGTTTCGATCAGTGGTTGTCAATAGCATTATAGAATTTCGTACGCTTACGTATCAATATTTACATGCAAAACGGCCTCCCTCTGATATTTTCTCGTAAGTCTTTCAAAATTAGACCGTTTTTAGACTATTCCAAAAAACAAAACCTTTTTCTGAAAAGCCCGCGTAACGAAGTGTTACCATAGTTTTGTACACGGAGGTCTTTTAACATTCGTATCGAAGAAAACAGAAGATTATAACGAAGATATGAATTCCGATGTATTTGATGATTAATTTTCACAGATGATAGACTTAATACCAGATGGTTCCGTTATTGTAATGGATAACGCAAGCTATCATTCTAAAAAATTAGAAAACCTAACTTGAGTTGGCTGAAAAAGGACATCCAATCTTGAATGACCGAAAAAAAAAACATTTCATTTACGCAAGACAGCGTTAAGAGAGAATTATTAAAACTTATAAAGCTTAAAGTTCTCAGAAATAAAGACAAGTAGACAAGTTTCGTCATCGACGAAATGGCAAAAAACGTAATATTACTGTCTATTGCCTGCTCCCATATCATTGCGAGCTCCATCAGACTTATATGGAGGGCTTAAAGGTGAAGTCGTCAGGAACAATACGACCTATAAATTAGCAGACGTACAAAATATTTTTCAGAATACCATATCTAACGTTTCCACAGAAAATTGGCGAAAATGCTTCGAGCATGTATTGAGGTTGGAAGATAAAATGTGAACTGTGGACATGGCAGTGGATGCCATTGTTGAACCTTTAATTATACATGTAAATTCAAATGAGTAGAACGACGATAGTTTTTTCAAGCATGTAGGAGATAGAAGATTGGTAATAGTTTTTTTCGCTGTTGTTTGACTTCTTCACTTGAATATTTTTTAACTAATAATGTTTCATTATAAAGTGTTTTTTTTTTTACTACTAAAAGTTTAAATATTATGAAACTGTTTCATTCATACCATTCGCAAATAATACGTATACGCTCAGAAGCACCACCACTGGCCAGAAGTATTTCAGACTATTTAGCCCCAAAACAAGAAAAAAAGGGTCGTTTTCCTATTGCATTGAAACATAAGAGATTGCTAATATTAGACCGATGCCAGATGGTATTCCAATAAGGTTATTGAACTGCTGCATTACAGGTAAAATGTAGGTAAAATTCTGGGGCCCTTTACTACGGTGTGATGCTAATTTGCATAATTTTAGATGATATATTGCGAAGTGTGTACATGTAAATCGAACGCCCGGCAATAGTTAACTCGTTCAACGAGCATTATTACAGTAGAGCTTCAATCTATTTAATTATTTTGTCGATTGCAAACGAGAGGGACTAGAAATAAGGCAGAGTGTAGTGATAGAATTAAGACAATGAGTAAAAAATTCGGAGGTTTATAAGAATAATTCTGTGAAATTGTATGAAGCTAACGAAACGAGAAGCGACGACCTTGATCGTTTTACTGTTTACGGTGAAAAGAAATTTAAACAACAGTTTGATTTCTTTTTCTCCCGTGTCTAAAAATGGAATATACGAGGAACAGACGTAAAATTTTTATAACAGTAAGAACAATGGATAGCGATGATTATACCTCAGGAGACTCGAAAAGAGGAAGAGTCGAAGAAAAGGAAGAGCCAATGGGATTATTCAAGAAGAGTAAAACGCTCATAAGAACACCACAGAAAGAGAAAAACGAAAGAGCAGATAAGATAGACAATTTGATAAAAATGATCAGAGAGCTAATGTCAGATATAAAGGATATAAAACAAGATCAGAAGCGATACCAACAAGAGTTGAAGGAACTAAGAAAGGAGAATGAAGTATTGAAAGAGAAAAATAAGATAATTAGAGAAAACATGAGAAGTATGGATTTGGAGATGAGTAGACTGGAAAAAGACAATGTAAGGAATAATATTGTAATATCGGGAATGAGATTTGAAGCGAATAGCCAACCAGATCTGAAAATGGGTGTAGAACATTTTATGGAGAGGAGTATGGACACAAAAGAACACATTAAATATGTGATAAAAATAGGAGCAACTATATACAAGATAGAACTTGGAAACACGGGAGATAGAGAAGCTGTAATGAAAAATAAAAACAAACTGAGAAACCTAAGAGAGAAAGTTTACATAAACAACGATTTAACAAAAGAGGAACGAGAAATTCAAAAGAAATTGAGGCATATAGCAGAGAACGAGAGAAAGAATCGAAAAAGGGTGAGAATAGGATATCAAATAATCGTAATCGAAGGAAAAGAATATAAATGGGACATTGAGGAAGAAAAACTAAAAGAACAAACAAAGAATACGACGACCATCAAGTAAAAAAACTGAGAAAAAGGAGAGAGATAGGTAGATTGATGACGACCCTGGCAAAGATAAAGAATACGGAAGAGAGGACTAGTAAAATGAATATAAATAAGAAGATAAACAAAGAAATAGATAGGAAGCAAGAAATGGGAAATATTTATCGAATTATTAGATTGAGAACAACAGTATAAACGGAAAAGAGGATGAACTGACAGAAGAATAACAAATGCACTATGTAGGAATTACAGAAATAGAAAGGAAAGGAAATGGATGCAAAAAATTAGAAGCAAATGTCATAAAGGAAGGCAAAATTAGGGAAATATGGAGGGAATACTATAAAGATCTGTCAGATGGAAATGACATAGCATACAAAAATCAACATAGAGACATAATACCGGAACAAGATACAGAACTCACACAAACAGAAGAAACTAATACAGAAGAAACAAAAGAGGCAATGGGCAATTTAAACAGCAAGAAACGATATAGATGGAAATATGGAAAAGACAGATATAGAATAACTGAACTCCACGTACCTTACACTCCTAACAAAAGGTGTAGAAAGGCATAAGGATTAAGTAAGTAAGTAAGTATTGCTATCACTTTTAAATTAATAGAGTATTACAAAAATGTCAACGAGCCTTTAGTCGCACTCCCACTCTTATGACTAGATATTTAATTGAAATAAAGGCATGAAACAGTTAACATAACACTAAGGAAAGTTACCGACAATAAAATTACACAACAACTGAACAATATTTCTTTTCGTATTTTCAAAAAGTTCTGTTTTTTGGGACAAAGGATGTATTTTAATCACAGATTCGAATTTGTATAAAGTTACATTTTCTTGTTGCTGACACTTTTCTACGGTAATTACTGCCAAAGACAAATAAACAAATATCCAAATAAACAAACAAACAGACAATATCGCTTTCTAAACGCGAAGGCCTGCTTTGTTCTATGAAGGGTAAAAAGGGCTCAAAATAAATTTCACTTTCCCTTTGTAGTTTACCCTTATTGTTTCTAGGCAAAGCATCGATAATCAAGGCTTAAGTCTCAATCCTCTTTAATTAAACAAATGTGTACCCTCTAGTGCCCTTTATTTACTTATAGTTGTGGGAAACTTTAGGAGAGGTCATAGACTTCAGATAGTTCGGTTTACCATATGTAATCAATTTACCGAGTAATTTTTAAAAGCATTAAGAGAAACAGTGCTCCAAAAGGATATTAGACTGACTACACCAGACGTAAACTTGCCAAACACATATTTACATTTGCAGAAAATAGCTGTATGTAATAGTTTATCCTCTAATGTAAAACGCATCAGTAATTTTCAGCAGTATTAGAGCCGGCTCACAGTGTGAGAAAAGTGTCATTGTTTGGACAAACATCTGTTGATAGTTGGTATTTTATCCGATTTGAATAAATCAAACAGGAAAATACTCGTAAAAATATTGCTCTTTAAGATAGTACTGCGGAGAAAGAAGGTTAAAATTAACAAAATCTATAAAAAAAATTCCCTAGGATACACATATTCGTGATTATAAAAAAAAGTTATGAACAAAACAACCAAAACAATATGTCTTTATGTTAACAGATAAATTTCAATGAAATATTTCAAAAAAAAGTTTTGAAAGTTTATTATTAAATCATCTAAATGCAGAACATTTTTAGATTTATAAACTAAGTGAAGTCACATTTTTATCAACCTTACAATATTTTAGGAAAACCTAACACAAAGTTGTTATGAATATTTTTTTCAATAGTCGCATAAATTAAAAATGAATGCACCTAGGAATTGAAATCACTTACAACTTAATGAAGAAAGTAATTAAATTTTGACTAATGATATATGATTTACACAATTATAAACTAAGAATTTTTGCCTAACAAAATTTAACCTATAATATAACGTTAAGAATTCAATTTCTTATTTGACAATACTGTATATCTAATGCATATAAAAATTCTTACTTTGTAGTTCTGTAAAGTATAAATTATTGGTCAAAATTTAATTGGTTTCTGTATTAGGTTGTAATAGATTTAAATTCCTAGGTGCATTCATTTTTAAATCGAAAAATATTGTTCGTAACATTACTAGCACGTGGGCTGAAAAGTTGTTGGTCTAGTTGCTTAAAACACGGTTTTTTTTTTGCAAAATTCTTCATTATTCACCTCCTCTCCTTCAAGAGCGATACAATCAGTCCAATGCTGTTCTAACGTTTCTATACCTTTCCTGTAGAAGGATTTATCTTTGCCTTTAAAATAGGCCTTAGCTTCGGTGATAACTTCTTCATTGGAGCCAAATCTCTTTCCCGCAAGCATTTTTTTGATGTCTGCGAATAGATAATAGTCACTGGGGGCCAAATCTGGAGAATGAGGTGAATGAGGAAGTAATTGGAACTTCAATTCATGCCATTTTTCCATCGTAACTATTGACTTGTGACTCGGCGCATTGTTTTGATGAAAGAGCACTTTTCTCTTGTTCATTTAGGGCAGTTTCTTTGCGATTTCTGCCTTGAAACGAACCAACTTTATATAATATCCCTATTGGTAGTTTTTCCCCTCTCAGCATAGTCGATGAAAATGATTCCATGCGCATCCCAAAATACAGAGACCAAAACCTTCCCAGTCGACTATTCTGTCTTTGATCGCTTCGGGCGGCTTTCACCGGCTTCTGTCTACTCAGCTCACTGCCGATTTGATTGCGGTGTCTAGTGGTGGATCTATGTTTCATCTATTGTCACATATCGCATGAAAAACTCCTTTTTATTGCGGTATACAGGTTCAAACAGCGCTCAGAATCATCAACACATTGTTATTTTTGGTCCGCTGTGAGCAAACGCGGTACCCATTTCGAACAGAGCTTTCTCATGCCCAAATGTTCATGCAAAATATGATTCTTTTGATATCGTTAGGGTGTCAGCTATCTACCTCAATTTCACTTCACGTTCATCCTAAACAATTTGGTGGATTTTTCTGATGTGTTCCGGTGTAACCACCTTATTTGGACGTCCAGACCTCTCATCATCATTTGTACCTATCCGACTGCGTTTAAATTCAGCATGCCAGTAAATGATGAGTGATATTCCAGGAGCAGAGTCCCCGTAATACTTATCAAACCATTGCCTTACTTGAACGTTATTTTTTCCCATTATAAAACCGTGTTTAATCAACACACGAAATTCGATTTTTTCCATTGTTTTTAAAATATCAAAAGTAGCGTCACTAAAACCACTATAACTTGTAAACTAATATTCAAAATATCAGGAAATTTTAACACGTATCGTTTGAAGGTTGGTACTTCCTAAAAATCATACAGATTTTTTAAAAAGGGCGACATCTATGTATCAGACCAAAGACTTTTCAGCCTACGTATTATTTTATATGCACTAGATGATGTTAATTGTAAAATTTATGTCTATGCATTAGAAAATTTTAGTTTCGATAGGATTTGTATACAGGGCTTGGAATTATTATTATTATTTTATGAATTAGGTTATGTTAGTTTTATTACTACTAGTGTATAATTTTAAGAATTATATAATAATATTGAAAAATTATTCATAACAACTTGGCATTAGATTTTCCTAAAATACTGTAAGGTTGATAAAAATGTGATTTCGCTTAATTTATAGACACAAAAATGTTCTATATATCATTAAACGTTTAGATTATTTAATAATAAACTTAAAAAACTATTTTTTTCTGAAATATTTTATTGAAATTTATCTGTTAATATAAAGGTATATTGTTTTAGTTGTTGTAACATTCATTTTTTCCTAGATTTTAAGATCATGTTACGACACTGTTTCCACTTATAATTTATATTTTTTTACTTTACTTTACTTACTTACTAACTTTTAAGCAGAGTAGTTTAAAACAGTGTTTTGAATTTTTGAGCCGTTTATTTTACAGTGTGCATTGCGGGTTACCTACTGGATCTATTTAATTTGCATCGAATGCGTCCGATTGGCTAAAGATTTGTATCCGGAAAGTAGTCATCTTGAAGGCGTAATTTTAAGGAAGGGAGAAAAAATATTTAAGGGTCCGGATGGCATGAATCTAGGGCTTTTTCCAGCCGAGATATAATAAAGGCTTTTTTCCAGCCGAGATATAGTAAAGGCTTTTTTCCCATCATAGAGCCGCAGTGAACTCTCCTTTTGATCATGTAGCCAGAGAGGGCTTTTCCTTCAGTAAGCTGCCCAGTAGGCTTTTTTACCACGTTGCCGTACTTGTTTATTAGTGATGTAGTAGAGCAGAAACGGTTTTAGTTTTCAAATTCAAGACCTTTTCCGTGAAATATCCTGCTTATTCCCAGACCTTTAGGGGTCAAGAAATGTTTAGCAGCCCAAAGGGAACTGGGGTAGCTAAGGTGGAGACATCAGTGTTATGAATATCTCACCAGGACAGGCCAAAACACTCATAGAAAAACCGTAAGTCATCAGTATATCAATTCATAGACCTAGTTTCCTGCTGCCAAGTGCGTTTACATCGTCTATTCAGCACGTGTAACCCGTGAAGTTAATTCCACGAACTTTTAACATCTTGTTTAGCTAAGCTTTTAATTAGAATCCTGATTTAAAGACTCTATATAATCGTACCATCTACTAGATTAAGGGATTTTATTTAGTAGTAGTAATTTTAAAATGTAGCGAAGTTATAACTTTTAATTTTGTCAATAATAAACTCTTTTCTTTAATTAAATCTAGCGTTTCACTGAATCACCCGTTTTATCTTTCAAGACACAACGGTTGTACCATATTAAATTTTTTTTTAACAACTACATAACCTTTCAGTATTTTTTTATTTTTTTGAGCTGAAGTTAGATTCTTTTTATTTTTAAATGAATGGTGCCCAAAATCTGTACAACCAAAATTTCAAACAACTATAGAGACTATTTTCAAAACACGTACAAATATTATCTCCTATCCATTATCTCTCCAAACAAACTGAGCTAGTTTATATCTAATTGCTTTAGGACTTTCAGTATTAATATCCACTCAATCCATTTTTAGAAATTAAGATATATATAAGGGGCAAATAACGACTTCTATTTAATAAATAATATATTTATTAAAAGCAAAGGAGTTGAGACGTTTCAAAATTGCGCTTCAACGTGCGGGCGTTTTTTTTGATGGTACAAAATTGCGCCCAAATGAGAGGCAATTTTTATAACACGCCACATTGTTTTGTTCATAACTCTTCTTTTTGTAATCATGAATATGTGTAATCTAGGTAATTTTTTAAAGTTTATGTTAATTTAAGCCTTCTTCGCAGCAGTACTATCTTAAAGCACAATATTTTACGAGTATTTTACCGTTTGATTTATTCAAATCGAATAAAATTCCGACTGAATACATTTTTGTCCAAGAAATGGCACTTTTCTCACCCTGTGCGGCTGTTTGAAAACATAAATAAAATTGATACTTATACAATTCAGAGACATCTCAATGCAAGATTGTTCTTCACTATCGTATTTGAATTCAATTTAGACTGGCATTTTATTGGAGCGTCCGTTACTTCATGACAATACATTATCATTATAAAGGAAAAACGTATTTATCTTGTTAAATAAATCACTACATTAAAAACATTTTTCAGCGCGATTTCGTAGTCGTTGATATATTAACAAACGCAAAGTAAATATGTTTCTCATTTATAATTTAGACTGGCTTGTTTGTTTTATATACTTGTAATGTTTGTTAAATTTTGTTTACTCCCAATTAACTAATATATACGAGGGCTACCTTTTAAGTTTTTACAAAAACAATGAACGAAAACATTTTTTTGGTACAAATCGTTTTATTGTTTCTCAAAGTACTCGTCTTTAAGATTTATACACTTCTACTTGCGTTCAAACCAATTTTCGAAACATTTTTCCACTCTGAATTTGGTACCTCAAAAACCTGATTTCGGAAGGTTCTAACAGCTTCTTGAGGTGATGAAAATCGCTGTCCAAGCTTTTTTTTTTATAAACGATAAATCAGGTGAATACGGTAAATGAGACATTAATGAGATGTTTTTCTCCGTCAAATACACAACAACATTACACAAATAAATTGTTGTATACGATCCTCTAAAGCAGTGATTCCCAAAGTGGTTCAGGTGGACCCCCAGGGGTCCACGGGAGACTCGACGGGGGTCTACGTTGGCGTGAAAAAAAAATGGGGGTTCACAAGTTGTAAGTGGGGGTCCACCAAAATTTATCTGGTTTCGATAGTAAAGAACAAAAATGTTGGCTTGGCTTTACCTATCAATGTATACAGATAATACACTTCTCAAAAAAATTAAAGGAGCAAAAAAAATTCCAAATTTTTCGGTGATTTTTGACAGGCTGTATTTCGGTGAAAAATGGAGACTTTTAAAAAAAAGCATTTTGAAGTTTTAAGATTCTAATTTTTAGATTTTTTGGTTAAAATTTTTAGAAGCTACGGTTCTCATGCGATCCTAACAGATAGCGCGAAAAAATAATATTGCAAATATTTTGCTATTTTTTTGGTTCAGGGGCTTGAAAAAAATTTTTTCAGTTAGGCCGGCATATGGATCAGATAGCCTGTTTATTTAGCATTAATTTCCTTGTTTTAAAACCTCCCTTAATTTTTTTGAGTAGTGTATTTTAAGAAGGTCGGCGACTGTTACTTGTAAAAACTTGCATATTCGATATTCACTACAACGCGCGTCGAGACTTGCAAAGCGCCGCCCGCCCGCCCGCAACGCAACCCGTTCAGACATACAAAGGGACGAAATACGACTTGTGCTCTGCTTGCAATCTTGCATAAACTTGTTTGATTCTTCACCAATATAAATACGAATGTCAAGGACAAACGTTACTCATTTGTTTCCGGAATTTTGAAAAGAAAAGTGTGAGTGAAAAAGTAAGTACCTGCCTATTTGTTATTCATACTTTTATTTTATATTGTAATAATATTATATTTGTTATGTTTGCGTGGAGTAGGTACGTAATAAAAATTAAATACTGAACAGGGCCATTATTCGATACTTCTATAAAAGGACAGAAAGCCGAGAAAGATTGAACTTTTAGTATTTTTATTATAAAATTATTTATTTATCCAACTGTGATAATTCACTAAAGGAGAGATATATGATTGACCTGCGTGTTTGTACATATTTCAGTGCCCTCGTAGCTGCTAATGCTAAATGACTTAAAATATTTTCATAAATTGTACGTGTCTTTATGTACCACTCGTAACGTACATCAAAGTAATAAATAAATCATTAAAATCGCGGAGTTTTGATGTCAAAATATCCTTTAAAAGTATTTTCTCTCGAATTTACAGAAATGTATCAAAATATAATTAATCAAAAAATATTTTATATTACATTAAAATAGGTTCAGCCGTTTTGTGATAACCTCTATATGGGTATAATTAAAATCAGTTTTGCCGCCGGCGTTTTGGTTTTTTCATTGCAATAATTAATTAATCCTATTTTATTCTGTTAAAATAGCCATATCCTGTTAAAGTCGCCTTATGATTACTAAAACAAACATTTTTTTCTTTACAGGTAGGTAACTGATACGAAACATGACTGAATCTAAGAAGAAATGTCGACAGTACAGTGTTGGTTATTTGAAATTTGGTTTTCTTCCATCAAAGGTAGACAAACGATTCACCATATGCCTTTTATACAACAAAGTTTTGAGCAATGACTCTATGAAACCATCGAAGCTCGAAGATCATCTAAGAAGGTGTCATCCTGATAAAATAGGTAAAGATTTAAAATATTTTCAAACATTCAAGGAAAAGTATGAAAAGTGCCGTGCACAGTATGTTCGCTTCAACGTCTCAAAGTAACGATGATGGCTTGCGGGCATCTTACAATATCTCATTGCTTATAGCGAAATCTGGAAAACCGCACACCATCGGAGAACAGTTAATTCTACCTGCTGTTGAAGAGGTTTTAAAAACTGTTCTGCACAAACCTCCATTTGACGTACTCAAAAAAATTCCTTTGAGTAACAACACTGTACAAAGACGTATTGATGAAATGAGCTCTGATATTGAAAGCTTCTTGTGTAATTATCTGCAAACAACTCATTTTTCTATTCAACTGGAGGAGTCAACTTTACCTGGTAATGAAGCATTATTACTGGCATATGTTCGATTTGTTATGGACGAAGAAATCCATGAAAAGCTGCTATTCGCGAAAACTTTGGAGCGGACACTAAAGACGAATCAATATTTAATGTCCTGAGTGATTTTTTTAAGGAAAAATCGATTCCATTTACAAACATTATTTCGGTGGCAGCAGATGGAGCTCCTACCATCTTCAGGCGATATCGTGGGTTTATAAGCCATCTTAAAAGAATTATACCAAGAGTAACTGCAATTCACTGTGTCATACACCGACAACACCTGGTAGCGAAAAATTTGAGTGATAGATTGCACCAATCGCTTCAATTTGTGATTAAAGCAGTTAACAAAATAAGAAGCAATGCGTTGAATACCCGTTTATTTACACAATTGTGCGACGAAAATGATGAAGACTTCCAACGATTGCTCTTACATACTGAAGTACGCTGGTTGTCGAAAGGTGCATGTTTAACAAGATTTTACTCACTTTTTGAATGAGTTTTAGAGTTTCTGGAAAGTAAAGATCCAGATTTAAAAGAAAAACCTGATCAAATTGAAAGCAGACATCGCGTATTTGACAGATTTGTTCAAAAAATTTAATGACATTAACTTGCAGTTACAAGGGGCAGCATAAATTTAATAAAAACAAAGGGTGTAATTTCGGCTTTTCTTGAAAAATTGAAATTTATGAAGCAAAATATTAGTCGGCGCGAATTCTCCCAGTTTCCAAACTTGTCACAGGCAGAATGTCTTGATGAGGATATTCAGACATACGTTCAACATTTAAATGCCCTGCATGATGACTTCAAAAATAGATTTGAAGATATTCTGACGATGGATCATAAATCTATTTGTTGAAACGGAAGTGGCGAATGTGGTATTACAAGAGGAGCTACTCGAGCTTAGCACCAATGAGGAGCTGAAGGTGAAATTTAAAAAAGGCTATCAAACATTTTGGCTGCAGGTAGAAAAACCCGAAAAATATCCTGGGCTGTGGGAAATTGCGAGAAAACTTTTGATAGCGTTTCTCTCGTCATACCTTGTCGAAAAAAGTTTTAGTGTCGTTACAAACCTATTAACAAAAAAAGGAGCAGATTGAACATCACAGAACGGGGAGATTTGCGGTTATTCCTTACAAAACTGAAGACAAATATTGATAATTTGCTGTCAATCCATCAAGTACGTCCCTCCCATTAAAATTATGACTATTTTTTTTTAATTGTTGATTTACATTGTTGAAGTTACGGTACGTTATTAATGTTTAATTCTATTAAGTCACAAGAAAAAATATTATTTTTCTTTTTATTTTTACCACTCCGAATTTAGGGTTGGAACTCAGGCACGACGCAAATTTCCATCGTTAGAACTAATCTTCACATTTTTTGACGAGTTTTGGGAATATGGTAGAAATGTAGCAGCAGGGGGTCCACCGAAACCAGTAAAATTTTGAAAGTGGTCTACGAGAAAAAAAGTTTGGGAACCTCTGCTCTAAAGCAATGTATGTAACATGTCCAATATAATCAAATAAACAAGCGATCATTTTCTTGGAAGTGTTTGCGAACGAAACACTTTTGTTGGATTCCGTTTATCTTGGAACATCAAAACAATTGATTATTGCTTAGCTCCTAGCTCGTACGAATATATCCAAGTTTCGACTCCTGTTAAAATGTTGTATACGGATTTTGTATGTCCTTGATCGAATTTTTTGAGCATTTCCTTACACCAGTTGACACGAGCCTATTTTTGAGTTTCGGTCAAATTATATGAAATCCATCGGAAATAGATCTCTTTCACAGCTAAATATTTATACAAAATTGAATGTATTGCACTCTTTGATATGCCTAAGGAAGCCTCTGTGTCAGGGTAAGTCACATGCCGATCTCCTTTCGTCATTTTGCGCACAACATATATGTTTTTTGGAACAACAACCGATTTTGGTCTACTTTCACGAAATTCATCGCTGATAGAAGCACGACCATGACGAAATTCTGCAAATCAATTCTAATCAGTCTTTTCCGATAGTGATTCATTACCAAAAGATGAACGAAGCGATTCATGGCATTGTTGTTGAGTTGGGCCTTTACTAATATCGTAAATAATCATCCAACGAAATCCTTTACGTAAAATTTCCATTTGTTCACAATTTTTTTTTAAAAAAAACGTTTCGGTCAATTTCTCAACTGCCACAGTTTTAGCAATAACAAATGTCAGATTTTACGTGGTCGTTGGTAAAAACTTAAAAGGAGGCCCTCACATCTCTGAAACTCACGTCAATTTTTTAAAAATTAAATTCGGTTTTTACCTTAAAATGTTACATGCAAGTTTCCTGTAGCATGTTTCTAGATTCCAGTTGAGTTAGGATTTACTGAATAAATGGAGTTATTATTTTGTTGGTTTCCTTGTATTATATATTTAGTTAAACATAATATCTACTTTAAAAAAAATCGGCTCAACTGCGTATTACTGAATCGCTTTCTCGAACTGCTATTTTTATTAAATTTATTCCAGCACATAAGCATTGTGTGGTTGTAATCGATACCAGAGCCTAGATGCTTACTGTACTATATTCACTTTTCTATATTTGTGATTTTGTGGCAAAGCAAAATGTGAACAACACTAATTTTCATAAAATGGAAGCCATTAAATTTAATTTCTGACATATAATTTAAACACAAGCAAAATTGATAATAATTGATAATATTTACCATAAAACCAGTTATACGACGGTTGTATGATAAGTACTGGCTTCGGCCAGAGATGGCGCTACTATTATTTAAAAAATTATATTTTTGTAAACATAACCTTTCACAAGAATCCTGTCAAATTTTCAAGTCGCTGGATTTAGTTTGTGAGTGGCAGCCATTTATATAGAATAACTTTTGTGATTTTACAACAACGGGAAAAATTTAATATTGAGCAGTGATAAAATATTTGTTTTTGGAAAAGAAAACGAATGATGAAATAAAAGTGGAACTCGGAGAAGTTTATGGGGACTCTGCACCTTCGTTATCGACCATAAAATATTGAACAGCTGAATTCAAACGTTGCCGTACAAGCATTTTTGATGAAGAACGTCCAGGTAATGAGGTTACTACATCAGACATGATTGAAAAATCCACATCCATATAGTGATAAATGATCGGAGAATGAAATTACATGGGATTGCTGAGACTGAGCATGTCAATTCAGTGGAGGCAGAACATTTTATCAACTCTTTTGGAGATGAGAAAGCTTTCCGCAAGATGGGTAGAGCGACTGGTCACATTTGACAATAAACACGCACGTGTGTCAACTTCAAAAGAGTGTTTGGCGTTGTTAAAGGGCAATCGGAACGATTTTTGGTGTCGATTCACAACTGCTGACGAAACATGGATTCATCACAGCACACTAGAGACCAAAGAACAGTCCAAACAGTGGGTTTTCCGTGGCAAAACGGCACAAAAGGAGGCCAAGGCGACGTTATCGGTCAACAAAGTCATGACCGCAGTATTTTGGGATTCACGCGGCATAATCCACGTCAATTACCTAGAAAAGGGCAAAACGATCAATGGAGAGTATTATGTCAACTTATTGGATCGTTTCAACCATGCTGTGAAAGAAAAATGTTAGCATTTGGCGAAGAAAAAAATTCTCTTTCATCAAAATAATGCAAGCGTGCACACTTGTGTCATTGCCGTGGCAAAATTCCATGAGTTAAGAAACGAATTTCTTCTGTATCCATCATATTCGCCAGATTTGGCCTCCAGCGATTATTTCCTATTTTCGAATAAGAAAAAATGGCAGGGCGGAAAAAAATTTGGCTCAAACGATTGCTGAAACAAACTCCTGTTTTGAAGGGTTGGAGAAATCGTATTTTTTAGATGGAATACAAAAGATAAAAAACTTTGGACTCAGTGTATCGAGCTAAAATGAGACTATGTTGAAAAATAAAATAAATTTTACACATCAAAATATCTCTTTCTTTGCAAGACCGGGTACTTATCATAAAACCCTCATAACAGCAAACAAGAAGTGAAAATTCCACATAATGTTTACTCCCGATTTTCAACAGGACTGAAATGAATGATATTTTTTTACTGTTTACTTCCCATCCTTGATAGGGATTAAATCTTTCTCTATATCCTGTAAAGATACCGGTGAGATGATTCATTGGCGTTGTCCAAGTGCCGTAACGTACGTGGTGAGATCCAAAAGTTCTCGAACATCGCAAGAACGCTAACAATGATGCATGACAAGTTTCAATTTGCTGGCTCGTTCAGTTTGTCCTGTATGCACGTTGGCGTAAAAGTCTAATTACATCTCTCTGTTATTTTTACAATTGCTATGAAAAAAAAAGTGTAAAGTTTTGTTTTAAACTCTGATAAAGTGATGAAATGATTTGGAGAGGATTTAGATGAGCAGTTTGCCAATTTTCAAGTGAAGTGGAGACACAGAACTCACCAGCAACCTTGATTCCTTGGAATATCGAAGAACGGTTGGCAACTTCAGTCTATTTTACAACTATTTTCTTAGAAAGTGTACGATGGATGTTGCCCGCTTAATTCCCCCCAAAACGGTTCATGCTAGAAATACACGTCGCGCTAATACTTCTTATCCGTATAAATTCAGTCTATTATCCCTCATATAATATTTTTTAAGCAGACTTTTATATGGAGAACCTCATCCCTTTAGAATGATTTTCCCACCGTGTATAATTGATGATTCAAGACCAAGGTGAAACGCTTTTTCCGCCCACGCGTTGATGTTATAAGGCTTTAGGGATTTCCTTGCAGCACGTGTGCCCCCATGAAAAAGAATAAAACATATATTTACTTTTTATTCAAAACTAGGTTACAACAGTTAAATAATGAAATAATCATGTAAATCCATATGTGAGGAACAAACCTCAGATTCAGTTAACAGTCACCTAGATCCTTGGTCAAATTTTTGTGCAGAGTTGACTGATTGATTCATTTCATAGTCAATTTCGGGTATAGTTTTATAAAATAATGTGCTTTATATACGGTAGTTTTAGTGAATTCAGATACTGAACGGCTCACAATCTTCAAGTTTTTGACGACCAAAAGCATTGTCATTGTTATCATCATAGCAAGACTAATGACATAAATGGGACAGATATCATAAAAGAGCTGACGCAACACTAACAAAGCTTGTCATTTCCAACAAGGAAAAGATACATTGGTTGATGGTACTAGTGCCTTATTTTTTATTTTTATCGAAGTGTGTAGATACTAGATAAAATATTTTTATGGATAGTAATACTAATTTTAAATTAAATTCTCGCATTACTACTGTAAATGCCGTAATATTTCAAAATGTCTGTTATTTCAGGTGAAATATATTTGACTATTTTTATATGTCAAATCGATATTACGAAATAAAATTTCGGAATATGGTTTGTTACTTGATTGGTCACTACAACAGAATGTCGAGAATTTGCAAATGCAAAATAACCAACAAATAAAGATCCCATGAATGTTATATTCCATGCCTTTCCTCTTACGACTATAGTTTCTGAGCCTATACTCTTCATCAGGTAGGCTTTAGGCAACGGTATCGATCGTTAAGACCAGAGTACCGTGGGGAGTCAAGTTGGAATGACTCTCGCTGGCTTATAGCAATCATGGTACTTTATGTAAACGAGGTACTACTAGTTGGGCAAGATACAGATTCTTGCGCCATCTGTTGAGAGTTTCGAACATCGAAAGATGCTCAACTATATAAACATAACATTGTTAGGAAGGATAAATCAAATCGATATTCCGAAATAAAATTTCGGAATATGGTTTGTTACTTGATTGGTCACTATAACAGAATGTCGAGAATTTGCAAATGCAAAATAACCAACAAATAAAGATCCCATGAATGCTATATTCCATGTCTTTACTCTTCCGACTATAGTTTCTGAGCCTATACTCTTCATCAGGTAGGCTTTAGTCAACGGTATCGATCGTTAAGACCAGAGTGGCGCAAGAATCTTGCCCAACGAGTAGTACCTCGTTTACATAAAGTACCATGATTGCTATAAGCCAGCGAGAGTCATTCCAACTTGACTCTCCACGGTACTCTGGTCTTAACGATCGATACCATTGCCTAAACTCTACCTGATGAAAAGTATAGGCTCAGAAATTATAGTCGTAGGAGGAAAGGCATGGAATATAGCATTCATGGGATCTTTATTTGTTGGTTATTTTGCATTTGCAAATTCTCTACATTCTATTTTTATATGATAAAATAATTCTTGTAATTCGGCCTCATAAATTATGATTGAGGTGTTTAATGTGGAAGGTTTAATTATAAAGATAACTTTTTACATACTATTTCAAAAAAATCATAGCTTGGAATTTATCCGATGCGGCAGAACCAATTTTAATTAACTATGAAGGAAAACTTGGCAAGATATAAATGAAATTTGAGATTAAATTTTGTGAAATTTGGTGAGCACATGGCAACTTCCCAAAACCCCCATTAACTGTTCCACAAATATACAGTATTATTATCAACAAAATCCTTTTTAATTCAAATGCTTCTAGAACCGAACATTCTGGTGTGCATTTCTCTCGCTAAACTTTAGTACTACTATGTTCAAAAATTAAAGTGGCTAACTTTTTAAAAACATGTGCTATGTAGTAACTATCTATTAAAGCGTATAATTTTTATTTATTTATTTATTCATTCCTTTATTGCCATCAAGATTACATAACGTAAAAAAGCAACGTCACAAAAAAGTAGAATATGTACATATAGCCAACAAAATATAAGACACCGTACAGAGGAGAAAATCTTACAACCATTGATAACAAAAATTATTGATCAAAATCAAAAGAATAGAAACATTCTGAGAGAGCAAACCTTTTTGCTTCCCTTTTGAATCTCTCAATCCCCTCAATGTTACTGATCTCCAATGGGAAAAGCCGATATGCCTTTATGCATTTAAAATATGGCCCTTTTTCAAAGAAAGAAGTAGCATGGTAGGGCGCTCGTAATTCGTTTCTACCTCTATTCGTGATTGCCATATCTGGAGCATATTCATTCCTATTTGTCAAGAAAAATGATGGATTCTTCTTAACAAAGGTGACCAAAGCTATGAAGTAGAGACCCGGGACCGTAAGTAACCCTATTTCAATAAAGTATGGTCGACACGACGTTGGAGGATGTAAATGACGCATGCATCTCACAATTCTCTTTTGTGCCCTAGAGATATCCCTAGCAAATCTTGAAGATCCCCAGAAAGAAATCCCATAGTTTAATTGGGATTGAACATAAGCAAAATAGAAAAGTTGTATGCTATTTGATGATACAATATATCTAAGTCTTCTAATAAGAGCACACGCACTATTGAGCTTAGACCGAAGTTTCACTGCATGTATTTCCCAACAAATACTTGAGTCAATATTAATCCCCAAAAATTTTATCGTCTCTATATTGGGCATTGACTTTAGTTCATATCGCACGTATAATGATTGTGTGGGTATTTTATTTTTATTAAATAATATAAGGCCCGTTTTATTCCCATTAAGACAAAGGTATTTTTTTTCACACCTCTCAGCTATTCTTGCCACTATACGAGAACAGATCACTGACAGGCTAGCAATAGAAGAGCTTGACAAAATGACCGATGTGTCATCAACAAATTGACAAGCCATTCCATTCCCATCATCATCATCAACATCCTCCTGCCGCAGCAGATAGTCCGGTAGATCGTTCACATACAACAAGAAAAGCAATGGACCTAGTATCGATCCTTGTGGTACACCCCTCCACATGCTCTTAGGGTTCGAGAAATAGTCCCGGAGGTGAATCCCAACATTCACTCACTGAGATCGGTTTTGTAAATATGACTCCAGAAGCCCCAGGGCCACTCCCCTAACCCCATATCTCTCAAGCTTAATAAATAGCAGTGAGAAATTTATGGTATCAAAAGCCTTTGAGAGATCAAAGTACAGGCCAGCCACTTTCTCATTTCTGTCAAGTTTCATAATAATTTCTGTGAGGGCTTGATAAACAGCCATCTCCGTGGATTTTCCTGGTAAATAGCCAAATTAGTTTGGTGAGAGAATATTGCACTGTAAAAGAAAGGCAAGAGACTGTTGTAAATTGATCTCTCAAACACCTTTGACACCACCGACAAACGAGAAACTGGCCTATAGTTTGCCGGATCATGAATATCACCCTTTCTAAAAATGGGCACTACTTTCGCCATTTTAAGAGGATCTGGGAAAGTTCCCAATGAAAAGCAGTGGTTTATTATAAATGTTAATGGTTTACTAATGTAGTAAGCAATGTGTTTTAATAGAAATATAGGAATTTCATCCATTCCACTGGAGTATTTATTAGGCAGAGCCATTATGATTCTGAATAACTCATTTTCATCCACAGGCTCAAGAAACAGTGAATGAGGGTTCCTAGGAACTAGTCATAGTTGTTTGCATTGTAGTGAATATCACTTGATAGATTAAATTGATCATTAAAGGTATTTAAAATATTTATTGGATCTTCAATCAATGAATTATCCGCAGAGTTTAATCTAATGTTGTTTTTTTTTGGTATTTTTATTACATCCTTTTTTAAGAATTTTCCACATTGCTCTATTTTTGTTTTTCGCATTTGCTATTATGTTATCATTTAAACTACATTTAAAATCAAATATAAATTGTTTATATTTTCTCTTCTCTTCTTTATACTGATTCAAAATATTTTGACTATTAGTTTGTTTATAAAAGGTATACAGATCCTTAATCCTATTTGCATAGTTCTTAATTTCAGTATTGACCCAAGTAGGGGTACTTTTATTCTGGACAAGCAAACTGGAAAAGCAATGGTAAAGTGATGAGTGAAGATATTTTTAAATATATCCTATTGTACGTTGGGATCTTCTTGATAAAATATATCATCTCAATTCTCAATAGATAAGAGGTTTTGAAAATTAAGAATATTACAACTGGTGAAAAATCGTTTCTTGACAAATATATCCTTAGGTTTGTCATGAGATAGATTAAATGGTATTTTTTGACCATAGTGATCAGAGATATCTGTAATTACAGTTTGATAAGATACCACACCCGGAACGTTACTAATGATATTATCAATACAAGAATTACCAGTGCCACTCACTCTTGTGAACTCACTTACATGTGGTCGCAAGTCAAAGCTGGTTAAGAGCTCCAAGAGACTTGTGAGTCTTCCGCTTGGTTTTAAAAAATCAATATTAAAATCCCCACATATGATCAGAAACTTATCCAGATCATATATCTCATCCAACCGAATATTGAGGAGGCCAAGAAAATCACCAAAGTCAGCCTGAGGTGATCTATACATAGCTAAAATGATAAAATGTTTCTTTTTAATTAGAGATTGAGACAAAAAAAATTCAAAAATTTTATGAATAGGTAGTACATGGGTATGAATATTCTGGCTTTTAAAGTCCTGTTTGGCATAAATAGCAGTTCCGCCTCCTCTCATGCCAGATCTTGATGAGTAATTCACCAAGCTGTAGGAGGACACATTCACATTTTGAATTTCAGCTTCTGGCATACAGTGCTCGGTCAAACAAAGTATATCGGGTTTTTCTTGCGCTAATAAGATATCAAGATCTAGCACCTTGTTATTCAAACTTTTAACATTCAAATGCAAAACTTTCATTGAGGCATAGGTTGAAATTGTTTCGTGCTCAATTTCCCCATTTGAAGATGTGGAGATCTTAGGTCTATCAGATATAAAGTTGACGTTATGGGTGTAATTATTTAGTGACTCAAGCATTTTTCTAAAAAATTGCGTCCCAAAGAAAAATCAAAGCGTTGGAAACCTATCCCTGTAGGCCAAAAAGATTCCCCATAAACCGTTTCTTTTAAATCAGGATGAACACCAACCATGAAGGAATTAAATATGGGATTTTCATTTTAGGTTGGTAGAACCATTATTAACTGAGATTTTCATCACCTTTGCTTTATTGGTTTAGAAAGGAAAGTGTGTTTTGTAGTGTTAATATTTCTTGTCGTGGAGTTTGAAATTAATAAATTTCTTAAAAAGATTTTTAAGACAAAATTAAATTTTGTCTTAAAAAGAAACTTTCTTGTACCGAAAAGTGTCTTGATAAAAGTTTTGCAAGATTAAAATGTTTCAATGTTACAAATTGTTTAAAGAGTGTAGAGAAGCAGTTGAAAACCAATAGCGTTCTGAAAGACGAATCAAAGCAACCACAGAAGGAAATCTCCATAAAATCAAGGATTTTGTACTCAGTAATTACCATTTAAATGTTAGAGATCTAGTAGACCTTACTGAAATATAAATTGGGTCAATATCATCGAGTTTGAAGAATGATTGAGATTTGTCGCGCGTACTATCTCCTTTTGATCCAAAACAAAATATAGTCGCTTTGAGGTAGCTTAATAGATGCCTTCTTAAGATTACTCCACTTAGAAATACATAATTAAGAGTGACGCAACGTAGACCTATTTATTTGGCCCAGTACACAGTCAAGAGAATATCGTGTAAAAATCAAGAAAATATAGAAAAAAAAACCAAGTCAAAATCAGTAAATAATCAAAGTCGTGCTGTTTTCTACGATTACCGGGGCTGTGCACAAATAATCTTATCGAACTGGCCGAACAGTTGTAAAGGGTAGTATTTAAGCATTGGGCGTCACTTACATAAATAAATTCGTAATAAATTAATGAAGTGATGAATAATGGTATAGGTATTAATGGATTTTACGTAACCATAAGGCACCGTCGCACAATGCAATAACGATTTGTAATTCTCTAATTAAAAACGAAAGATTGACCACTTGACAAACGTGGTATTCCCCAGATATAAATCCATGTGACATTTTGCTTTTCCCCAAGCTCAAATTGCTACCCCATGGATATCGCCTCGAATCTATAGAAGCTATAAAGGAGAATTCGCTGAAAACCTTAAAAGCAGTACTGAAAGTTGAGAATAACAAGTGTTCTGAAGATTGAAAAACAACGTTGGCATAAGTATGTTAAAATGTAATGAGATTATAATGATTAAATAGATCAAGTCACAAAAATTTTTGTTTCTGTTTGATTTATTGAGTTCCCTTAATTTTTAAACATAAGGGTATCTACAGTCAAGTAAGAACGTGACCGCTCATATTTTTGAAAAAATGTATTTCCACATTTTTTGCCACCAATGTATTCTTTAGTCTGCTAACAACGGCGCATTTATCTTAGTAAGCTGTTCAATCGCCTCCTGCATCAATAATCGCCTGGATTTTTCGAGGCATGCTGTTGACTATATTTACTGCATACTCTGAAAATTTTTCGAATCTCGCAATGCTACTAACTCAAAGTCTTCAGAGTCTATTCACCGAGCTTTTTCTGTACAAGGAACCAAACGTTTTCAATAAGGTTGGCGTCCGACGATTATGAGGCCCACTCTAGTATCTTATCGTGTACCCAAGTGAGCCGCTCCGCGACGCGATTTTCGTCCAGCAAAGATTTCTTCAGCGTGCTTCGGAATTTGGCATCATGAGCACGAAAATGTAGTAGAAAAGTCTCATGGGTCACATTCAGACTCCATTTTCTTAATTTTGTCGCTCCTTGAATCAGCGCCAATTTCTAGTTCGGTAAAAACAAAGACACGAATCATTTTTCGACTTTCGGAGTGATTTTGCCTACTGAGCCACGTTTTGGCAAGTGGTCGACATTTTTCATCTCGTTAAGATGATTGACCCACTTCTTCACAAGCGATACCGACTTTTTAATATATTTAGGGGCAGATGGGAACAAAGAAGGACTGCTTCGAACCAACGTGCAAACAAGTAACTCATTTCGGATTTTACGTGATTTCGACGAAAGTCCGGAATCGACTGATACTTTTACTACTACCGATTTTTTGTTAAATCGCTAGAATCGCATTTACCAAAAATGAATTAACGCGGACACGTTCTTACTTGACAGACTATAGGTAGACACTAATATCATTTGAAAAAAATAATCTTTCAAGTCGCATTTGTGCCATCAGAAACCTACGTAACATTGTCAATATCAATATTTTTAAAATTTGGCATTATGCACCAAAATATCCAATGGCAATTTACTTTATGTTCTCCCAGAGAAACTGACACTAAAGTTTAGTCGTGTTTATCTTCAGGCCAGTCTCTCTGGACTTGTTTTTAAGTTCGTTCAACATTTCTTCCAATTTTTCTTTGTTGTTAAATATAAGCACAATATCATCCGCGAATGACAAATGATTGAGTTCCTCTCCTATATGTATATCCTCACTTGTCCATGAAAGTTGTTTGAAAAGATCTTTTAGCGCCAACGTAAACAATTTCGGCGAGATGGTATCCCCTTGAACTACCCCTCTTTTCATTTCTATCTTGTTAGTGTTTTCTTTCAATACTATCTGAAATATTGCATTTTTACATATATTTGGAATAATCTGCAAGTATTTGCTGTCAATTCTACACATAGTTCTGGAATAACCATTCTAAGGGGATGAGGTTCTCCATATAAAAGACTGCCTAAAAAAGGTTCTACAAGTGACAAGTTGACCCTCATATGGATGTAAAGCATAGGAATTAAGCGGACTAGCGGAAAAGAACACATTCGATTATAACTAATATTCTATTATATAAGAAGGAGCATATGAGGGGAAATCAAAAGACGGCGCAACCACGAAAACTTATGGACCAGGGCTGCAGCCTCGTGAAGCAAAAGAAATCGAAAATTAGAATATATAATATATACTCGTATAAGGATCGAAAAGGAAATACAATATGACATAAGAATAGAAAATAGGTTGAGTTTTAGTAAATAATGTTGATTTGTCTACGCAGTATGGGCTCATGCATTTAAGTTTTTCCTTTTCTACGGTTTCATTAATTTTTTAAAACTGACATAGTTGTGAATAATAAAATTTTTTATTTCAAATTTTAAACGCCCATTGTAATCATTTTTTTCAATCTTTGTCCTAAGGTTTAAAGGTAGCATTCCTAAAAACTTGGGAAGTAAAAATAGTATGTTTTTTTGCAAGTGTGATTTGTTGAAAAAGTGTGACTAAATTATAATTTATTTTAGAGCGGGTGTTGTAGTGATGGTCTAGTTCTCCAAAGGTGTGTTTAATTTTTTTATAGAAAAAAAAGGCTTGTACTTACAAATAGTCCTCTAAAATTTAAGACATCAAATTGAGAATAAAGGTCAACTGTAGGATATTGTTTGTTTTTGTTTAAAATGATTTTGAGAATTTTGTTTTGGCATACTGTTAAAACCTGCATTGCCTTATCATTAAGACCTCCCCAAACTACTACACAATACTTTAAAATTGACTCGACTAGTGAGTTGTATACTATTTTTATTGTTTTTTCAGATAAGACATTCCGTAGTTGATAAAATTTATAATAGAGTTTTCTGAGTTTTTTTGAGGTTTCGATAACATGTTCATTCCAACGAAGATGTTGATCAATGTGTAGGCCTAAATATTTAATTTTATTAGTTTTCTGAATATGTGGACAGGCGCAATTATTATTTAGTAATTTACATGATGAGTCGTGAATTTTAATGTCATTTTTTTGGGTTGAGCGGCAGCTGTCAAAGAAAATGTTAAAAATTTTGTTTTTAATATATTTAGACTAATTTTATTATCACATATCCAGTTATATATAACATCAAGACCCTGTTCTGCCTTCAAGTATGCGCCCTCCCAAGTTTCGTCCGTAAATATCACTGAAGTATCATCGGCGTAGCAAATAATTGACCCATTCTTTATTATGGTTCCTAATTCATTTATATAAATCGAAAATAGAATAGGTCCCAAGACTGTCCCTTGAGGAACTCCAGAACTCACCCTCCTTGCAGTACTTAAGGTCTCATTACATCGTACTTTTTGTGTTCGATTTGCTAAATAGAACTTAAAAAGTTCTTGCACATGGCCTCTTACCCCAACGCTTTCTAATTTTCTTAGCATCAGGGAATGTGAAACTGTGTCAAAGGCTTTTGCAAAGTCCATACAGACTGTAAGACTTTTTTATTTTGCTGCATTTTTGATATAATCTCATGAAACCAAAAGAATATCGCATCCTCCGTACTTCTGTTTCGTCTAAAACCAAATTGTTCACTAAAAGGGACATTCTGTGAATCAAGAAAATCAACCAGACGTGCCTTTAAACATTTTTCCCATAATTTTGAAAAGTTACTTAAAAGGGATATTGGTCTATAATTTGTCATTTGGTATGGGTCTCCACTTTTAAAAACAGGAACAACTATGGCGGTTTTCCATTCCACAGGTATTCTAGAAGTTTTAAAGATTAAATTAATTAAATAGACTAAAGGTTTTAAAATATGCATGTGGATCGCTTTAACTAATTTTACAGTTATGCCATCCTCACCGGGGGAGGAGTCTGATTTCAAGGATTTTATGTTCAATATGAGTTCTTTTTCATTTACTGGTTTTAAAAAGAGGCTTTTGTTCAAATTATGTTGTATTTTACACTGTTTTGAATTGTTCTTAGAGATAATTTTACTAGCCATTGTTTCTCCTATCTTCGCAAAGAAATTATTAAAAAGTTCAGATGTACATGCTTTGTTTTTTACTATATTATCTGTATCGTCTTTTTTTGTAATCTCTCCTTTTTCGTTATTTTTATTTACTGCTTGGTTAATGACCTCCCATACCTTTTTATAGTTTTTACCTGCTTCCTGAATTTGGGTTTTATAATATTGAAATTTAGTTTTCCGAATTAATGTTTGTAAAAAGTTTCTATATCTTTTATACTCTTCCTCCCTTTCAGTCGTAAAGTTTTTTAATAATTGTTGTTTTAAACTATCTCTACGACGAATGCGAATAATCAGTCATAATGCTCATGATTCTATCAACAAATTTTGTTTCCACACCTAAAGAAATGGAAGCGCGTATATTTGTTTTATTTATTACATGTAGAAAAAATATTCACATAAATTTTTTAGCCCTCTCTAAAACATATTGAAAATCATCTAACCTAACGGTTGATATACAAGCGTTTGTATTTGACAAATTCTATTAATATATTGCTCTGAATAGATTAATATGCATATTGATTGAGATCTTAAATTTGCACCGAAATGTCTGTTTCTGATTTGGGTTATAGTCGGATTAAGATGTTATGTATGTACAGAGTATAAATTAGAAATTGTTTATGGAATTATATTATTTAGCATTTAAATTGAAGCGGTATCGATTTAAAATATCTCAGCAAACTTGAAATATATGAGATACAATAATTTGCACCTCTGTTTAATGTAAGACTTACTTAGAAGGCGTACCTGCCCTCTATCGGGGGTTGTTTGAGGCCACAGACCGATAAAGGAATCGTTCAGGAAGTTCCTAACAATTACCTCTCGGTACCGCTTGGTAGGCAGTGGTGCAAGTTGTATCTTACTTATTCTTACTTGTGGTAGAGCCTTATAAAACGTGACAAAATATTAATTGTTGTAGCAACTCGCTGAACATTTCTCTATCGGCCTGTGGCCTTAAACAGCTCCCGACAGAAGGCAGGTGCGCCTTAAAAATTCGACTTACGTGAATTATAAATTAAAAATGCATCTTACTTATTCTTTGCCTTAGTACTGAGATAAGTACGTTAAGTTTTGTACTCTATCCCAGTCGATCCTAACTCGGCTTAGAAACCGTGATAGTGAAGCGCATTAAGAGATGGATTGACGAAAGAGAAGACAGTCAAAAATTGCTAAAAAATGGACTTTGTCCGATTTTAGTGCTTCACGTTGGTTATATACTAGGAGTGGAACCCTATAAAGTGCCGCAAGCAGCAACTGGTAACGACTCGCTGAATAATCGGTCTGTTGCCTTCAACAGCCCCCGATACAGGGCAGGTACGCCTACAAAGTTGGCTTACATCAGCTAGATATCAAATTGCTGTATCTTACTTATTTTTTGCGTTAGTGCCGAGATAAGTACTTCAGGTTTTGTTTTCTACCTCCGTCGATCCTAGCTCGGCTTAGGAATCATGATACGGTGAAGTGAATCAAGAGATGGACTGACAAATGAGAGAACAGTCAAAGATTGCTGAAAAATGGACTTTATCCGATTTTAGTGCTTCACATTGATTTTTGTATTAGTAGAGGTAGAACCCTATAAAGTGCTGCAAGCAGTAACTGGTAAGGACTCGCTGAATATCAGCTAGGGATCAAATTGTTGTATCTTACTTATTCTTTGTGATAAATAACTTAAGTTTTGTTCTCTTTCTCCGTCGATCCTAACCCACTAAGGAGCCGTGATACGACGAAACGTGGCCCGAGAGGGGATGACGGATGAGAACACAGTCACAAACTACAGAAAAATCGGGTGTGACAGACGGACAGACGCACAGACAGACAGACAGACACCGAAGTGATCTTATAAGTGTTCCGTATGGAACACTAGAAATGGACTTTATTTAATTTTAGTACTTCATATTGATTTTTATATACTTTAGGTAGAACTCTATAAAGCGCTGTAAAGCAGTAACTGTTAATCTCTCACCAAAAAGTTCCTCTATCAACCTGTAGCCTTAAACAGCCCCCGACAGAGGACAGATACGCTTTCATAGTTAGGCTTATATCAGCCAGAGGTGCAAATTGTTATATCTTACATATGGTGAATTTATAAAGGCATTTTAAACCGATATCATTTCAATTTAAATACTAAACTCTATAAATAATGTCTATTTTCTACCCTATACATGTATAACCTCTTAATCCGAGTATAACCCAAATCAGAAACAGACATTTCAATGCAAATTTAAAATTTCAATCAAGAAACATATTTATATTCAGGGCCATATTAATAGAATATTAATTTGTCAAATGCAAGTGCTTGTATATGGATCATTTCGGTTACACGTTTTAGGGCAGGTTGAAAAAATTATATAAAAGTGTTTCTTACATATACAGGGTGGTCTAAATTGGACACTTTTAAAGGTAAATCCCTTTATCTAAAGGAGATAGACGAAAACTGATTTCAGTATCAGAGGCTCAATTTTTATGATAAATTCAATGGTGAAAACCGCATATCGATATCTAGTACCGTTTCAGATATACAGGGTGTTTCTCAAAAATCTGCATTTTGGAAAAATGTGTGTAATTCTTTTCCTATTGAAAATTTTTGATTTCTGTAAAAACATTCTCAAAGCACTTTTTCACGTGGATTTCAACAGTCTAAGTTACATTTTTTTACAATTAATATTTTAATAGTTATTAACGCAAAAATATATTTTTTAAATGGGATATCCTGTATATTTTTCCTTATCCGAATAGAGCTTTAAATTATCATTCTAAAAATATAGCACACTTTATATTTTGCTTAAATCTACTTCAAAATATAAAGGTTTTCAGTTTTTACGCGAGTTTTAAATGCGCATTTTGTGCAGTAGGCTTTGGAGGGAGCGGCAATATCAATTCCAAATCCAGAAATAACTCTAAAGGTCATAACTACAATGAAATTTACTAAATGTTATAGTACTTTGAACTATGTAGAAAATAAAACAAAACAACAATAAAACAATTTACTCCAATAGAGCAAACTAAAACAAAACAATTTTCTATAAGAGATCTTCGAAATGTCGGCCAGTTTCATTTACACATAGGCGGCACCTTTTCCGGACACTTCTTACCGAGTTGATTAGTTCAAGAGGAGTGAGAGCTGCAAAACTTTGTATCACTGCAATTTCTAACTCTTGCCTAGTGTTTGTCGGCAACTTAAAAATTAGGTCTTTCAACTTTCCCCAGAGATAGAAGTCTATAGGTGTTAAATCCGGTGACCTTGCCGGCCAACGGTTCGGACCTTGGTTGCCTATCCAGTTATTGTCGAAATTGGCCGATAAAAATTTACTGATAGCTGCAGCGTTATGAAGGGGCGCCCCGTCGCGTTAAAAAAATATATTTTTGAGGTCCATTAACGGCAGTTCATCAACAAGAGGTTCTATTTGCTGCCTTAAAATTTCTAAATATCTCTGAGAGGTGAGTGTTCCTTCGTAAATAAATGGGCCTATAACCCTGCCTCTAAAAATCCTGCCCACACATTAAATCCAAATCTGCCTTGATTTCTTTGCTCCACAACTAAATGAGGATTTTTTTGTGCCCACGTATAAGAATTGTAATGGTTAAAAATACTTGAATTGCGTACATAAGCTTCGTCTGTCCAAATGCAATTTAATGAAAAATTCGGAACATGGTTACAATTCTCCAGAAACCGTTGGCAAAAATCCATACGCCATTGAAAATCTCCGTCTCTAATGTGATGAACTTTTCTTGTCCTATATGGCCTGATTTGTGCTTCTTTAAAGTACGACTTACGTTAGTTCTTGGTAGTCCAATGGATTCTTTTAACTGTCGGGTTGAAGTGTTGGGATTATTTCCGATCGAATTACTATTTCTTCTAACTCCTTATCCCTGTTTGATGCATAATTTTTGGGTCGTTTCTTTTCAAACTAGCCACTATTAACTAGGTTATGTCGCAATCGAGCAAATATATCCTTGAAGGGTTGACGCGCCTCTCTGGCTACCGTTCGTGGTACAAATTACTTGTCGCTTCCGAATTTTCTCCGATTTGTATGAAACACACTATCGTATCCCATTTTTCTCAATTTTTAAATTTCATTACGATTTATTTGACAATTCAATAACTGATCTTGAAGTAAAATTTGACAACTACGATTAAATAATTGAATTAACCCATATGGCCGCTCCGTCCAAAGCCTACTTCGAAAAATGTGCATTTAAAACTCCCGTAAAAACTGAAGACCTTTATATTTTGAAGTAGATTTAAGCAAAATATAAAGTGTGCTATATTTTTACAAACATTTTTCCAAATGCAAATTTTTGAAAAATACCCTGTATATCTGAAACGGTACTAGATATGATAGGCGGTTTTCACGACTGAGTTTATCATAAAAATTGAGCCTCAGATATCGACATCAGTTTTCGTCTATCTCCTTTAGATAAAGGGGTTTACCTTTAAAAGTGTCCAACTTGGATTACCCTGCATATAATAATACAATTCCTTCATGTATGAAATACATGCATAGAAAACAAAATGTGTTTATAGAATCAAATAATAAAGATAACATAAACTTAATACGAGAATAGTTGTACACTAGCTTAAATATTAAAAAAACTGCGGAAAAACAAAGTCCTGAAGTCTAAGTTAAAGCTTTACTTACGTGACGGAGAGTTCGCCAGTCTTCTAGACCTGTTATGCACACTAATCTAGAAATTTACAGTCACCTTAAATCCATCTCGGGTTTCTTCAAACCTAAAGCCGGATTCAACATCGAGTATTATATCAATCAATGAAGGAAAGGTGCCTAAACCTCGCAAGATTTGGTACTACGAGTCTGTAAACTAGAAGAGCTCATAAAATATTTTCGAACTATATGTTAGTTGGGTGTTTGTTTCAGATTCGGCGACCCATCTTACCGCGGTAAGAGAGTTTCTAGTGTAATTTTGGCTGTCATATCCCTTTTTAGAAAAAAATGCTCTTCCAATAGCAATCCTTGCTGCAAATGCAAAAATGTTTGTTTATTATTTCTAGTCTTCTTGTGTGGCGCATCAGTGTGGCCGCCCGTGACTCAGTGATGCTGTACCTTGCTTACTGTGCCGAAAGTCGAGGAGTCAATCCCGCAGGTCGGTATACTTGTTTATAAAATTATTTAAGTGTATTTGGCCTGGCCACGTACATAAGTAGTAGTTGTTCGCAGACATGCAATAACATCCGAGGCAGCACTACCGCGTTATCTAAAAGGTGCTGTGAAATACAGAAATCTATGTTTCGGCACTTGGATAACGTTGACGGGTATTACGACATTCTCGCCGATATCCTTAGGATATGAAAAAGGGTAAAGTCCCTACTCAGGCGGGGAGGTGAACGATAAAAAAAGAAAAAACATCTTGCTCACGGACAATGGCGTGAAAATCCTGATCTTATAAATTGTAACATCTTTGTTAATGCCAGAAGTAGATATAAACAAATAATCGAGGAGAGCAAGTTAGCACATAATCAAAAATTAAAAAGAAACTTCTTGCTGTTCCAACAATTCCAGGTCTGTTTAGTCGGCGGCTAAGACCATTAGGCAAAATATCCCTAAATCTAGTATACCACCAGTAACACAACCCGCCAACACCATTGCAACATTAGTTGGAAAATACTTCTGGTGCTGAACTCTTTGATTCACACTCGACAGTTAATCTTCAGGGAAGAAGATTACCCACGTTACAATCAAAGATTTTCTGCAGATATTGTATCGTTTTAATAAAGCTAGAAACCTTAAAAAACCTTCTGGTGTTGATGGAATGCCCACCAACGCACTCAAAAAAGGCACAAATGCAGTAACACCAGTTTTTAGAGGCCTTTTAACCTATCGTACAGAAAATAAATATTTTCTTTCTGTCGAAAATGTTCTAGGGTTCAGTTGATTTCCAAAAGAGGCAAAAAGATCTTACTTAACAACTAACAACCAATCGTATTGTTTTCAGTAACATGAAAAGTTATGGGGAAGGCTTTTAATCAACATATTTTAAAAATCTGGAAGGATGTCACATCTTGGCGACCTCCAGTATGGCATTTGCATTTCGAGCTTCAAGATACTTAACTGTTTGGTGTGACAGATTATTGGCTAAAAGACACTTTTTTAATAAGGTTTAAAAGGTCTTGTTAATGGCTCTTGTGGCTCTCCTCAGGGAGCGTTATTTACGTGTGTCAGTTAACGGTTTTCTTTCTAGTACATTCAACCCTGAAGTGCTCCAAGGCTCACTATTGACTCCTACTCCCTTTTCTTTTAGGGATCCAATCTATAGTTTTGCCCGAGACAGTATGATTGTTTCTTCGTTTACCCTGAATTATAATTACCCATTGTAATATCCCCAGACAGTAGAGAATTCATCAAATTAACAAATACCTGGAAGAAATTTTATCTTGTGGTAATGGTAACCAGAAAAGTTATGTCGGGATACTCGATTCCTTTAGCATTGTCAATGAACTTGATGGGCTATACCTTGAGAGCTAATATGTCAGAGGATGAACACGCAGCGTGCATAGCAAAGAGAGCTTCTCAAAAGCTGGAAATATTATTTCGTACTAGAAAAGTTTATAGTCAACAACTTTGAATTATATATGAAGCTAAAATTCGACCCACAATGGAATGCTGCTCCAATGTTTCCAGTCTGCTCCCAAACAGGTTTCATTTGTAAGATGCTATTCAGAAGAGAGATTCGCCTAATTAGAGATCCAGAACTTTGTAGCAATCTTAATTCCTTAGAATAACGAAAAATCATTGGCGATTTGTCTTTAACAATAAAATTCCTTAATTACTTTGTTAACTGACACTAAATATATTTCTGTAAAGATCTACAAATGCATTATCGCGATTTCGTAGTACAACTACATTTTTAAACGCTTAACTGAGATTAAAACAGATTTTTTTGTATTTATTTTTACATAATGAAAAGTTGTGGGTATCTTAGGTCCTATAGAAGTTGGTAAAGGACGGAATTTCTAACGTCTACTTGACTATTTAGTAAATTTATATTATGATTCTTTGAATGTCTGTAAATTTCTATAGATTTTAAGAAATTAAATTTTGACTCTTTAGGTACTGTATGGAATATTGATAAACGATTAATATTGGAAAATGGATTGTCCGTTTCTAGAAAATGCTTAGCCAAGTGTGATTTTTCATTTTTTAACCTATAAAATGCATTATGTTCTGCGAATATTGTTTTAAAATTCCGTCCTGTTTGGCCTACATAACAGCTATTACACTCTTGACAATTAAGTTTATAAACTCCTAATTTATAATGTGTATTAGTTTTATCTTTGGCATTAAATAATATATTGGATAATTTTTGAGCGCGTCTTAAAGCTATTGTGATAACTTGAGATATTTTATCCGAGATGGGACCAAAATTTGTCAGAGGTGTGAGGGTTTCACATTCTTGTTATTCTTTTATGGGATAAATTAAGCTGAACGTGATTTGCTTTGGTTTACGGCTTATTATAGTATCAATTATTTTAGGTATTATATTTTTAATTGTGTCCAGTTCTTTTTTTAAATTATTTTTACTAAAAGGAATATTAAAGGCTCTATGGGACATAGATCTATAAGCTGACAGTTTATGAGATTTAGGGTGTATTGAATCTGCTGGGATAGTGACATCTGAAAATGTTGGTTTACGGAAAATATCGAATTCTAATCTATTTCCATTCTTTGAGATTGTAACATCTAAGAAATTTATTTTATTATCTGTTCCTTCTCCAATGTGAATTTTATGTTGGGGTGTATATTAGTCATACAACCAGTACTCAGAAATAGGATACTTATAAAATAATAATTGGATAGAACGCTTATCAATCATTTCTTTATATCCAACTTGCCCTCAAAAAATGTTCCAAATTATAAAAAAATTAATGTCCTTATACCTGGTAAAATCATAACAAAAGTAACCATAATATTTCGAAGTCGTTATCTAAAATATTCCCTATTTGCAAGGGTCAGAGAAACCGAAAAAAACCATGAACTATAGACCAGTGGCTTTGCTACAGGACGACTTCGTATCATGTCGAAAAACTATATAGATTCAGGTGTGATCCACATCTATGGACAAAGATAAAGACTCCTATGATGGAAATAGATCTGGGATACTACACCGATAGATCAAAAACAGCCAGTATAGTAGTTATTGGTATATAGGCATAAAAGCCCAATTGTATTACGAACAAACTAACAATATACCACCGAGAAATTTATGTAATAAACCAAAAATTCATGAAGCATTAGACAGGGCTACCGCAACCAAGAAATACATATTCTTTCAGATGGCCTTAAATGCTCTGAATGCTCTTTTTTTATTATTCACCTCCCTGCCTGAATAGGGATTTTACCCCTCTTTATATCTTACAGGATATCGACGAGGAACGTTTTCCCAAGTGCCGAAACATACATTTTTATATTTCACAGCACTTTTTTAGAGAACGCGGTAGTGCTGCTACGGACGTTATTGCATTTCTGCAAACAATTACTCCTTATGTACGTGGCCAAGTCAAATATACATACATAAATAAAGTATATCGCCTAACCGGGATTGCAACCGAAGACCTCCTATATCGCAAGTTACTATGCCACGAAGCCACGGGCCGTTACACACGCTCATTAGTCTTATTCCAAGATTACTCTGGAATATCAACTTTACCAGTTAGAACTATCTGCTACGAAGAACGGGATTGAACTTCTATGGCTTCCAGGAAATTCAAGTATAACAGGTAATGAAAAAGCAGACGAACTAGTAAAAAATAAAGCTAGCAAACGATATAGGTGTCCAGAACTGACGTTTGACCTACAAAAACAAGTACCGACAATAAGTAGAAGGTTACACCAGCAATATCTAAATTGTGAACGCACATCTGGTCAAATACATGCAAGGGACCTAATCGGTGGCCCTTCAAAGAAATTAACAACCAACCTCCTACTTTTAACATGGACTGGGATCAACCTAGTTATAACGGTCCCTGCCACCTAATAAAATAGAAAATAGAACTCATCAATGTGCGCATAACAGGCTATGTGGTGAAGATGACGAAATTTCCGCGCATATTCTTTGAAGACGTTCATTATAGCTATAAATAGCCACAAAAGCTAATAAACCTTTTCAAAGCGACATGAACAGGCACCTGTCCCGCCAACAACCAACCATAGGTTAACTTGCTTAAAATTCATGTATATGGTGTTGATATATAGTGTTACTAATTTTGCCTAATATTACCTGACTAGTGTTTAGAATTTCGATATTAGTAAGTTAAAACTAAGTACAAAAATAATTTGTTCGAAGAATGAAACTTTATACTTTACGAAAAAAATTAATAAAAATGATTGTAACAAAAGATAAACACAACGGGAATATATAAGACCTTGCGGAAGATAATGAGATATCCCTCGGTGAAATGCGTTTCCAAGAATGCATAATATATTTTCATTCTTCTTCTTCTTGGAGTGCCATATCTTACACAAATGTAGGCGACCCTCTCGCCTCTGTCTGTGGTTAGTGCCTTTCTAAGTATTTCCACAGAAAAAGAAGACCTACAGTTTAATGCCGGTTCCGAACAGCCAAAGTGAGAAGGTTTTACTAGACACGATACTACCGGTGGTTTCCCATTGCCTTCCCGAGATATTTTCATTAATGTATGTAATTCAAAAATAAAAGTTTGTGTCATATTTGGAAAACATAATGCACGATTATTTCTGTTTTGACTCCATTAAAAAATCGTTCAAAACGCCAAAGCTTCTGTGTAACATTCTTGCCTTACTTGCTTTGCCTAAATAAGCGAGTTAGAGGATAGTTATTTGTAATCAGTAACCCTGTATAGTAGCCTGAATAAAAAAAAATTGGTGCTAAATTTATGGGTACCCACTATTTTCCCCTCAAGTTAAGACCTGGAAGAAATTCTATCTTGGGGTGATAGTAACACCAAGTGGAATTTAACGCTCCAAAAACTAAGGCGGCATTTTTTTCTAAAAAATTTAACGTTGCTGAACCCGATATAGTCATGTCGGGGCACTCTATCCCCTAGCATCGTTACTCAATTTGTTGGGTGTTAATTTGAGAGCAAATATGTCCTGGCATGAACATGTTGCAGGCATAGCAAGGAGATCTTTTCAGAAGTTGGGAATATTATTTCGAACCAGAAAACTTTACACCCCACAACAACTGTAAATTCTTTACAAAGCTCAAATTCGACCACCTATGGAATACTGCTCCCATGTTTGGAGCTCCGCTCCCAAACATACACTGCATTTGTTGGATTCTATTCAGAGAAGAGCTGTTCATCTGATTGGAGACCCGGAACTGACCGGCGGCCTTGATTCGCTGGAACATCGAAGAACGGTTGGCGACTTGAGTCTGTTCTACAAGTATTTTTATGGAAACTATTCGATGGGTGTAGCTCGCTTAATTCCTCCCAGAGCGCTGCATGCTAGAAATACCCGGTGAGCTAATACTTCACATTCATATGAGATTCAGCTTGTTACACCTCATACAACGGTTGTCAAGCAGTCTTTTATATGGAGAACAGCCTCCCTTTGGAATAATTTGCGAGCGTTGTGTTTTCCACCGAGTACAATTTACAGCGATTCAAGAACAAAGTGAATCGCTTTTTCCGTACATATGCCGCTCCTGGAGCGCTTTAGGGACTTCCCTGTAGCACGTGTGTTAGACCCATATAAAAAAAGTGATATGCCTAAAAACAATAAATTCCTTTACTCTATCAGTAGTGTATGTACAACAAATTTGAAGTCGATATCTGGTGGTCTCCCTAGACTGATGAAAACTAAAAATTGGATTTTGGTAATCTTGTTAGCCTCAAACGTGAAAAAATATAAAATTGTCGGTAAATAATTTAGTTACAAATATAATACTATACTTAGAGAAAGTAAAAACAGTAAAAAGCATATCAAGTGTCTTCTTTATGCTTTATACGTACAGCTTACTTCTAAAAATTACCAAAGAACCACACAGCCCATTCGCAAGAAGAAAAATATTAAAAACAAAATACGTTGATGGCTGCTGTGAAAACGTGGCCGTAAGAAGAAAACTATATTCAGAAAGAGATTATTTTTTTATTATTCTCATATAGACGAATAACGGAAAGACTTAAGTAGAGCAAAGTGGGATTTGGGGAATAATGTAATATCAGAACTCATAAAGAGACGGAGAGAGGAAGTTGGAAAGACAATAAAAAAGAGATTATATGTTTGACGCTTAGTAATTTCCTGAAGGCAAAAATATATGTTCTGTAATACATTCTATTCCGGCCTAAATTTCAGCGTAAAGGTGTACACTGTTGAACAAAATAAATGGATTTTAAATTTTGTTATGTAAGAATTGTAAGCCGATTTTCAAAATTATTTTCTTTTATTGAAAATCATATCTTTTTTTCATTGATTAGAAGAATAATGAAATGGCTATGAATTAAAAAATATCAAATAATATAATTATCAGCTGTTACACAACATACAAGCATGCATTCACGAGAATAGTAGACGGGACTACCGCAACCAAGAAATACACATATTCTCAGACAGTCAAGATGCTCTAAAGACTTTAAATGCCTATTAGGCAACTTCAAAATAAAAAATGGGATGTAGACGTGACCGGTTATAACTATCCTCCAGAAGCAACAGGGTTGAAGAAATAAAAGAATCACCCAAGTGAACATGTCGTATGATTTTTATTCATTCTTTATTTATTTCATTTCATTTACCAAACAGACTTTATCTATAGAGCAAAAATTAGATAAATAAAAATAGAGAACACGTGCATTGTAAATTACAAATTATAAACAACTAACCGTGCCCGCGGTTCCGCTCGCGTGGGCTTGATTCGTTACTATCGTCACTGCTTATTCCTTATGTTACCTAACGTAATAAAGTATATCTTATGACCTAACCAGAAAACATATATTTTATAAAAAAAAAACACGTAAATCGAGTAGTGGTTCTTAAGTGCTAAGCGCACTAACGGACAGACAGACAGACAGAGAGATGTTGCGTTATATATATATATATATATATATATATATATATATATATATATATATATATATATATATATATATATATATATATATATATTTATATATATATATATATATATATATATATATATATATATATTATATATATATATATATATATATATATATATATATATATATATATATATATATATATATATATAATATAGATTAATATTATTATTATATAATATATATATATATATATATATATATATATATATATATATATATATATATATATTATATAGATTAGTATTATTATTATATAACCTGACCAGAGAAGGTATGTATGAATTAAAAAAAAAAATATATAAATCGGATAAGTGGTTCTCGAGTGATAAGCGCCTTAACGGACAGACAGACACAGTTAATTGTATTCTTTGTTACATCACATTGTTCCATATTTAACGGTTTAGGCAGCGTATTGCAAGAGAGTGTGCTAGCGGTAAACTTTTTTCCGACTTGATTCACTACCATATATCGTCACTGCTTATTTCTTATATTACCTAACGTAATAAAATATATCCTATAATCTAGCCAGAGAACATATGTATAAATCTTAAAAAAAAACACGTAAATCGGATGAGTGGTTCTTGAGTGATAAGCACATTAACAGAGAGGCAGACGCAGAAACGTTGATTTTTATATATTATAGATTATTATTATATAACCTGTAAAGAGAACATACTTGTGAATGCGAATTATTAGAAGGAGTACAAAATTGTGAACTATTTCCTGATAATTACAGTATTGTTCGCAGTGACCGTAATTTTAAAAGAACTAAAACTACTCGCGGCGGAGGAGCTTTATTAGCATGTAGGGATAATCATTTTGTAGAAACTCTAACTCTCGATCATATTGTAACGACTTTTTTTCTGTTGACTTACGTCATACTAATACGTATACGTAATATATATATATATATATATATATATATATATATATATATATATATATATATATATATATATATATATGTATATATATATATATATATATATATATATATATATATATATATATATATATATATATATATATATATATATATATATATGATGTGACAAATGCCGAGTTTGAGGACTTTTTGGTTCAGTTTAGTCAGTTCATTGTCGACCAGTCTAATGTTCTCATATTGGGAGACTTTAACGTTGCCGGCTATGTGCAAAAAAATATTCACGATTTTCGTTATAAAAGTTTAAGGAACTTTTTAGATTTTACTAATCTTAAACAAACTAATACTATCATTAATTCTCTCCTTAGAATTTTGGATCTGGTTATTACGGATTTTTACTGTGAAACTTCTCGTTAGTATTTACTGTTAATTAATGAAGATGTACTGCATTTTTTTTTTTTTTATGGGTCTAGCATACGTGCTGCAGGGAAGTCCCTAAAGCGCTCCAGGAGCGGCACGAGTGCGAGTGTGTACAGTTTACTGCAAGCTCTTCGGCGGTCAACTTTGAGAGTAAGTTCACCATTTGTTACAATTTTAAAAAGGCATTTTATGCTGGTATGTATAGTGCACTTAGGTATGTTGATTGGTCTTGCCTGGATGGTATAGCTGATGTAGATGAGGTCTGTGAACTGTCTTATAGCAAGATATACTACATTCTGGATCTTTACGTACCAAAATATCGAAAATTCAAGCGTAAATATTCTCCCTGGTTTAATCGTGATATTATTGTAAACTTTAAATCGAAGTACTACTGTTATAAAAAATATCAGTGTTTTGAAAATATATCTTGCTACAATGAATACTCTAGATTACGAAGAATAGTTAAAAGTCAAATTCGAGAAGATTATTTGTTAGTTACTGAAAATAGTATTATTAGTGATCCAAAACATTTCTGGTCATATATCTACGCAAAAAAGTTATTACTAGGATTCCGAGTAGGATGTTTTATAATGATACGATATATGATGAACCTGATGCTATTGTGAATGGTTTTGCATAATTCTTTGAGAGTATTTATATACATGATCCTGTACACCACATTTCCCAAGTAATAAGTAATGTGTCTTCCTATATACACATGTCTCGCTTTAATGAAACAGACATTGTTGGTGCAATTGAGATACTTCCTAACAATTGTACCTCAGGAAATGATAAAATTCCAAGTTTATTGATTAAGGATTGTGCTTGTGTGTTAGGTAAAGTCTGCTCTATCTTAAAAAGTGGGGACAAGTCAAACATTGCAAATTATCGTGCAATAACCATTTTAAACAATTTTGCAAATGTATTGGAGATCTCGATGTATAACTCTATTTCAGTTGAAGTTAGTCAATTGATCATACCTGCACAACATGGATTCATGAAGTGTAGCTCAACAACGTCAAATTTGGTCACCATAGGCTAATTTATAGCGGAAACTATTGACAGCAGAATACAGGTTGATGCTGTATACACCGACATCTCCAAGGCCTTAGACAGGATCGATCATTCACCTTTGCTGTCTAAACTAGATTCTATAGGGTGTAGTAATACTCTACTGGAGCTTTTTAAGTCGTATTTAACCAATAGAAAACAATACATATTCTATAATGGGGTTGATTCCGAGTTTTACACTACTTCGTCTGGCGTACCACGAGGGTCCAATCTTGGCCCTCTGTTTTTCATAGTGTTTATTAATGACCTTACAGCTTCTTTAAACCGTGAGAGCCTACTATTTGCAGATGATTTAAAAATTTATACCACTGTTGATAGTAATAATGATTGTGCCTTCTTGCAAGCCCAGCTTGATAATGTTCATGAGTGGTGCGAAAACAATAAGTTATATTTAAATGTAAAAAAATGTATGTCGTACACGAAAAAGCTGAAATCTATTCACGTTGATTATCAACTAAATAATAGTAGTTTGGAAAGAGTGTGCGAAATCCGGGATCTTGTAGTTCTGTTTGATAGTAATTTCGATTTTGTTTTTGATATTGCACAGACAGTGTCTGCACCTAATAAAAATGCTGGAGTTCACAATGAGAAACTGTAGGACATTTAATAATACAACTGCCCCAAAAACCTTTTATTTTACATTGGTCTGCTCAAAACTTGAATATGCTGCAGTTATTCGGAATCCGTACTATGAGGTTCATGTCAGTGCCTTGGAGGTAGTTCAAAGAAGGTTTTTAAAATTTTTGACATTTAAAGAGGATGACCAATATCCGCGCAAAGGCATAGACCAATCAACATTACTGCATCGGTTTGACATTCAGTCGTTACAATTAGGAAGGGTGAACAGTGGTTTGACTTTTTTGTGTAAATTACTTAATAATTTTATTGACTGTCCCCAATTGCTGGATAAGGTTAATTTTGTTGTGCATCAACAATATTCTCGCAGACATTATGCATTTTAGTGTAATTTGTCAAGAACTAATGTCTTATTTAACTCACCACTTCATACCATGTGTCAAAATTTTAATAATATATCTAACGGCATGATATCCATTTTGACAGATTATCAACTATTTTAGACACGTTTAGCGCAAATTACTTGACCCTGGGATAAACTTGCAAACGTTGATAAAGTCAAAATAAAGTTTAGTCGCTTTAGTATGCTTTTTTATTTTAAGAAATTGAAAAGATATTGGTTGAGTTTACTTTCAGTAGTTTTATTTTATTTAAAAATTCTACTCTGTAAACATATCTATGTTATACAATAACATTTTGGTAAATGATTGTAATTGCTCTGATGTACGTTGTAAACACTTTTGTTTGTATTTTAAGCCAGAAGTTGTCATAAATTTGCTCGTTTATTTTTTTCGAATTTTGTCCTGTAACTGGATTATTTCTGTTGGACAATAAAGTATAATTATTATTATTAAAAAAAACACTTAAATCGGATAAGTGGTTTTCAAGCGATAAGCGCACTAACGAACAGACAGACAGACCTAGAGACGTTGTATTTTATATATAATATATTTTTTTGCTACATGATATTGTTCCATATTTAATGGTTTAGGTAGTGTATTACAAGAGACTGCGCTAGAGGAAAACCTTTTTCCGACTTAATTCACTATTATCGTCACTGCTTATTCCCTACGTTACCTAACGTAATAAAATGTATTCTTTAACCTGGCTAGAGAACATATGTATGTTTTAAAAAAAAAAAACACGTAAATCGAATAAGTGGTTCTCCAGTGATAAGCGTATTAACGGACAGACAGATAGACAGAGAGATGTTGCATTTTATATATATTATAGAGATATTACCACACTTAAAAATACTTATCACCTGTTATAAATATATGACCAGTTGGGATAAAAAAACTGTCTTAAGAATATTAATTAGGTATTTTACACAAGATTCAACAATATTACATAAACAAGTCACAACGTTGAAGTTACAAATTATTAAATAAATCGATAATTTTTTTATAATACTGAGACATGAAATTCCTTTCAAAAGAACAGGCAGGTTTCCGCTCGGGGTATGGAACAAACGACCATCTGCTTACAGTTAAAATCCTCATCGAAAAATATAATAAGCCTCTTGTACCCATATTTGTGGACTTTTGATTCTGCAAATCAGCGCTTGCTGAGTGTCGTATTGATTATCAATATGCCCATACATATATGAAAATGCCACCGCTCATATTGAAATACAAAGTAATCAATCCACCAGCACATTTCGAATCGAAAGAGGAGTGCGACAGGGTGATACGCTCTCATCCAAGCTTTTCGTAACACTTCTGGAAAGTAATCTAAAATCAATAAACTGGGAAAGAATGGGACTTAACATTAACGGTGGAAAGTTAAATCACCTCTGTTTCACCGACGACATTGTCTTAATAACAGACAAAATACAAGAAGCACAGACTATGCTACCGATGCTTCAGGAAATTTCAGGAAAGGTTAGTCTAAAAATCAATCTATACAAGACCCAATTTATGACAAATTTTTTATTAAGCGACACTACAATACTGAATAATATAGAGATACAGGAAGTGCACCAATATAAATACTTGGGACATGAAATCAGCATAGGACGAGATAACTAAACACATGAAATTCAGCGGCGAATAGATCCTTTCTGGGCTGCATATGGCAAACTGGCCAATATATTCAAATCTAACCTTGTTGTGTTTAAAAAGAAAAGTTTTGACAGATGCATACTCCCTGTTTTTACGTACGGAGTCGATACTTTCAAAATGTCGAAGAAAAACATCAATAAAATATGTGTTATGCAACGAAAAATGGAGAGGTCAATGTTAGGTGTTACTCTTAGAGATCACACCCTAAATCACATTATCAGGAGGAGAACCGGAGTACAAGACGCAGTCAAATTCATTCTACCTTTTAAATGGAACTGGTATGGGCATGTTGCTGAGTTTAAGAATGGGCGATGGATGAAGAGAATCATATAGTGGCAACCAAGATCCGAAGCCTAATGGAGTAGACCACCAAGTCGGTGGACTGATGATTTGTAAAGAGTGGCTGGAAATTGGGTACAAGCGGCTCAGAATAGAAAAAAGTGGCAAGATTTGAGGGAGGCTTTCGTCCAGCACTGGACAGTATAAGCTGATGATATTAGAATTGACAATAAATCGCAGACGAAAGTGGCTGAATGCGTAGATTTTTTTAAATTTTGTCTGAATACTCACAAGGCACTCAACATGCACTCCGTATATTCGGGCTAGATCACAATACTTGCAACTTGGAGCACGCTAATGAGTACATTGTTGGCTAAGCTACTCTCATACGGTATGTCTGAAAAGTTTTGTTTATGGCTCTCGTATTTCCTCAAATCAGGTTCTTTACTAGTGGCAGATTTCTCTATAATACCTTCACTATTAATTGTGTATCCCAAGACTCCATGCTGTCTCCTACTATCTTTTTCCAAGAATTTCTTCCTTCACTTTAAATGTTCGGACATCCGCTACACATGCAAATATCCGCAGACGCAGGGTGACAGTAACCAAGCTGAATTTAACGTTACAAAAAACCAGACGGCAGTTTTTTCTGAAAGGTTGCTGAATTCGACATGGTTCCTCTTGCATCGTCAATCAATTTTCAGGATCTTAATTTGGGGGCAAATATGTCTTGGGATGAACATATTTCATGCAATACAAAAAGAGCTTCTCAAAATCTGAAAACATTATTTCAAACTAGGAAGCTTGACACTCCACAACAACTGTTGATTCTATATAAAGCTCATATTCGACCAACGATAAAATATTGTTCCCATATTTAGGGCTCTGCTCCCAAACATACACTACTTTTGTTGGAATCTATTCAGAAAAGAACTGTTGTTTCCTTGGAACACCGAATGACGATTTGAGTCTATGCTACAAGTATTTTCATCAAAGGTGTTCGATGGATGTACCCCGCTTAATTGCTCTCAGAGTAATGCATGCTAGAAATATATGTCGCGCTAATACTTCACGTCCGTATGAGGTTTAGCGTGTCACTCCTAGTGCAACCCTTTTTAAGAATGTTTTTTATAGGGAGAACTCTTTGGAATAATTTTTCCGGGATTGTGTTTCCCACTCAGTACAATTTACAGCGATTCAAGATCAACGTGTATCGCTTGTTCCGCATACGCGTCGCTCCTATAGCTCCTTTAGCACTTGAATATATTTGCAAGAATATGACATAACTTTATATTCGGCCATATTTAAATCGTGTCTTTTTTTTTTAATTACCATTTATGTAGAATTGCTACTGAAAAAATCTCACAATCACTTAATATTGGAGTATATTTTTAAATTATCAGCGAAAAAAAATCTGATTTTAATGTAATGATCTCAGAAAGGTCACAAAAGTAAAAAACAATTCTATAGATATAGGGATAAGATTCCCGGCAGTCTCCCGAAGAAGTATTGCATATTTCAGACCAACAACTAATATAATTAACAAAAATGAACACTTACTATAAATAAAATGATAAAACGTAGTTTATGTTTCCTAAAATAAAGGAAGATAATGCTATTTGTTCTGTTTTTTTGTTAATCTACAAGCAAAGTAAGAAAAACAATGTCCAGCACTCTCGAAAAATAACTACTGCGGCTGCAATGCTGGCTTTTGTAACAAACTGGACAATAGAACTTTTCAAACTATTATTCCATTAACTAATGAAAATGTTACAATAGAAACATCTAGACTTTCTTTCATTGTTAAGTAACTGTTCTAGAATAAGGTTTAATTTGTACCAGCAAATACATTATGTTTAGATTTGAGAACGGTTGTTTTTTTTTACAGGAGACTGTGAGTCTACCGTTATTTAAAACACTGTTTAATGCGTCTCTGAAAAGCTTAAAGTTTGAGTACCATCTGTTTACGTTAATTCATTGGTCATATCATCGTGTCAAAGCCTAAAACACTAAGTTTGACAGTTCAGGTTGACGATTGCAAAAAATTTTTGTCATATCAACTAGATAATGAAGCAAAAGGTTATATAAAATAAATAATAGTTTATATAATTTACATTTCTTAAAATGTTTCTGATTTAATGGACATAACACGTAGGCTGAAAAGTTTTTGTTCTGACACATAGATGTCGCTCTTTTCAAAAAATCCATATGATTTTTAGGATGTACCAACCTTCAAACAATACGTGTCAAAATTTCATGACATTTCGATGATTAATTGACAAGTTACAGTGGTTTTAGTGACGCTTCTTTTGATATTTTGAAAATAATGGAAAAACTCGAATTTTGTGTGTTGATTAAACACTGTTTTTTGATGGGAAAAAATACCGTTCGAGCAAAGCGATGGCTTGATAAGTGTTATGTGGACTCTGCCCCTAGAAAACCACACATCATTTACTGATATGCTGAATTTAAACGCGGTCGTACAGATAAAAATGATGCTGAACGCTCTGGACGCCCAAATGAGGTGGTTACACCGGAAAACATTAAATATATCCTCGAAATTGTTTTGGATGACCGTAAAGTGAAATTGCATGGGTTAACTGACACCCTAAAGACATCAAAAGAACGTGTTGATCATATTATGCATAAACATTTGGGCATGAGAAAGCTCTGTTCGAAATGAGGATCGCGTTTGCTCACAGTGGACCAAAAACAACAACGTGTTGATGATCCTGAGCGCCACCGAAGTCAAATCGGTAGTCAGCTGAGTGGACAGCAGCCGGTGAAAGCCGCCCGAAACGAACAAAGACATAACAGTCTGCTGTGAAGGTTTTGACCTCTGTATTTTGGGATGCACATGGAATAATTTTCGTCGACTATGCTGAGATGAGAAAAACCATCAATAGCGAATATTATATAGAGTTATTGGTGCGTTTGAAGGCAGATATCGCAAAAAAACGGCCCCAAATAAACAAAAAAAAGTGCTCTTTCACCAATACAATGCACCATGTCACAAGTCAATGGTTACGATGGCAAAATTGCATAAATTGAAGTTCAAATTGCTTTCTCATCCACCGTATTCTCCAGATTTGGCCCCCAGCGACTATTATCTTTTCGCAGACCTCAAAAAAAATGCTAGCAGGAAAGAAATTTGGCTCCAATGAAGAAGTTATCGCCGAAAATGAGGAATATTTTGAAGGCAAAGACAAATCCTTCTACAAGAAAGGTACAGAAACGTTAGAGAAGCGGTGGGCTGATTGTATCGCTTTTGAAAGAGAATATATTGATGAACAAAGTCGAACTTTGCAAAAAAAAAATCTATTTTAAGTAGCTAGATCAAAAACTTTTCGCCTACGTGTTAAAAGACTTTTTAACAACGACCAAATTTTTCCGCTGCTGTTCAAAAATTATATAAATTTAAGTATTTAGCCTAACATGGAAAGTAAAAGCAAATGTTAAAAATCAAAACTGTTTATTTAACTTAATCTTCTTCGAATTTTATATACGCCATGCCACTATTATAAAGTAATTCAAGACCTTTTAAAATCTGTTCGTCAATTTTTACAAAGTACGAGGGTGGTTCAATAAGCGCCCGTGTTTGAAGACAGAAGGCGTTGCTACGGTAAGTTGATGTTGCTATCGTGTGCTGTCATATGATAGATAACATCAAAAAAAATTTGACATTGAATCATAGGTTAGTTTGCATTTGTCAGCCATTTCAGTAACTAGTGTAATGTGTTAGTCGCTAAGATAGAAAAAGCGCATTATCGTTCAGTGATTCGTTTTTTACTTTTAGATAGAAAAACGTGTGAGGAGATAAAAGCCAAATTTGATGCTATTTATGGGGTCCTCCCGTAAATAATTTAGATGAGATAGTATCTCTTTGTCGCACTCCTCTTTTTAATGGTATGTTGTTAGTGACAGTTGTATTGTCAATTTTAATTTATATATGTGCTTCTTTATAGATGTTCTCTATTATTTTTATACATCTGGAATGTATTCTTGCCTTCTCTAGGGATTTTAGAACTGACCAGATTTCAACAGAATCAAATGCCTAAAGAAAATCAATTAAGGCCAAATGTATTGGTATCATATATTCTGTACATTTTTTTATTACAGTATGTATTGTGTAGAGATGGTCAATCGTGCTAAATCCCTTTCTGAAGCCCACCTGTTCCACAGATTGATAGAAATCTAGTTTTGCTGTTAGGCGATTGGTTAAGATTTTAGTGAAGATCTTATATAAGTGGACAGAAGAGATATGAGTCGAGAATTTTCGATATCAATAGTATCGTCTTTCTTAAAGAGAAGTATGATCTCTGAATTACACCATTTTGTTGGTATTTCTCCCCCATAAAGATTAGTAGGATTTTCAATGCATCTGTTAGAGATTTACCGCCAAGTTTCAGCATTTTTGCAGTGATTTGATCTTCTCCAGGGCATCAATTATTTTTCATTTGGTTCAGTGCAGCTTGTGTTTCTTCCTCTATGATACCTGGCAGTTTTTCAGATCCTTTGTTTATAATATTCATGTTTTCTGGTCGTCTTTCTGACTGGGATGAGTATAGAAGACTTCCGTAGCTCTAACGATATCATTATTATTATTTATTATACTATTGTTTTCATCTCGTAGTTTTGTAATTTTTGTTTCTTCACAACCGTGAACATAATACTTTAATTTTACAGTTATCTTTTATAATTTCCTTTATGATGTTTGAGTTACAGTTTCTTTTATCTTTCCGGATCTCCTTCTTAACTAATTCATTTAATTTTTTTACAGCTTGCTGACGTTTTTTTTTTTGGAAATGGTATAAATAAAATAAAACAAAATTTACACTATATAGCCTACAGAAAAAAGAATTTATTAAATTGTTGATAAAATTATTTCCGTCTATATGACCTCCGTTACAAACGATCTTCTCGTTCAATAGGTCAAACTAATTTTTTTCAAAGCGGCGCTGTGCGTTTAAAAATAGGTTACATAGTCTAGCAGAGTGTTGTAACATAAACGGTTCATCCATAATTCGGTTTTTGAATTTTACAGTATTGTGTCATAAAATTTACAGACATCCTTCCTTTAGATATTCTGCGTATTTTAGCCAAATCTAAAATAGTTATATAAGCGCAATAACCGTCACCCATCACATTACTACCTCCGGGTTTCACTGTATACACTAGACAGTCTTTATTCCTTCATGGGTTCTGTTATCGACCAATATCCCTTATAAGATTACTGTAACTGTAATGGACAAGCTCTCTCCTTGAAATTATGTCTTCATACGTGTTTCATTATAGATAAGTTAACCCTTTCTAGGAGGCTCAGTTATATTAGATGTCAAATTATTTATTAATATTTATTGACAATCTTATACACTGGTCTAAAACGGGTATGTAATACAAGCAGAGATGCAGAATCGATATATGTTAAAAAACTTGACCCGAAAAACATAAAAAAAAAACCATAGCCCAGTGTTGGGTCAAGTCATAAAACATTTTTTTAGTTTCTCTTTTAATTTTTAACACAAATCTGAAAATGCTCAAATAGGATGTACTTAAAATTGAAATTTCTCAACAAAATGAGCAGTTTCGATTGCACGCTCTACGGCATTGAATTCCTCGGGAAATCTCCTCTCTGAAAGTATATTTAGTTTTCTCAACCATTTTTATTAAACCTACCACCTCTTGGGGTACACCGTGCTGATTAGAGACATAGAACCGCTCAGTAACCTTGAGGCTGGTGACTTGAGTTAATTCCACACAAAATGGTCCGTACTAGGAATACATGTCGCGCTAGTACTTTACATCCATATGAAGTTCGGCTTGTCACTTATATTTTCAAATATTTATTGACAATCTAGTTATTTATTATATCATTTCAAACCAACATAGATCTAGTTTTTGACTGTCACCAAAAAGTTACGAAATCTTGCTAATGCTTAATCTAAAATTATTGGTTCATATATAAAATTTTCAGGATGTAAATAGCAAACGTTATCAAACAATTTCTTTTATACATTTTTATCCCAAAATAACTATTTATATTCAAAGTTTTCAATTCTTCAGCAGTTTTTTCGAACCCAAAAACTTAAATATCTAAAGTCCGTTTGTTTGGAGTTGATAGCACACAACATGGGTTATAAACATTAAAATGTCATAAACCATAAGCGTCCAAAAATTTCTTTATCAATTATTTGCATTTTTAGTTTGAATCACCTTTATTTTCTATCTCAATGCAACAGTGCGACCTTTTTCTAAAAAATATTTTATTACATGCCTCCTAAACTTTACAATAATATCAAATGATAAAACTAAGAATCTTCTGTGAATGCAAAGGCCTAAACGAGCACAAAAAAATAATTCTTAAGAACTAAAAATCTACAGTGTTATAAAGCTTTATGATAATAGATACAATAAAATTATTTGGGATTTTAGCAGTTATTGGAATATAATTAATCAAAGTACTTATCGGTAGGTAGGTTCCTAAGTACCTAAGTATGCAATAAAAATATTCTGTGTAAGTATAAAAGTAAAGCAAAAACCCATAATATGCTTAGTTCAAATCAAAACAGCGATGGTTTCAACTTTCAGATTTGCCTTCGCGGAGTCTGTAAATCTGAATTTTCCTTGCGAGAAAAAACAATGATACTTTACGTCCACGATGCCCTAGTGCATCAACAGGCAACAAGCCAAGTCCGTGAAATTGTGGAAACCTGTGCTAACATGACAGGAGTTGGATCAGCAACTGTTTATAGACTACTAAAAGAAAGGAAACGCGGCCCTTGCAACAAACCTCAGAATTACAAAGGAAAGGAGCCCTTAGAGGTCGATGAAGACTTTAACGCAATAAAAAAAAGTGCAACATTTTTATTAAGAAAGAAATACCTACAATACATGAAGTTTTGCAAGAAATCGGAGAAGACCAGATTTAAAAAAAAAACGAAAATTATGGAAAATCCTTCATAACCTGAATTTTCGTTCGAAAAAATACAATAGAAAATCTGTTCTTATCGATAACATAGAAATAATTTGTTGTAGAAGAGAATATCTACGAGTAATCAGAAAATTTCGAACTGAAAAAAGAAATATTTTTTATTTAGATGAGACTTAGGTTAAGAGGGACACAGTGAAAAAATTCTGGATTGACAAAAGATTAAGAGTGCCAAACAAGCTTTTATGGAAAGGGATACAACCCCCCTTCAGGAAAAGATCGCATGCTAATTGTAGCACATTTTGGTAGTGAAACCGGATTTCTCGATGGTGGCTTGTTGAAATGCAAATCAAAGTCAACTAAAGATTACGATGAGGAGATAAAGGCCGATGTTTTTGAGGAGTACTTCCAACAAATGATTGAATGTATGCCAGCAGAATCAGTTATAGTATTAGACGATGCCTCATACCATTCTCGATTATTAGAACGACTCCCAACAAATTCATGGAAGAAAGCGGATATTCTTCAATGGATAAGAGACAAAAATCTTAAACATAAAGATGGTGTGTTAAAACCAGAACTTCTCAAAATTGCGAAACAAAATAAGGCATAGTTCGAGAGATATCCACTCGATGAAATGGCAAAGGAACGGAAAATCACAGTACTTAGATTACCTCCATATCATTGCGAATTGAATCCCATAAAACGAATCTGAGCACAAATGAAAGGTTTCGTTGCAAGGGAAAACACCACGTTCAAACTCCAAGATATAAGGCAATTATTACTCGCCAGAATAGAGAGCATCAAAGAGGATAATTGAAAAAATGCCATTTGACATGTTATAGAAGAAGAAAATAAAATGTGGAAACTTAACGAATATATCGAAGAAACTGTGGAAATAGAACCCTTAATTATCAATTTAAGAGAAGTCGAGTTTTCAGATTTTGAAGATGATTGTTTCTGATTGTAATTAAAGTACTTATATATGGTGAATTGTGAATACATAGATCTATAGATTAAAATTTTTTAATTTTAATTTAAATTTAAATCTTATATTTTTATAACTTAATTTTTAAGATAATTGTATTTATTAAACACTAAAAGCAGGTTACACTCGGACGGCTATGCTACCAGTGAACCCTCATTTACATTTTATGGTTGTATTATATAGCAGAGGTTTTTTGCCTAAAATAGATTGAACCCTTAAAAATAATTCAAAACAGGTAGCAAAATCCAGTAAAATGCATAAAAAATCTCTTTTTTTTTGGAAGCACCCCAACATGTATTTGCATCTACAATTCTGCTATCAAACCAAACAAATACACTTTAAAAACCATGAGAATGAACCATCGTTCATTCAAATCACCTGCCACTACAGTATTTAATTTTTCAATCACCGGAATATTTTCGAACTTTCCCTTGGTTAGACGTTTGTTTTCGATCCGACGACCCATCTGACTGCGCCAGGGAGGTTTCCGATGTTATTTTGGCCGGTATGGAGGCTTACATCCCTTTTTTTTCGAAGAAATGCCCTTCCAACGGCAAGCCTTGGTTTGACCGAAAATGCAAAGAAGCTGTTGCTTCTAAACATCTTACATACCGACAACGGCGCGAAAATCCTAACACCATAAATCGTAACACATTTGTTCGTGCTAGGAACAGATGCAAAGAAATTATCGACGAAACCAAGTAGGTACACAATCAAAGGATTAGAAACAAACTTCTCGCCTGTCCCGGCAATTCAAGGTCCTTTTGGTCGGTCGCTAAGGCAGTTAGTCAAAATTTCACCAAATCCACCATACCACCACTCACACGGCCAGAAAATTCTATTGCAACGACACCTGTTGAGAAAGCGAACTTGTTGGCTGAACTCTTTGCTTCACATTCTACTGTCGATTTCCAAGGAAAAACACCACCTACTATTCCCATAGTGCAGTCAAAGATGCCCGATGTTGTCTTCAGACAGCGTATCATAAAGCGTATTCTGATGAAGCTAGACACCAAAAAGGCTTCTGGCGCTGACGGAATACCTGCCATAGTTCGTAAAATCTGTGCGAGGGAACTAACACCAGTTTTCTGTAGACTTTTCAACCTAACCTACATAAAGGGAATATTTCCTTCCTGCTGGAAATGTGCTGCAGTTCAGCCGATACCTAAAAAAGGCAAGAAGACCTTGCCAAATAACTACCGACCAATCGCACTGCTTTCAATAATATCGAAAGTCATGGAAAAGGCTATCAATCAGCATCTTCTAAAATATCTTGAAGGATGCAACATTATTAACGATCACCAATATGGCTTTCGTAAAAATAGAACAGGAGATCTTCTGACTTGTGTAACACATGTTTGGAACAATGCAATTGAACACTTTGGAGAATCTCGAGCGGTTGCTCTTGACATATCCAAGGCATTCGACCGTGTTTGGCACAATGGGCTGTTAGCTAAGCTACGTTCTCATGGTATGTCGGAAAAGTTTTGTTTGTGGCTCTCATGTTTCCTCAGAGAGCGTTCTTTACTAGTGGCAGTCGACGGATTTCTTTCTAACACCTTCACTATCAACGCCAGTGTACCCCAAGGCTCCATACTGTCCCCTACTCTCTTTCTCATCTACATTAACGATCTGCTGGAAAAGACCGAGAATCCAATCTACAGCTTTGCAGATGACAGTACACTTATCTCTTCATTCAGTTTGAATGCTCAGACATCGGCTACTCAGTCGAATATCCGCAGACAGCAGGAAGTCATTCAACTTAACAAAGACCTGGAAGAAATTCTATCTTGGGGTGACAGTAACCGAGTGGAATTTAACGGTACAAAAACACAGGCGGCAGTTTTTTTCTAAAAAAGTTAACGTTGCTGAACCCGACATAGTTATGTCGGGGCACTTCATTCCTCTAACATCGTTACTCAATTTGTTGGGCGTTAATTTGGGAGCAAATATGTCCTGACATGAACATGTTGCAGGCATAGCAAGGAGAGCTTCTCAAAAGTTGGGAATATTATTTCGAACCAGAAAGCTTTACACTCCACAACAACTGTTAATTCTTTACAAAGCTCAAATTCGACCAACTATGGAATACTGCTCCCATGTTTGTAGCTCCGCTCCCAAACATACACTGCATTTGTTGGATTCTATTCAGAGAAGAGCTGTTCGTCTGATTGGAGACCCGAAACTGACCGACGGCCTTGACTCTCTGGAACATCGAAGAACGGTTGCACGACTTGAGCCTATTCTACAAGTACTTTCATGGAAAGTGTTCGAAGGATGTGGCCCGCTTAATTCCTCCCAGAGCGGTGCATGTTAGAAGTACACGTCGCGCTAATTCTTCACATCCGTATGAGGTTCAGCTTGTTACTCCTCGTGCAACGCTTTTCAAGCAGTCTCTTATATGGAGAACATCATCCCTTTGGAATAATTTGCCCAGGACTGTGTTTCCCACCGAGTACAATCAACAGCGATTCAAGAACAACGTGAATCGCTTTCTCCGCACACGTGTCGCTCCTGTAGCGCTTTAGGGACTTCCCTGTAGCACGTGTGCTAGACCCATAAAAAAAAGTGTCGCCACCTTTAGGAACTAATCTTGTATAATAAGTTGTCTATTTACATAATAAGACTAACCTAATTCCTTATCTATGGCCATCTCAACTATTTTCCACTGTCTCGATGTCCAATGTTCAAATCGGTATGGTTTTACATTATGAAGTCGTAAAAATAAAGTTTTTTTTTACCACTACACATTCATGGAGGGCAGCAGATAAAAGAACGATTATTAATAGTGGCTGCTGATACTGTTTTAATTGCATTTTATTTTGGTCTTTATATAATATCTGAAGTTGAAAGTTGGCCATTTCACTTGGAATAGGCTGTCCTCTACATGCGTAATGCCCCTTGGTCTGTCGCTACATTATTTTTTTTCACTCAAACGCGCCAAAAAGCTGGCAGTATTGGTATAACTAAAAACGAAAAAAAAACGTATTTTTAGAAGTTACCAAAGTGTTCTTCGTATTTGCTGAACCATCCCAAGACGCGTTTCCCCGTATCACGGCTCATCAGCTGGGCTAGGTTCAGCAAATACGAGAACACATCTTTAGTCCTTTATCCAAGTAACTAACGGAAAACTATAACAAATAGATGCTTATACTGCACTCTGTCGGTGACTTACTAAATCTATTCAAGCAGAGCGGCACAGCACGGCTGGCAACTTATTGCAGAACCGCACCTTTCTTGAGCCTACTGCTCCAAGGTATAGATGGCAGTATTGGTATAACTAAAAACGAAAAAAATCGGATTTTTAGAAGTTACCAAAATGTTCTTCGTATTTGCTGAACCATCCCAAGACGCGTTTCGCCGTATCACGGCTCATCATAGTTACTTGGATAAAGGACTAAAGATGTGTTCTCGTATTTGCTGAAGCTAGCCCAGCTAATGAGCCGTGATACGACGAAACGCGTCTTGGGATGGTTCAGCAAATACGAAGAACACTTTGGTAACTTCTAAAAATACGATTTTTTTTCGTTTTTAGTTATACCAATACTGCCATCTATGCCTTCGAGCAGTAAGCTCAAGAAAGGTGCGGTTCTGCAATAAGTTGCCAGCCGTACTGTGCCGCGCTGCTTGAATAGACTTAGTAAGTCACCGATAGAGTGCAGTATAAGCATCTATTTGTTATAGTTTTGCGCCAAGAAGCGGCAAAATTAACAAAAAACAGATTTGAATGTGTCCCATGAAATCATTCGACAACATCTTCGTGCTCATGATGTCAAATTCCTAAGCACGTTAAAGAAACTATGAAAGTTTTTCATGCCTTTGTATTTTGTGGATATTGTAAAAAATTCATATACAAATTCAAAACAAAAACTAGACGAGAGCAAAAGTAAACTCCAAGATACTTTAGAAATTTAGATGTTCTCTATAGATTTTATTACTATTATCAAAATAGCCGCTTTATTTTTGAAAATGGTGTAAATAAAATAAAACAAAATTTATACTAGATACGCTACAAAAAAAGTATTTATTAAATTCTTCTTCTTCCGACTTAGCCAGGCACTATTGCCTGTTTTCTTTGTTCCCTGCTCTATAGATCGTCGATCCATCTCTTTCTTGGATGTCCCATTATTCTTCTTCCATTCAGTGACTTGTCTCTTGCTATCCGTACTATCCTGTTGTTTGCTATTCTTCCTATGTGTTGATCCTATTCCACTTTTCTTCCTCTTATCCACTGATTGATATTTTCTATATTACATGTGCGTCTTATATCTTCACTCCTTTCTCTATCTCTCAGTGTATTGTTTGTACATCTCCTAATTATTGTCATTTCGGTTGATTCCAGCATCTTCTGTTTTATACTTGTATCGGGTCTTGTTTCAGATGTGTAAGTCATTACTGGTCGTATTACGTTCTTGTATATTCTTGTTTTGGTCTCCACGGAGAGGAATTTATTTCTAAATATGGTATCATTGAAGCATCCCGCTATACTATGAGCCTTATTAACTTGATGTTTTACTCCTTCCTCGGGTTTTCCGACATTAGATATTTTGATGCCTAGGTGATCGACCTCCATTGATTTATCTTCCACCACCAGCTTGCACCTAAACGGCTCTTTTGCTATTACTATTGTCTTGGTTTTTTCAGTTGAGATTGACATATTATATTGTTTTGCTGCTATGTAGAATTCGTATAGCAGCCTTTGCAGATTGTTCTCGGTTTCAGCCATTATTATCGCGTCATCTGCATGACATATAATTTTAAGTTCTCTGTTATCCATTCTATATCCCTTCTTTCTTTTAACATTCTTTATAATTTCATCCATGACAATATTAAATAGAAGAGGACTTAAAGAGTCTCCCTGCCTGATTCCAGATTCATAGTTGATTGGTTCTGTCATTCCTTCTGCTAATCTTGCGACTACTTTATCGTCTTTATATATATTCTCGATAGTTTTAATTAGGTCTAATGGGATGTTCCTGTTATATAATAGATGAATAACGTCTTCTTCTATTTGCACATTGTCGAAAGCTTTTTTTAAGTCTATCAGGTGCAAGTATGCTGGAATATTGTATTCTATGGATTTTTCTTTTACCTGCCTCACAATGAATACGGCATCGGTGCCTGACCGCCCACTTCGGAATCCTTGCTGTTCTTCTTCCAGTTCTATTCTCGCGTTTATTTTAATAATCTTTGTTGTTACTTTCAGTGTACAGATTAGTAGATTGAAGCCTCTATAGTTATATGGTTCTTCTTTTCCTCCCTTCTTGTGCATTAATATAACTGTCGCTGTTCTCCATTCATCTGGGATTCTATTTAATCTTATAATTCTCTGTATAAGTATCTGGAGTTGTTTAACCAGAGAGTGTCCCCCATATTTTAGTGGTTCGTAAGCTATTTGTTCTTTGCCGGGATATTTACGGTTTTTAAATTTTTCCAGTGCTTCTATTACGTTTTCTTCCGTTATATATGTTTATGTTTATCGTTATCTCTGGTGTTTATAGCAGTGTGATACTCTGTTCTCTTTTATATAATTGTGTAAAATATGTTACCCACGTTCCTTTCTTCACGTGTGTATACTCTATTAGTTCTTTCATCTCAGTTCTCTGCTGGCTTATGAATCTCCAAATTTGTTTTTGTTGACCATAGAAGGCTGATTCTAATTTTCTTGTGTATCTATTCCAGTATTCCGTTTTTGTTCTTCTTACTAATTCGTGGGTTTCTGTTCGTATTCTTTTATATCTTTGGTAGGCTTCATCTGTCCTGATTGACCTGTACTTTAGTTAGCTTTCTTTCTTTTCACGGCATTTCTCTTTGATTTCTGCACTGAACCAGGGTGTTTTTGTTCTCCATTTTTTTTTTATCGACAGTTTTAGTCCCTAATGCCTCATGTGCAGCTTCTAATATATTTGTTTTTATTTTTAACCAACCATCATTTATGTTATCATGATCATTTATTTGATTTATTCTGATTTTTTCTTTCAGTCTTCTTTAGTAAAAGTTTCTCGTTGTTTCTTCTTGTAGATTTTTCATTCTTATATTTGTTTCCCGTTCCTTATTTTGGTGTTGCTTTGTATTTCTTATATTCGACCTTAGATTACACATAACTAAATTATGATCACTTCCTACGTTTGGTGATGTCAAGCTTCTTACGTCTAATATATGGCGTGAATGTATTTCTCTGTTTGTTAGGACATGACCTTATCATTGATCTGTTAGCTCTAGTGTTCTCGAATGTATATTTATATTATTCCTTATGGACAAAGTATGCATTATTTTTTCTCAACTCATTTGTAGCGCAAAAATTTATCATAAGCTCCCGGTTGTTATTTTTTATGCTTTCAGTAAATCTCCGTTTAACTCCTGGTATTACCTCATTTCCAACTCTTGCATTATAGTCACCTATTATTATTATTATTGTTTCGTTGATTGGTATCTCATCATTTTCTGGAGTTCTTCATAGAATTTTTCCCTGTCTTTTTCTGGTTTACAATTTTCAGGTGCATAAATTCCCACTAAATTTGTATTTTTGTTGTTTATTCTTAGTTTAACCATTACTATTCTCTCCGATATGTACTGACACTTCATTATGTAGTTTATATATTTCTTCTTAATCATCAGGGCTACTTCTTGCGTTGCCCGCTGGTCTTTCGCCACATCACTGTAAACCAGAATATTAAATTGTAGACAAAATTATTTGTGTTTATATGACCTCCGTTGTAAACGATCTTCTCGTTCAATAGGTCATACTAATTTTTTCCAAAGCGGCCCTGTACTAATAAAAATAGCTTTACATAGACTAGCAGAGTGTTGTAGCACAAACAGTTCATCTATACTTCGGTTTCTAAATTGTATAATATTGTGTCGTAAAATTTAATGACATTCTTCCTCTCTAGTTAATATAGTACCTGCGGGTTTCACTTTATTTCTTCCTTTATCGGTTCTATGATCGATCAACATCCCTTACAAGATTACTGTAACTACAATGGACACGTTCTACCCTTGAAATTATGTTTTCATATGTCATCGCGAAATTTTAGAAATAGAATATTTTTTTGTTTTGAGATTGGCAGTGAAAAAAAAAAGAGATAATTTATATGAATCGATTGCAAGGGAATACATATAGACAACATAAAGCACAAGTTTAATTTGAATTATCGTTTACCATATTTCGATAATTTAAGCAATATTTGCAAATATTTATTGACCTAACAGTGGACTAAAGTATGGAAAGTTTGTACGAAAAAGTTTAAATTCTTGAGTTTCCCTACAAGAATTATGAATTAGTTTTATTTTAATCAAATATATTAAAACAATTTTCCTAATATATTTGTTATTGAAATTTTGAAATCAATTCCTCCCTTTTGTAGTACCGTTAGTGGATTAACTTTTCTTACTACTCACTAAACCACAGTTACGGTCCAAGTCCCAAATATAGGGTCATGTGTCATTAAGTTCAATATCGTTTATTACTTATGTTACGTATATATGACTTGCGGCACATGGCTGTATCACAATCTTTAGCATGTTTCTATGAAATCACTGAAATTTTCAAAATTTATTTCAAACTCTATGAAAATTTTATTTCAGGCTGTAAATCACAAATTTCTTTCAGGTTCGGAATCAAGTTTTGTTGACTCCCTCACTACAATTGATAACACTGTATTTTGTCATATACCACTACCAATATTAAACTTCGATATAGCTACAACTTTCGGAGGAACAAGCATAACTTGCAGATTTTTTAGGGTGTTTTTTTTAATATTTGTTGTTTCAAAGTCTTTCAGTGTTGCAGTCCAGACCTTTTTTTAATATTATGTTTTAGGATCATGAAGCTGCGTTGCAACCAAAATTAACAAAAAATATGCCTGCAACATCTAAAAAAACTATGTATCAATAATTAGTACACATTTAAGCCTGACTACATTTTTTTTAAAGAACAAGTTCTGGTTTCTTTAAATCTGTTTAAAACCTTGAATACTCAAACTGTTAACCAAAAGCGTAATCCAGAAATATTTAAAACAGTAAGTAAAACTTAGCTTTATTTTTTGACTAGCATTTTCTTCGCTACATTTTTGATGCATGAGGCATTCTGATGCGTTCGTGGTTTCTATTTACAGTCTCTCAAGTAAGAACGTGACCGCTTATATTCTTGAAAAAAAATGTGTTTCGAGAACATTTTTTGTCATCAATATTTTCTTTGGTGTATTAACAACGGCGCAATTGCCTTAGTAAGTTGTCCAATCGGCTCCTGCATCAATAATCGCCTGAGATCTTCGAGGCACGCTGCCGACGAGATTTTTTGCATATTCTGCAAATTTTTCAAATCTCTGAAATGTTCAGCATCATTTTTGATGTTGATATTGAAAACGGTTCAATTTTTAGTTTAACATATTGTTTTTACTATTTTAAATTTACGTTATAGATTTATAATCTGCGAAAACTCTCCAATACAATTTTTTTTGCTGGAGTAATTTGGGAACCTCCTACTTCTTTGCAATCAGTTAAAAGTTGATATTGTTTAGAATTTTATAGCTACATTATTTCTAACCGGAGAATCTTGTAACTAAATGCTTTGCACCTTTTCCTTATCCAAAAATATCAAATTACGGTGTGACTGAATTCCAGTATTTCTCGATATTTGACTCCTTATTTGTAGTTCACAATTAGCTTTTTTTAAAAAAGGGAACCAACGAAAGTTCGAAGTCGACTGATACTCACCCTTTATCTACAGCTCAAATGCATCATAGACAAAGGTTTTCTCTACCGATTTTTTGTTCAATCGCTAGAATTGCATCTACCAAAAATGAATTATCGCGGACACGTTCTTATTTAACGAACTGTATGCCCTTACCTAAGGTAATTCAGTCATAGTTGTAAATATATACTCGTAATTACCTTTTTCCTAATTACGTCCACGGTCATAAATAAATAAATACGATTGGAAAATCCAGTTTGAACTTTATTGATTCTACAAAATTAACAAAGGTAAATTAGCATAGGTAAAGCACATATCTTTTTGTTCAATTAAGTCTGTGTTTTTAATTCGGTTTATTTCCAGATTTTCTGACATATTTAATTTTATGCTTTTACTCTCTTTGTGAAATTATCATCGATTTCGTATGTTAGGTAATTGCCGTAAACTGAATCGGTTTTTTTTTGTAAATAACTTCTTTTATTCTTATAAATTCAAATATCGAAAGACCGTCCTGTCTGGTATAGTTAAATTTTAGGACATAGCCCATAAGTTAACGGATAAACTGTAAATCTTTTTGCTTTATTTTGTTTTACTTTTGCATTGATTGAGCTACATTGATATTATTTTGTTCAAGAAAGGATTAATTTTCTCTGATATTTTTCCAAAATATGTTGATGCAGGATATTTTTATCATCCAATTTTTTTATTGAGTGTACTAGAGAAATAGCTTTTTAGTGTTCCGTATGGAAAACTTATAAGATCACTTCGATGCCTGTCTGTCTATCTGTCCGTCTGTCACACCCGATTTTCTCCGAAACTATTTGACATAGAAAGTTTGAAATTTGGTACTATGTTAATATAGAAATTGATAGCCTCATCAGAGGCGTGCAGTTTTCGAAGTTAAATTTTGACTCGAGGAGTTAGTTTTGGGGTGGCGAATCGGAATTAGGTCAACGTGTGGGGTGTCAAATGAAAGCTTATAAAAAGACGAGTTCAAAAATATATATATAATGTCTTACACGCGCACACTTTTCTTTGTATTAATTTGAAAAAACCGTGAAAAATCCCTATCCCTCTCGAAAAGTACTAATCCAAAAATTTTAAAAAAATTCTGGAATATTCTCCACGAGGTGCACATTGAATCAAAATTATCAGGAGTGCGTTACTTTTAATAATTTATCTGGTATATATAAAAAAAATATATCAAGGTCATCAGTTTTCAGTAAAGATCGGAAAAAAATTTTGTTGAAAATTCATTTGGGGTGTGTTTTTGTAAAGTCACTGATCATTTTATACCTCCGTAACAAAAATTTTCATTTCAGAAACAATCAACGTATGGAACACTAATTGGAAAGTTGTGTTTACTGCAATGTTTGATTAAATTTAAAAATTGTAAAACATGTTGCGGAATATACTAAATTGCTTAGATAAAAAAGTAATAATGTATAAGAGTATCTAACAAAACGTAACATTTAAATAACATTGTAAATTTCACTTGGGTAGTTTAGCTCTAAACTGTTGTTTGCTGTAAGTTACAGAAATTGAAATGTTTCATTTTCAATAAGTATAGCCTTTCTAGGAGGCTCAACTATATTAGATGTTTGATAACACAGCCCCACAAAAAAAAAGTGGGGTATACTTTTGATGCGATATATCAGATCCGTAGTATTTTTGCCCGCTGATCATGAATCTGACGTCAGAATATCGCCATCACATCTCAATTTTTTTCTAACCTCAAAAAATAGGTAAAAATTAGTAAAAATTTAAGAAAAATATACTCCTAAAAAATTGATTCAAGCTTTTTCATGAATCCAAAGATGTATTAATATGTATTTGGACACGCTAAGCTAATATTCATCGGTTGAATTAAGCCATACAGTTCTGTTTTCTTTCTAACCTCAATAAATCAGACAGATATAGTGCTTCTCGAATGCAAAAACGAATTCAAATTAAAATTCAACCGATTCTTACCAAATTTGGTACACGGGGGTTTTTTGGGTTGCTAATCATGAATCTGAGGTCAGATTTGCAAAATTCAAAATGGCGGATCCAAGATGGCGGACAAAATTTTTGAAAACCAACCGATTCCTACCAAATTTGGTATACAGTTAGGGAATCCTCAAACCTGATACTCTTAAACCCTAAACCCTGAAACCTTAGACTCCCACACCCTGTAACCTCAAAAAATAGACCTCAATAACCCTGTAACTTTAAAAATGAGACCCAATAAACTCAAAACCAGGACTTTTAAACCATATACTCTCAAATAGTAGACCCTTAAGCTCTAGAATTGCAAAGGTTAGACCCGCGCCTAACTTTCCTTTTTTTGGCTCTATCTTGTTCTTTTTTCCGCGAATGACCTATTCAAAGGCTTTCTGCCCAAACGCTTTTGAGGACTTCTTTCTCTTTTTAGCGACCAGCAATAGTCCGCTAGCATATGGTCATCCCATCGTCCTTGATACCGATTTTCTATGATTTTCAGATCTTGGTGAAAACGTTCCCCTTGCCCCTCACTGTAGTCACCAAGATTATCTGGGAAATCATCGATGTGGGAGTCCAGGAAATGTGATTTTAGATTCATTAAGCAACCTAATGTTTGAAAATTTTTTACCATTTTCTCGACTATTTCTTTGTACTTAGGACTTTTATTATTTCCAAAAAGTTTGTTGCGACTTCTTTAAAACTAAGCCAAGCAGCTTTTTCAACTTTATTCATTTTAGTAACAAATAATGAATCTTGAAACAATTTTCTTATTTGTGGCCCGTCAAATACGCCTGCCTTAATTTTAGCTTCAGAAAATTTCGGAAATTTTTTATGCAAATATTTGAAACATGGGCCGTTTGTATCTAATGCTCTCGTGAATTGCTTCATAAGTCCAAGCTTAATGTGAAGCGGGGGAATAAGAACTTTTCCTGGATCTACCAATGGTGGAAACAATACATTATTTTCACCAGGAGTGAACGATTCTCTTGTTGGCCAAATTTTTTTCTTATAATGACGTTCCCTGTCTCTGCTATTCCACAGACATTTATAACAGGGATAAAGTGTAAACCCTGACTGTTGGCCAAGCAATATTGTTACAATCTTCAGATCTCCACAAATTTTCCAGTTATGATCAGCATATTTTATTTTTATCAAAAGCTGCTTCATTTTTTCATAATGCTCTTCCATAACTGTGGAATGAGCAATCGGAATGGGAGCGTAAACGTTGGTATTATGCAGCAAAACTGCCTTAATGCTCCGTTTAGAAGAATCAATGAACAGTCTCCATTCTTTGAAGAGAATGAGTTATTTTGAAATTCATCCATTAGACCTTTTACATCGGTACAATATGAAAGTGACAATTCCTCGTCCATTGTGAAAAATTTTCGAAAATCTTCATCTCTGTTTCTATAATAAGAAATTGTAGCTTCTGGCTTAAGTAAATGTCTTTTCTTTAAAAAGGAAGCAAGATGCTCTGAACCATCTTTGGATAAGCCTAAATCTCTGACTAGATCATTAAGTTCTGACTGTGATACGAGTATTGGTTCTGGTTTACGTATGTATGGTAGAAATTCTTTATCTGTGTCACTAGTATATGATAGGTTGTCACTAGAAGATTCATTAGTAACAGTGTTTGAATCTTTTTCGACAGTCTCAATGTTTTCGGCATGAACTGATAAGGTGAAATCATTTGTTTCCATAACATCAGCATCAAGTGGTTCAGGAGGCGGAATTAGTTTAGTTGGTCTTGTTACTGTCGAAACATCGTTATAAGTAATAGTGCTTTTATTTTTTCGGTTATGCCTAGATACAACATTCATACAAAAGTAGCAATCATTTTCACTGTATGGTCTATTCCATATTGCTGGTCTGGAATATTTAATCGCCTTCTTATTGATGTACAACATTATTTTGCAAGAACTGCAAATGATGTGGGGAACCCAATCTGTATCCTGGTGCTGTATTTCAATGTTAAAACAATCCTTATATAAGGTTTTAATCTTATCCGTTATCGGTGACCCCATTTTACTCAATACGTGTTGACAGCAAATATAACACAAAATGAATCACTGTTTTTATCGCACTTATGAAAAGTCCGTGTACCGTGAGACCGTTTTCTTGTAGCATTATACTCTATTTGAGCCAAGTCACCCACACATGAAGAGCTACGGTCGCTGGATGATGATGGCTGCGGGCCCGCTTTCCCACCCTGACCAACCGCCGATACTGGGTTTCCGAGTCCCTGCATCGTAATTCTCTTTCTTCTACCTACCATGACGGCATCTAAGCCGTTATCCAGGGACTCTGCCGGCTAGTGGAGTAACACCGTTGCCCACCGTCACCACATGGAGGTGCCCTGGATGCAGGTAGAAGAATAAAAATCGACCGATGAATTTTCTCGGCGTTCAAAATGGCGCGAAGACATCTGCCATCTTGAATTTTGCAAATCCAACCTCAGATTCGTGATCAGCGACCCAAAAAATCCCCGTGTACCAAATTTGGTAAGGATCGGTTGAATTTTAATTTGAATTCGTTTTTGCATTCGAGAAGCCCTATATCTGTCTGATTTATTGAGGTTAGAAAGAAAACAGAACTGTATGGCTCAATCCAACCGATGAATATTAGCTTAGCGTGTCCGAATACATATTAATACATCTTTGGATTCATGAAAAAGCTTGAATCAGTTTTTTAGGAGTATATTTTTCTTAATTTTTACTAATTTTTACCTATTTTTTGAGGTTAGAAAAAAATTGAGATGTGATGGCGATATTCTGACGTCAGATTCGTGATCAGCGGGCAAAAATAATACGGATCTGATATATCGCATCAAAAGTATACCCCACTTTTTTTTTGTGGGGCTGTGTAATCTATTAATATTTGTTGACAATCTAGTTATTTATTATGCCATTTCAAACCAACATAGGTTCAGTTTTTGACTGACAAAAAAAAGTTACGAAATCCTTCTAATGTTTTATTTAAAATTATTGTTTCTTGTAAAATATTTTCAGGTTGTACGTGGATAGATTGAAAAGTTCGCGGCCCAGTCAAGAAAACAAAATAAAATATGTACAAAAATATTTTTATTTTTCGACGTAATCTCCACCAGCTCTAAGCACTTCTTCAAACTGCTTTCCAATGCTTCCACACCTGTTTGAGAAAAAGATTCCTCGACGTCTTCAAAATACTGGTTAACTGCAGCTTCGACTTGTTCATTTGATAAGAATTTCTGGCCACCGAGATGCTTTTTAGGTTTGGAAATAGATAAAAGTCCGAAGGTGCCAAATCAGGAGAATAAGCCGGGTGGAGCAGCAATTCGAAACCATCATAACGAATTTGAGCCATAGACTCAATAGACGTGTAAACGCGAGCGTTGTCCTGATGGAACAAAACTTTCTTTCTCAGTAATCCTGGGCGTTTCTCTTTAATTCCTTGACGTAAATGACGCAAAAAGGTGCAATAGTAATTCAAGTTTATTGTTCGCCTTTCGGAAGGTAGGCCACCATAATAATACCTTTAGTATCCCAAAAAACTGACGCCATCACTTTTCCAGCCGTTAGAATTGCCTTCGCTTTTTTTGGGATCGGTTCAGCCGATTTTTTCCACTGCTTGGATAGTTGTTTTAACTCTGGAGTATAGTGGTGAACCCAGGTTTCGTCCATTGTTACAAACCTGTTAAGAAAATCTTGTGGATCAGCTTCAAACATCTCCAAACAGTCGCGAGAAATCGTAAGTCGAATTCGTTTTTGTTCAACTGAAAGCAATGTGGAGGCCCACCTAGCGGAAACCTTAGAAAATCAGAGTTCATTGGTAATGCTGTTTTGTGTTCGTTCATACGAGATGTCTATAGTGTCTACAATGTCCCTGATAGTTAATCTACGGTCTTTTAATATGAGATCCACGCTTTGCCGATGTTTTCTTCAGTCGTAGATGTCGTGGGCCAGCCGGAGCGAGGGTCATCTTCGATGCTCTCTGGTCCACGTTTAAATTCTGCAACCCATTTCTTCACAATGGTATATGACGGAGCGGATTCCCTTAATGTTGTTTTCATATCATCGTGGATCTCCTTTGGTACTAATCTTTTTTTAAACAGGTACTTGATGACCACGTTGTTCAATTTTTTCCATTTTTTCCAAAAACGCTGCACTTGGTCTCACTAAACTCGTTCCAACCTAAAAACCACAAATTCTACAGCAACAAAATTTTACACTCTGACAACCAAAGGAAGTATGGACTTATTGAGGGTACTATAATAAAAATATTATAATTATTTTTTGGTAAGGCCGCAAACTTTTTAAGCCATCCTCGTATTTACTTTGACCTTGTTGTTATTTCATAAAAATATTATAGTTATTATTATATTATTATAATTATTTTTTGGTGAGGCCGCAAACTTCTCAATCCATCCTCGTAAATGGCAAATGTCATCAAACAATTTCCTTTATATATTCTTGACCGAAAATAACTATTTAGATTCAAAGTTTGAATATTTAAAAGCCATATAAATGAACCGCCGTTCGTTTAAATCGCCCGTCACTACAATATTTAATTTTTCAATCACGTACAAGTTTCGCCACCTTTAGGGAACTAATCTTGTATAATGAGTTGCCTATTTATATAATAAAACTTAACCTAATTCCTTGCCTGTGTTATCACAACTATTTTCCAGAGTCTTGATGTCCAGTGTTTAGAACGGTATGGTTTTACCTTATGAATTCATAAAAATTAAGTTTTTTTGCCTGGGGTCGCAGATGAAAAAACGCTTATTAATAGTCGCTGCTGATACTGTTTTAATTGCATTTTATTTTGGTCTTTAAATAATTTCTGACGTTGAAAGTTGGCGAATCACTTGGAATTATCTGTCCTCTACACGTGTAATACTCCTTGATCTGTCGCTACATTTTCTTTTCACTCAAACACCCAATATCCCGTTTCCTCGGAGAGAAAGAGAGAAAAAACATCTTTGTTTCTACAGATTATCTGTATAAAAAAGATGTTTTTCTGCTGATTCTCTTTAAATAGCCTCTCTTTATAAAACCTCAATTGCAGATAGCATTTTAATGCATACATTTTTCCTCATTGTTGATACAAAATTGTTTTACAGTTTTGTTCTTTAGTAGTACAAAAAAGGATACTAAAACTTCAACATTACACTAAAAATGATATGGTCTCAACATTAACTAAATGTAGAGAAATACTCTTATTGTTCACAACATTAAAAGTTAAATCAGTATGTTACGATTTGTTTATTGCACAGGTTTAAAATGTTTATCATATATTTCTAAACATTTTAGGTAATTTTTTTTTCGATTTTTTTCAAGACTAAGTATATTTTACTGAAGCAAATGTAAGCAAGCAATAGAACACATTCTTTTAGTAATAGTATCGGTATACTTCCAAACTTTATCGTAGTAAATATTCTATGTGCTATACTCAGGTAAAAACAACACACCGGTATTATATTTGCTACGCGTGAGGCTCACAAAACGAAAACATAAAACACTGTATTCAAAATTGCCGATTTATTTTGAAAACCCAGATCACTAAAATATCATTATGAGTGGCAACAAAGATGACTGATTAAACAGCTCAAAAAATGGTAACTGATTAAATTCACAGCTTTACAGCTAAAAAAACTAGTGATAGTGAAAAGAAAGTGTTTAAAATAAAATAAAATCATAACCACTACTCAGTATATATCACCACTACACCAAACATGTTAGCTTCACCAGGAGAGAAGGCTGACTAGAGTCAATCATCGCTTCTGATGAAGATTGACTAGAGTTAGTCATCGCTGCCGACAAAGCTAACATGGTTAGCGAAACGCGCGACGAGTGCAAAAATAAAGTATTTGGTGTCGTAGTAGTAGTCATTGTGCCAAAGATTCCACATTACCAACTTAAAATCATAACCAGTTTAAATTCGTTTTAATGTAGGCAAGTAAAGATAGGCAAAATATGCAAACACAATCTATATATATATATATATATATATATATATATATATATATATATATATATATATATATATATATATATATATATATATATATATATAAACACGTAACTTTGCATTTTAACTATTTAAGTGTTACTTTTGTTCCTTATAAATGGCGTACTACATTTTCTCAACAACAAAGAGAACGGGGTACAGGCTTCGCAGAGCTCCTAATTGATATTGGTAGGGGCCAATAATCTGGCCATAATGAAAATGTTTCTAATTAATTAGCTGTCCATTAAGGAAATTGAAATGTAAAATCTGCATTGAGATACTGAATTTTGATGTCCAATTCGAAGCGTGTGTGGAACAATATAAATAGATACTATATATATATATATATAATATATATATATATATATATATATATATATATATATATATATATATATATACATATATATAAATTTGACCAATTGGATAAGTTCCCGTAAAACTTATTTTTATTAAAAAAAAACATGAATAATTGTAATATTATTCACCTGCGTATTCTTTAATCTTCTTTTAAGACGGGTGAAAAGAAATCAGTTACCTCCGCTCTTCTTTTATTTCTTTGTAACTCCTTCATCTCCGAATGTGTCTATTTGATCCATTATTGCATTGGATCTTTAAGTTTGACATTTATTTTAGCTTCGATGTCCTTTTGGAACAAATATTTTTTATGGTTTTGATGATATTGTGTGGTTTGTTTCTTTCGTAAAGGGGATTCACTAGATCTTCCAGCTATAGTCGATTGAACGTTTTCACCAAGTCAACGAAACATAAGGACGTTTACTAATGGCATTCTATGGATTTTTTTGGAAAAGCGATATCCAGACAATAGTTCGCCGATCTGAACTCCTGTTGATTCTCTACCTCTCTTTAATCTTGTTCATTATTACCAGGGCCGCCTTTTAAGGTTTTACGAACGACCACAAGATGGAGCTATTGAGATTTGATTTTACCATTGTTATCAAATTTGAAATTTGTTATTGTTAAAAGAGTGGCAGCTCAGAAATTGGCCGAGTAGTTTATTAACAAACGCGCGTCGAGTGCAAATGTAAAGTGTTTGGTGTAGTAGTAGTAGTCATTGTGCCAAAGATTCCATATTACCAACTTAAAATCATAACCAATATATATATATATATATATATATATATATATATATATATATATATATATATGTATATATGTATGTATATATATATATATATATATATATATATATATATATATATATATTATATATATATATATATATATACAATATATATACACTAGCCGGGCCCGCGGCTCTGCTCGCGTGGACTTGATTCACCACTATCGTCATTGCTTATGTTACCCAACGTAATAAAATATCTCCCATTATTTCCCCTTATCTTTCAATATTTCTCCTTATCTCCCATTATCTCTACATAATTTCCATTATCTAGGCTTAACTCTGCTCATCTCCCATTATTTCTCCTTATCTCCCATTATTTATCCTTATCTCCCATTATCTCACCATAACTCCCATTATCTAGACTTATCTCTGCTTATCTCCGATTACTTCTCCTTATCTCCCATTATTTATATTTATCTGCCATTATCTCACCTTATCTCCCATTATCTCATCTTATCTCCCATTATCGAGCCTTATCTCGACTTATCTCCCATTATTTCTCCTTATCTCCCATTATCTAGGCTTATATCGAATTATATAAAACATATGTTTAAATTTATAAAAACACTTAAATCGGATAAGTGGTTCTCAAGTGATAAGCGCACTAACGGACAGACAGACAGACAGAAAGACGTTGCATTTTATATATATTCTAGATAGAAGATTATAGGTAACCTGGCCAGAGAACATATGTATGAATTAAAAAACAAAACACGTAAATCGGATAAGGGGTTCTCGAGTGATAAGCGCACTAACGGACAGACACACAGACAGAGAGACGTTGCATTTTTATATATATTATATTTTTTGCTACATGATATTGTTCTATATTTAATGCTTTAGGCAGTGTATTGCAAGAGAACGCGCTAGCGGCAATCTTTTCTCCGACTTGATTCACTATTATCATCACTCCTTATTCCTTATGTTACCTAACGTAATAAAATATATCCTATAACCTGGCCAGAGAACATATGTATGTATAACAAAAAAGCACGTAAATCGGATAAGTGGTTCTCCAGTGATAAGCGCACAAACGGACAAACAGACAGAGATACGTTACATTTGATATATTATAGATGTAATAAAATATATATCTATAACCTGGTCAGAGAATATGTGTATGAATTTAAAAAATCACGTAAATCGGATAAGTGGATCTCGAGGGATAAGCGCACTAATGGTCAGACTGACAGACAGAGAGACGTTGCATTTTATATATATTATAGATATAGATTATTATTATTATATAATCTGGCCAAAGAATATATGTATGAATTTAAAAAAAAGACACATACATCGGATAAGTGGTTTTCGCGTGATAAACGCATTAATGGACAGACAGACAGACAGAGAGACATTACATTTTATATATATTATAGATTATAGTTTATAGATATTCTCTGCTACATAATATTGTTCCATATTTAATGGTTTAGGCGGTGTATTGCAAGGCATTGCGCTAGCGGCAAACTTTTTTCCGACATCATTCACTATTTTACGTCACTACTCATTCCTTATGCTACCTATCGTAATAAAGTATAGCCTATAACCTGGCCAGAGAACATATGTATGTTTTAAAAAAAAAAGTACGTAAATCGGATAAGTGGTTCTCCAGTGATAAGCACACTAACGGACAGACAGACAGAGAGACGTTTCATTTTATATATGTTATATATATATATATATATATATATATATATATATATATATACATATATATATATATATATATATATATATATATATATATATATATATATATATATAATATATATATATATATTATATATATATATATATATAATATATATATATATATATATATATATATATATATATATATATACAATATATATATATATATATATATATATATATATATATATATATATATATATATATATATATATATATACATACATATATATATATATATATATATACATATATATATACATATATATATATATATATATATATATATATATATATATATATATATATATATATTATATATTATTTGTATAGCCTGCCACTAACGTGTCCGCGATAATTCATTTTTGGTAGATGCGATTCTAGCGATTCAACAAAACATCGGTAGAGGGAACCTTTGTCCACGACGCATTTTAGTAAATGTATCAGTCGATTCCGAACTTTTGTCGAAATCACGTAAAATCCAAAATGAGTCACTTGTTTGCGCGTCGGTTCGAGGCAATCTTTCTTTGTTCCCATCCAAAGGGGCCTAAAATGACACATTCCGCGGCCGCTAAATATATTAATAAGTCGGTATCCTTTGTGAAGAAGAAGTGGATAAATCATTTTAACGGGACAAAAATGTGGCTCGGTATGTAAGCATTTTTTTAGATACTTGTAGTGTATTGAGTAAATGAATGTGATTAAAAGTGTCATGTTGATTACAAATATAGTTTATCTGACTAAAAAATTAGTTTTAAGTTTAACTCTTAAATTTTAATCTTGATTGTTTTTGTAGGAGTACGTTTTAGTTTCACTGATGATAAATATTAAAGATTATATAAAGTGTTATGCTGGTTTGACAAATAACAAAATTGAAGCTCAAATATGTAACAAGATTTACGTTATTTTTACTGTTACTACCTGCCCCATGGCTGTTACTTCTAGCCCCAAAGACGGGGCAGGTAGTACCAATAGTATTTTTTTAAGAAAGTATCTGGTGTGGAGTATATATTAGTAATTTTGATCTTCTTCCTTTTCGATATAATAAAGGAATAGTTAGACTATCGACAGACGCTTTTTTAATGCTAAAATAGCAAACAGATATTTAATTAAATTATTTTTTCTAAAAATTGTTACAAGCCCCTCGCTCCCCTATATAAAACAGAAATCGGAAATGTCAAAGTCATTAATTTTCAGTAAAAGATCATCTTTTTTTGAAAACTCATGGGGTATTTTTGGTGATGTCATTGATCTTTTTATATCTCCGTAACAAAAAATTGTAGAAGCAATCAACGTACGGAACACTAATTGCGCAAGTTCAACTTGCACTTGGCCGGTCATTTCCTTTAATTTAATAGATTTTTGAAAGGTTGGGTTTGCGGGAATGCATTGTATAGCTTCGCAACAATTTTTTTTTGATTTTAAAAGCATTCAACGTAAGGAACACTAATTGCGCAAGTTCGACTTGCACTTGGCAGGTTTTTTTTTTTTTAATTTGACAAGAAATTTTATTAGAAAAGTTCTTAGCAGAACTAAAAAAATTAAAATTTATGAAGATTAATCAGAGACAAACTTAATTTATTTGATTTTAACTTTTACAGCAGTATTCAATTTAAAATTTATTTACTTAAAATGGTTTTAAATATCCTCTCAATGAAAAACGAAAACGGGCTTGCCAGATAACAAAATAAAATTAAAACTCAACTTTTTACTTTTCCAATATTTTCTGCCGGAAAAAAAAAGCAAATTAATTTCCTGAAAACTGGTTCGCTTTACACAATCATTTGAAACTTTTAATTTATAACAATGTTTGCATTAGTCGCTATTTCCTGTGTGTCGGGAAATATAAATGTTCAGCGTACTTTTGTTTACCCAGCTATTCGGGAGCAGTGACTCAATTGGTAGATTTTAGAAGTAGACAAACGTGAAGTGGAGCTACTGAAATTTCATGCTTATTTCATATTCATTGCCAGCTTCGGTAACGTAGTGGATTCAGAGCCTGCAGA
>CM032452.1:25153443-25173824 GCA_019049505.1 Pachyrhynchus sulphureomaculatus | reverse complement strand
AAAAATGGTAACTGATTAAATTCACAGCTTTACAGCTAAAAAAACTAGTGATAGTGAAAAGAAAGTGTTCAAAATAAAATAAAATCATAACCACTACTCAGTATATATCACCACTACACCAAACATGTTAGCTTCACCAGGAGCGAAGGCTGACTAGAGTCAATCATCGCTTCTGATGAAGATTGACTAGAGTTAGTCATCGCTGCCGACAAAGCTAACATGGTTAGCGAAACGCGCGACGAGTGCAAAAATAAAGTGTTTGGTGTTCGTAGTAGTAGTCATTGTGCCAAAGATTCCACATTACCAACTTAAAATCATAACCAGTTTAAATTCGTTATAATGTAGGCAAGTAAATATAGGCAAAATATGTAAACACAATCTATATATATATATATATATATATATATATATATATATATATATATATATATATATATATATATATATATATATACATATATATAAACACGTAACTTTGCATTTTAACTATTTAAGCGTTACTTTTGTTCCTTATAAATGGCGTACTACATTTTCTCAACAACAAAGAGAACGGGGGGGGGGGGTACAGGCTTCGCAGAGCTCCTAATTGATATTGGTAGGGGCCAATAATCTGGCCATAATGAAAATGTTTCTAATTAATTAGCTGTCCATTAAGGAAATTGAAATGTAAAATCTGCATTGAGATACTGAATTTTGATGTCTAATTCGAAGCGTGTGTGAAACACAATATATATATACATATATATATATATATATATATATATATATATATATATATATATATATATATATATATATATATATATACATATATATAAATTTGACCAATTGGATAAGTTCCCGTAAAACTTATTTTTATTAAAAAAAAACATGAATAATTGTAATATTATTCACCTGCGTATTCTTTAATCTTCTTTTAAGACGGGTAAAAGAAATCAGTTACCTCCGCTCTTCTTTTATTTCTTTGTAACTCCTTCATCTCCGAATGTGTCTATTTGATCCATTATTGCATTGGATCTTTAAGTTTGACATTTATTTTAGCTTCGATGTCCTTTTGGAACAAATATTTTTTATGGTTTTGATGATATTGTGTGGTTTGTTTCTTTCGTAAAGGGGATTCACTAGATCTTCCAGCTATAGTCGATTGAACGTTTTCACCAAGTCAACGAAACATAAGGACGTTTACTAATGGCATTCTATGGATTTTTTTGGAAAAGCGATATCCAGACAATAGTTCGCCGATCTGAACTCCTGTTGATTCTCTACCTCTCTTTAATCTTGTTCATTATTACCAGGGCCGCCTTTTAAGGTTTTACGAACGACCACAAGATGGAGCTATTGAGATTTGATTTTACCATTGTTATCAAATTTGAAATTTGTTATTGTTAAAAGAGTGGCAGCTCAGAAATTGGCCGAGTAGTTTATTAACAAACGCGCGTCGAGTGCAAATGTAAAGTGTTTGGTGTAGTAGTAGTAGTCATTGTGCCAAAGATTCCACATTACCAACTTAAAATCATAACCAATATATATATATATATATATATATATATATATATATATATATATATATATATATATATATATATATATATATATATATATATATATATACAAAATTTATATATGTATATATATATATAATATATATATATTATATATATATATATATATATATATATATATATATACAAATATATATACACTAGCCGGGCCCGCGGCTCCGCTATGTTTAAATTTTATAAAAACACTTAAATCGGATAAGTGGTTCTCAAGTGACAAGCGCACTAACGGACAGACAGACAGACAGAAAGACGTTGCATTTTATATATATATCTAGATAGAAGATTATAGGTAACCTGGCCAGAGAACATATGTATGAATTAAAAAACAAAACACGTAAATCGGATAAGGGGTTCTCGAGTGATAAGCGCACTAACGGACAGACACACAGACAGAGAGACGTTGAATTTTATATATATTATATTTTTTGCTACATGATATTGTTCTATATTTAATGCTTTAGGCAGTGTATTGCAAGAGAACGCGCTAGCGGCAATCTTTTCTCCGACTTGATTCACTATTATCGTCACTCCTTATTCCTTATGTTACCTAACGTAATAAAATATATCCTATAACCTGGCCAGAGAACATATGTATGTATAATAAAAAAGCACGTAAATCGGATAAGTGGTTCTCCAGTGATAAGCGCACAAACGGACAAACAGACAGAGATACGTTACATTTTATATATTATAGATGTAATAAAATATATATCTATAACCTGGTCAGAGAATATGTGTATGAATTTAAAAAATCACGTAAATCGGATAAGTGGATCTCGAGGGATAAGCGCACTAATGGTCAGACTGACAGACAGAGAGACGTTGCATTTTATATATATTATAGATATAGATTATTATTATTATATAATCTGGCCAAAGAATATATGTATGAATTTAAAAAAAAGACACATAAATCGGATAAGTGGTTTTCGCGTGATAAACGCATTAATGGACAGACAGAGAGACATTACATTTTATATATATTATAGATTATAGTTTATAGATATTCTCTGCTACATAATATTGTTCCATATTTAATGGTTTAGGCGGTGTATTGCAAGGCATTGCGCTAGCAGCAAACTTTTTTCCGACATCATTCACTATTTTTACGTCACTACTCATTCCTTATGCTACCTATCGTAATAAAGTATAGCCTATAACCTGGCCAGAGAACATATGTATGTTTTAAAAAAAAAAGTACGTAAATCGGATAAGTGGTTCTCCAGTGATAAGCACACTAACGGACAGACAGACAGAGAGACGTTTCATTTTATATATGTTATATATATATATATATATATATATATATATATATATATATATATATATATATATATATATATATATATATATATATATATATATATATATATATATATATATATATATATATATATATATATATATATATATATATATATATATATATATGTATATATATATATATATATATATATATATATATATATATATATATATATATATATATATATATACATATATATATATATATATATATATATATATATATATATATATATATATATATATATATATATATATATATATATATATATATTTGTATAGCCTGCCACTAACGTGTCCGCGATAATTCATTTTTGGTAGATGCGATTCTAGCGATTCAACAAAACATCGGTAGAGGGAACCTTTGTCCACGACGCATTTTAGTAAATGTATCAGTCGATTCCGAACTTTTGTCGAAATCACGTAAAATCCAAAATGAGTCACTTGTTTGCGCGTCGGTTCGAGGCAATCTTTCTTTGTTCCCATCCAAAGGGGCCTAAAATGACACATTCCGCGGCCGCTAAATATATTTAATAAGTCGGTATCCTTTGTGAAGAAGTGGATAAATCATTTTAACGGGACAAAAATGTGGCTCGGTATGTAAAGCATTTTTTTAGATACTTGTAGTGTATTGAGTAAATGAATGTGATTAAAAGTGTCATGTTGATTACAAATATAGTTTATCTGACTAAAAAATTAGTTTTAAGTTTAACTCTTAAATTTTAATCTTGATTGTTTTTGTAGGAGTACGTTTTAGTTTCACTGATGATAAATATTAAAGATTATATAAAGTGTTATGCTGGTTTGACAAATAACAAAATTGAAGCTCAAATATGTAACAAGATTTACGTTATTTTTACTGTTACTACCTGCCCCATGGCTGTTACTTCTAGCCCCAAAGACGGGGCAGGTAGTACCAATAGTATTTTTTTAAGAAAGTATCTGGTGTGGAGTATATATTAGTAATTTTGATCTTCTTCCTTTTCGATATAATAAAGGAATAGTTAGACTATCGACAGACGCTTTTTTAATGCTAAAATAGCAAACAGATATTTAATTAAATTATTTTTTCTAAAAATTGTTACAAGCCCTCGCTCCCCTATATAAAACAGAAATCGAAAATGTCAAAGTCATTAATTTTCAGTAAAGATCGGAAAAATCTTTGTTGAAAACTCATTTGGGGTATTTTTGGTGATGTCATTGACCTTTTTATATCTCCGTAACAAAAATTGTAGAAGCAATCAACGTACGGAACACTAATTGCGCAAGTTCAACTTGCACTTGGCCGGTCATTTCCTTTAATTTAATAGATTTTTGAAAGGTTGGGTTTACGGGAATGCATTGTATAGCTTCGCAACAATTTTTTTATTTTAAAAGCATTCAACGTAAGGAACACTAATTGCGCAAGTTCGACTTGCACTTGGCAGGTTTTTTTTTAATTTGACAAGAAATTTTATTAGAAAAGTTCTTAGCAGAACTAAAAAAATTAAAATTTATGAAGATTAATCAGAGACAAACTTAATTTATTTGATTTTAACTTTTACAGCAGTATTCAATTTAAAATTTATTTACTTAAAAATGGTTTTAAATATCCTCTCAATGAAAAACGAAAACGGGCTTGCCAGATAACAAAATAAAATTAAACTCAACTTTTTACTTTTCCAATATTTTCTGCCGGAAAAAAGCAAATTAATTTCCTGAAAACTGGTCGCTTTACACAATCATTTGAAACTTTTAATTTATAACAATGTTTGCATTAGTCGCTATTTCCTGTGTGTCGGGAAATATAAATGTTCAGCGTACTTTTGTTTACCCAGCTATTCGGGAGCAGTGACTCAATTGGTAGATTTTAGAAGTAGACAAACGTGAAGTGGAGCTACTGAAATTTCATGCTTATTTCATATTCATTGCCAGCTTCGGTAACGTAGTGGATTCAGAGCCTGCAGATTAATCGGATGGTTGCTCGTTCGATTCCGATAATCGGCTGGGTATAATGTGTGTATTTTTAGGTACTAGATAATGCAGAAATGCAATAACGCCCGTGGTAGTACTTCAGCGTTATCTTAAAAATGTTGTGTAATACAAATATATATTATAACATCCGCGTCAATATATCGCATCAGAGATATAGTAAGAAAAACGGCAAAAATTCTTTAACTGGTGGGGAGGCGGACTATATAAAAAAGTATTAATCCTTAACATTTGCGTCTCATCTCAACTATCAAAAGCCACCAAGAAAGCTTGTGCAACAGCACTGTTTTTATGTCAGAAAAACTATATTTTGACGGTATTATACTTACTATGTATTATTATAGGTTTTTTACACTATATTTGCTGCTTACAGATTATTTTCTTGAAATAAAAGTAACTTTTATACACTCATATGATTATTATATGTCCAAGAGTTTTTTGAAAATTTTGATGATTGCTTTAATTTCTTTATAATATTCACTTTGAAAAATGAGCTCGAAATAACTAGATATTTCTAGCCCTTACACAGTCTTAACACAGAAAAAAAAATTCTTTCTTTTTACTTCCCTTACTAAAGGAAAGTATGTATTCATTAGAAAATCATGCTTCGACATTTTTTGCTGGCAGTTGGTCAGGCGAACTGCCGCACTGTGAAAAATAAGTGGAAAAACCTTAAATTTCAAAACACTTTTAAAAATTATTATTGTTAATTTTTATTGTAGTTTAAACCCCAAATTTTGCTACCTCGACAAGCTTTTTCCGAATAGCGTTCACTGTTTACATACGATTTTTGTATGAAAATGTTCCTTGGAGATAGGAAACTTTAAATTCGTTATATTCTTTTTCCATGCTTTTACTCTTCAAGGAACTCGTCAAAATTAAGCAATCATACAGCGAACTAAAGAATTGACAAAGCTCATAAACAAAATAATACAGGGATCGCGAATACCAGAAGAATGGAGATCATCAGTAAAAACATGAGGTATACTATGGAATTTGGTATCATTAAAAAGAGGATAGAATGGGCTTTTAAATGATACTAAAATCTGTAAAAAATATAGGAACACTAAATTCTAGGATCCGTGCTAAATGAAGCCAAATATCGTCGAATTTTTTGCTCATCGTATATATATATATATATATATATATATATATATATATATATATATATATATATATATATATATATATATATATATATACATATATATATATATATATATATATATATATATATATATATATATATATATATATATATATATATATATATATATATATATATATATATATATATATATATAACATGTAACTTTACATTTTAACTATTTAAGCGTTACTTTTGTTCCTTATAAACGGCGTACTACATTTTCTTAACAACAAAGGGGACGGGGTACAGACCTCACGGAGCTCCTAATTGATATTGGCCAATAATCTGGCTGTAATGAAAATGTTTCTAATTATTTAGCTGTCCATTAAGGAAATTGAAATGTAAAATCTTCATTGAGATACTGAATTTTAATGTCTAATTCGAAGCGTATGTAAAACAATATACATATATACATGTATATATATATATATATATATATATATATATATATATATATATATATATATATATATATTATATATATATATATATATATACATATAAATTTGACCAATTAGATAAGTTCAGGCAAAACTTATTTTTATTAAAAAAAAAACATGAATAACTGTAATATTATTCACCTGCGTATTCTTTAATCTTCTTTTAAGGCGGGTGAAAGAAATCAGTTACCTCAGCTCTTCTTTTATTTCTTTGTAACTCCTTCATCTCCGAATGTGTCTATTTTATCCATTATTGCATTGGATCTTTAAGTTTGACATTTATTTTAGCTTCGATGTCCTTTTGGAACAAATATTTTTTATGGTTTTGATGATGTTGTGTGGTTTCTTTCTTTCGTAAAGGGGATTTACTAGATCTTCCAGCTATAGTCAATTGAACATTTTCACCAAGTCAACGAAACATAAAAGCGTTTACTAATGGCATTCTATGGATTTTTTTGGAACGATATCCAGGCAATACTTCTCCGATCTGAACTCCTGTTGATTCTCTACCAAAGAAGCATGCTCTTTAATTTTGTTTATTATTACCAGGGTCGCCTTTTAAGTTTTTACGAACGACCACAAGATGGAGCTATTGAGATGTGACATTAACATTGTTATAAAATTTGACATTTGTTATTGTTAAAAGAGTGGCTGCTCAGAAATTGGCCGAGTAGTTTGTTTACAATGAGCGTTCAAAAAAATAGTTTTGTGAACAAATAGAAATTTCACGTGAAGATTTTCGTTAGATAATTTTTTAAGATTTTAGTAAAGGCGTAACTCAACAAGAATGCCTCTCTTCGTTCAACTTTTAGTAATGATTTACCGTCAGAGAGGAAGAGGATGAATTTCGTGAACGTCGACCAAAATCCAAAAAACGTCGATGCTGTAAGCAACATGATTGAAGGGGATCGGCATCTGACTTACCGTGAGATAGAGGCATCCTTAGGCATATCGAAGACTGCAGTATATTCGATTTTGCATGAACATATAGCTTTGAAATAGATCTGTTCCCGACGGATTTCGCATAATTTTACCGAAACTCAAAAACAGGCTCGTGTCAATTGGTGTAAGGGAATGCTCAAAAAATTCGACGAGGACATACAAAATCCGTATACAACATCGTAACAGGAGACAAAACTTGGATATATTCGTACGAGCCAGAAAGTAAACAACAATCAACTGTTTGAGTGTTCCAAGATGAACCGAATCCAACAAAAGTGATTCGTTCGCGAAGCGCGTCCAAGAAAATGATCGTTTGTTTCTTTGATTATACTAGACACATTGTAACCATTACTTTAAGGGATTGAAGAACAGTTAATGCTGAATGATATAAAACAATTTGTTTGCGAGAAGTCATCGACGAAATCAGGAAAAACAACCGTAAATGTTGCATCATTCTTCATCATGACAATGCCAACCCCAACACAGTACGTCAAACAATTGATTATTTGACGGAGAAAAACATCGAAATTATGTCATTCAACTTAACAAAGACCTGAAAGAAATTCTATCTTGGGGTGACAGTAACTAAATGGAATTTAACGCTACAAAAACCCAGACGGCAGTTTTTTCTAAAAAAGTTAACGTTGCTGAACCCGACATAGTTATGTCGGGGCACTCCATTCCTCTAACATCGTCACTCAATTTGTTGGGCGTTAATTTGGGAGCAAATATCTCCTGGCATGAACATGTTGCAGGCATAGCAAGGAGAGCTTCTCAAAAGTTGGGAATATTATTTCGAACCAGAAAGCTTTACACTCCACAACAACTGTTAATTCTTTACAAAGCTCAAATTCGACCAACTATGGAATACTGCTCCCATGTTTGGAGCTCCGCTCCCAAACATACACTGCATTTGTTGGATTCTATTCAGAGAAGAGCTGTTCGTCTGATTGGAGACCCGAAACTGACAGTCGGCCTTGATTCGCTAGAACATCGAAGAACGGTTGGCGACTTGAGCCTATTCTACAAGTACTTTCATGGAAAGTATTCGAAGGATGTGGCCCGCTTAATTCCTCCCAGAGCGGTGCATATTAGAAGTACACGTCGCGCTAATTCTTCACATCTGTATGAGGTTCAGCTTGTTACTCCTCTTACAACACTTTTCAAGCAGTCTTTTATATGGAGAACATCATCTCTTTGGAATAATTTGCCCAGGACTGTGTTTCCCACCGAGTACAATCTACAACGATTCAAGAACAACGTGAATCGCTTTCTCTGCATACTTGTCGCTCCTGTAGCGCTTTAGGGAGTTCCCTGTAGCACGTGTGCTAGACCCATAAAAAAAAGTGACTTCTTTTTGTTTCCGAATGTAAAAAAATGAGTGGAGAGCTGTTGAATCCTTCCAAAACCATGTTTTTGAGGTACTAATTCAGAGTGGAAAAAATGTTTCGGAGTTCGACCGCATGAAAGTGTATAAATCTTAAAGATGAATATTTTGAGAGACAATTAAAGGATGTGTACCAAAAAATTTTTTTCTTTCATTGTTTTTCTAAAAACTAAAATGGTAGCCCTCGTACCTTTATTGCTAATTTTAGAGCTGTAGCTAAGGGATTTATTTCCTTATGGTTGGCGGGTAACTTAGCATCTTTGTTAAATAATAAGATCTTAGTGCTAGTTCCTCATTTCTCTCGTGTTTTATTTAGAGTAAAAATTTTCTTGATTTAAGTTATTAGTTATTGGGTTAGTTTTTCTCCCCATATTTACACAGTTCATTACCAACACTGTCTTGGCCCGCACTTTTCCTGTTATACGTTTTAGAAGCTCTACTTTTTTTTTTATCAAAACTTCATATTTCGTTCGTGTTCTTCATTATTCTTGTAGACTTATTAAATTTTTCACTTATATTTCTTTATCTATTTAATTCGAGCTTATTAATGCAGCTTTTTTATTTGACATCTGACTAAAAACCATATTTTTTTTGAAGCCATTGTGAGTATTTTGACATTATTTTTGAGAAAAACTCCGAATGTTCAATTTGGATTTGGTTGACTAGAAATCTGCTAGCATTACAGGCTTTTGTATAATGCTTTATGGTTCTACGACTATCAGTATGGTAGTAAGTACACTTTCGTTTTATTTTTCGACTCCTCTTTGGTTTACGTGCATCTTGGCGCTAACTTGAAAGTAAATACCTTTTAATGAAATCATATTACATGTATGGCAAAAAAACTGTTCTCAAAATCATCATAATATTGTTCCATGCTTCTTCTTCTTCTCATGCCTTCTCCTAATGGAGGTTGGCGACCACTTCTCTAAATCTTTCTCTGTCCTTCGTAACATGAAATAACTCCCCTACATTCATGCCCTTGGCTGAGAAACATGCTCTGATGTTTCTCAGCCAAGAATTTTTGTTTCCTCCGACACGCTTTCTACCGTCAACTCAATAGTGAATATTTGTCGTTTCTGAGTTTATGACCTTAGTAGGATGTTTTTTGTATTTTTATGATTGTCAAGAGTTTTCTGCCTTGGCATATCCTTCATAGAACTTCCTCATTAGTGATCTTGGGTGTTCATGGGATTTTTTTTTTTTTCATGGGTCTAGCACACGTGCTACAGGGAAGTCCCTAAAGCGCTACAGGAGCGACACGTGTGCGGAGAAAGCAATTCACGTTGTTCTTAAATCACTATAAAGTGTACTCGGTGGGAAACACAGTCCTGGGCAAATTATTCCAAAGGGATGATGTTCTCCATAAAAATGACTGCTTGAAAAGCGTTGTACGAGGAGTAACAAGCTGAACCTCATACGGATGTGAAGTATTAGCGTGACGTGTACTTCTAACATGCACCGCTCTGGGAGGAATTAAACGGGCCACATCCTACGAATACTTTCCATGAAAATACTTGTAGAATAGGCTCAAGTCGCCAACCGTTCTTCGATGTTCCAGCGAATCAAGGCCACCTGTCAGTTCCGGGTCTCCAATCAGACGAACAGCTCTTCTCTGAATAGAATCCAACAAATGCAGTGTATGTTTGGGAGCGGAGCCCCAAACATGGGAGCAGTATTCCATAGTTGGTCGAATTTGAGCTTTGTAAAGAATTAACAGTTGTTGTGAAGTGTAAAGCTTTCTGGTTCTAAATAATATTCCCAACTTCTGAGAAGCTCTCCTTGCTATGCCTGCAACATGTTCGTGCCAGGACATATTTACTACCAAATTAACGCCCAATAAATGGAGTGACGATGTTAGGGGAATGGAGTGCCTCGACATAACTATGTCGGGTTCAGCAACGTTAACTTTTTTAGAAAAAAACTGCCGCCTGGGTTTTTGTAGCGTTAAATTCCACTTGGTTACTGTCACCCCAAGATAGAATTTCTTCCAGGTCTTTGTTAAGTTAAACGACCTCCTGCTGTCTGCGGATATTCTCCTGAGTAGCCGATGTCCGAGCGTTCAAAGTGAATGAAGAGATAAGTGTACTGACATCTACAAAGCTGTAGATTTTCGGTCTTTTCCAGCAGATTCTTAATATAAATGAGAAAGGGAGTAGGGGACAGTATGGAGCCTTGGGGTACACCGGCGTTGATAGTGAAGGTGCCAGAAAGAAATCCGTCGACTGTCAAGAGCAACCGCTCGAGATTCTCCAAAGCGTTCAATTGCGTTGTTCCAAACATCTGTTACATAAGTCAGGAGATCTCCTGTTGATCCATTTTTACGAAAGCCATATTGGTGATCGCTAATAATGTTGAATCCTTCAAGATATTTTAGAAGATGCTGATTGATAGCCTTTTCCATGCCTGTCGATATTATTGAAAGCAGTGCGATTGGTCGGTAGTTATTTGGCAAGGTCTTCTTGCCTTTTTTACGTATTGGCTGAACTGTGGCACATTTCCAGCAGAAAGTAAATATTCCTTTTCTGTAAGATAGGTTGAAAAGTCTACAGAAAACTGGTGTTAGTTCCCTCGCACAGTTTTTGAGAACTATGGCAGGTATTCCGTCAGCGCCAGAAGCCTTTTTCGTGTCTAGCTTCATCAAAATACGTTTTATGATACGCTGCCTGAAGACAATATCGGGCATCCTTGACTGCACTATGGGAATATTAGGTGGTGTTTTTTTTCCTTGGGAATCGACAATAGAATGTGAAGCAAAGAGTTCAGCCAACAAGTTCGCTTTCTCAACAGGTGTCGTTGCAATAGAATTATCTTATATATCTATATTAATCTTCGATAGAGCCACATTTCAAATACTTCTAGCTTCTTAATAGTGTATTGCTTGAACGTTTATGTCTGGACTCCATACAAAAGTTGGGACCACACGTAGCATTCCAGGAAACGTAATCTTAAAGCGAGAAATAAATTTTTTTTTGTCCGGAATTTTAAAAATGATTTTCTTGCAACCCCTATTCTGGTTTTAATTTCAGTGTTTTGGTCAATGTCGGATGTAATATAAGTGCCTATAATTTGCACCTTTCTACACGTTCTGTTTGTTGCTGAAAAAAAACGAATTCTACCATTGATTTTCTCATGATGGAACTATTTTTCCAAACACATACACCCAATTAAAGACGTGGACCAAGAACCTCAGAATATCGAATATAAGCTGAGGACTTGACTTTTATTTTCTACCCTACTTACAACAACTACATTATTTTTTGCAATATTACATTTTGAGACAGGGGTTCCCAATCTTTTCTTTAATGCGATTCCCTTTACAGGTTGCAATTTTTTTGCGATGCCCTTCTAAAAGAAGACACCTGTGTGTAGCTGCAGCAGACAATAAAATTACTTTATTATTCAAAGAAAACTCCAAAAAATATAGAATCTTATTTATTATTTATTAGAAAAACATAAAATAACTACAAACCATACCATTAATGAGAAGGATGAGCTTACTTTTCTGAGCATAACTTCTCAAATTGGGGCTGAAGTTTTGAAATTGCTACTCTCATCTCTTTTTCTAAATTTATTTGTGACATGTACTGCGATTTGATTACTGCAACCGCAGAAAAGCCAATTTCACACAAGTACGACGTAGCAAATGGTAAAAGAACCCTCAAAGCCGTAGTATTGATAGTAGGATATTCTTGGGATGCATTGCTCCAAAACTGAAACAGTTTGTTTTTATCGAATTGTGGTTTTAGGCTCGTATCACAAGATAGTTCTAACAGCTGTTCTTCCTCGACTGTTGAAAGTGTAGAGGGTGGTAGGGTCTATTAGAATGGGTTTCTAATCCAGTCGTATTGATTCAGATTCTCTGGAAAATATTTATTAAAATGCGACGTTGTAAGAGGCGAGCAGTGCTTTGGAAGGAATAAATGCTCTGGAAAACAAGGATGTCCACTGAAGTTTCAGACTTTGTAATTTTCTTGCAAAAAAATCTCGCGGATTTTCTTGTAAATTAATGTGAGTTGTTTCTAAATGACGTTTCAATTTATTAGGAAGTATATTTTCAGCAGCCAGCACCTTATAACAAACCACATATTGGGGAAATTACATATTTCCTTTGCTAACGTAGGTATATCCAAAATCTAAATATTGGTCATCATATTTTCTGTACTTTTTTCGTTTTTCTACAGTTCCTTTTCTACTCTTTCCTGAGTCGTCAACACGTTTTCGATTTATTTGAATAAAGTTATCGATTTTAAGTAATGAATACGCGCACGTAAATTAAATACAACACACTTGCAATCAAAACACTGCATTCATCAACACTTGTAATCAATGAATAAATAAAGCACCGAAACAAAAGACAGAATGAAGAACGAACGAAAGCGCGGGGAAACGGAGGGGCGGGCTTACTGAGTCGCTGATGAGACGCGCACCGCGCCGCGCAGTAGCTGATTACGACGCGTGCAGACGATCTGTGCATATCGTCTGGCGACTCCCCTTAGAGAACGCCTATTTTGAGACATAAGAGCTTTCAGCAAAAGAAGGAGTTTTCAAGAAAGTTTAACTAGTTTTGTTTAACATACTTTTCAAATTAGGGACCAATATTCAGTATATTTTAATTGTGTCTTACAGTTTATGACAGTCCGTATCAATGTAGACTTTAGACGTCAATACAATTCTATTAACGAATAGTTAATGAGTTACAAAAGGCTTTCATTACTGCTAGACTATTAAGCCCTACAAATATTAATTAGCAGCTATATAATGCCTTTACCAAGTTCTCTTTATTAGAGGAAATGTAGATCGTCATTTATAAAGAGAAAAGGCCACTCCTAAATAATTAAAATGCAAAGTTACACGCGTTTTGCTGTAGTTTACATAAATTCCGATCAATAACTTGTACAATTGTATAAATATAATCTTGGAAAGTCTATTTCTCTTTCAATCTTTTAAATTATCTATGAAGATGGTTTCATATATAAAAATGGCTTAGTTGTTACGTTACTGTTACTATTCTAAGTACTTTGTATGAGTGCCTTGCGTTTAGTAGTTTTTACGATTTGTCTACTTCTGAAAATGAATCAAAATAATTGAGAATATAGAATAATGATAAAGTTCCTCATCAAGAAGGCAAATGGACCAGAGATAACACATAAAACATATAAAAGAATGTCACAGATGTATGGCAGTAACGACCCATTTGCATTTCAGGTAAAATTTTGGACTAGATACTTTCTGTGTGGCCACGATTCAACTCAGGTTCTGGAAGACTAGTTTGAGGAAAGAACGAAAGAAACCATCAGGCTTGTTGAGGATTCGCTACTCTCAGATCGGCGAATGAAGAATCTAGTGTTTGCTGGAGATGCTAAATTATCCGAAACAGTTATTAAAAATTTAGGGATGAAAAAAGCTATTGGACGATGGAAACGTTAGTTTCCAGAAAATAAATATTTCCTGACAATTTTGCCATTTTAGGGGACTATGGGAATTTTTCTTGCGAATTCTCACAGACGACGAGACTTGAATGTTCAACTGAGATCCTTCCATGACATAAGGGTCTCGCTTTTCATCTCCAAAAACAGCGAAATCTTTGTCTCTTGGAAAGTTGATGGCGACCGTTTTCTGAAATTGCGACGGAATATTGTTTATTGAATATATAAAAAAAAGTATCAACAATTAAGGGAGAGGCTTAAGGAAGAACCATTTAAAACCTAAAGCAGACTTTTAGAGAGAAACGTTTGAATTAATACAAAATTTTGCTGTTGCACAATACCTGGCTCGCACAGGTCAAGCTATTACCGAAACAGAAAGATTCTTCGAATTATACCATTCATCTCTCATTGTTCATCTATAATGAAGCGCCTTGTGCCTTATTTTTGTTTAATCATCTGAAGAGAAAACTTAGAGAGCGAATATTTTTCTCAGGTAATAAGTTAAAAGTCATTATAGCATCGTTTTTTTGAAGCGTAAACGTAAGAATTTTTTTTTGGATGGAGACAACTCGAAGAACGTTGGACCAAATGTAGACGGTATTTATTCACAAAAAGTCTTTCCTTATAGCTAGCTAAATAATACATATTTATATATTTATATTGATATTTCGCATTTTCAAGTGATCATATATATATATATATATATATATATATATATATATATATATATATATATATATATATATATATATATATATATATATATATATATATATACAGTAATACCCCGCTTTACGCGAGGGATACGTTCCGAAAAAAATCGCGTTAACTGAAATTCGCGTATATCGAGGTTTATGATTAAACATAGTCAAAATTTAATACAAAAAAATACAAATCATTTTAATCAATCACTTTAATTCTAAGAACACTTTATGCAATACATACTCTTATTTTTTACGGAAAAATACATCTATTGTCTTTTGGGTAACGTTTTGTTTACGTTCTTGTAAAATACGTTCATAACACCCAACACTGTTTTTAATTGTTTGACACACGGTCAAGACACGGTCATCATTATTGTCTATACTCTGCAATATGTCCAAACCTGAATAAATTTTTGAAAGTGCATTTTGTATTTCCCCTGAAGATAAAACTTTCTCTTCTACTTGTTCTTCCTCATCGTAGATAGGATTATTCTGTAACTCGATCAGATCTTCATTGCTAATAGGATCGTCGTGCGTTGCTACAAGTTCTACGAGATCTTCTACCGTGACATCTTCAAGTTCAGACCCCTCAATCATTGCAGCAATGTCTTCAAGCACTTGTCTCTGCATCTGGACAATTCTTCTAGGTGCTTCCACTACATCTGGCCAAAGATTACGCCACACCCCATTCATACAACTCATTTTAACTTCCTTCCAAGCCTCTTCTATGTTGTGAATAGACTTCATAATGTTGTATGACTTCCACCACTCTCGCATAGACTGTCTTCCTTCCCCGTCAGTTTCATGAATTAGTTGGCTAAAAGTGCGGCGATGGTAATAAGCTTTGAAGTTTGCTATTGCTCCCTGGTCCATAGGTTGTAATATTGACGTAGTGTTTGGTGGAAGGAACTTTACGTACACTTTTAAGTCTCTGGGCGTATCAAGTGAGGTTGGATGTCCTGGGGCATTGTCTAAGAGTAATATAACTTTAGGTTCAAGCCCATTTCTGTCACAGTATGATTTGACTGATGGGCAAAAACTATTAGAATACCATTCTTGAAAAATTTCCCGTGTAACCCACGCCTTTCTGTTTGATCGCCACACAACTGGTAGACTTGTCTTGTCTGTGCCTCGCATTGCACGGGGTGTTTTCTGAATGGTACACTAGTAAAGGTTTCAGTTTGAAATCACCAGTGGCATTACCACCCAGCAGAAGTGTTAGTCGATCTTTCGCAGCTTTGAAACCACTGGCTTGACGTTCTTCCTTAGAAATGAATGTTCGAGATGGCATTTTTTTTCCAGTAAAGTGCGGTCTCATCAACATTGAAGATGAGACAAGCAGGAATTTTCTCTCGTCTAACGAAGTCTTGAAACTTGTCTGGAAACTCAGCTGCAGCTTGAATGTCCGCGCTGGCCGCCTCGCCTGTTATGTGGATATTGTGAAGATTAGAACGCTGCTTGAACCGATGGAACCAGCCTCTGCTGGCAGCAAAAGTCGGAGTGGCACTCCCTTCTCCTTCTTTTGTTTTCAGCATCTCATACAAAGATTTTGCTTTTGTGCATATGAGATCTTGACTTAGTGGTGTGTTCTTCTTATTCAAATCTTCGATCCAGACTGACAGTAATTTCTCCATTCTTTCTAAGATAGATGATCTCGAACGAGAAAGTTTTGTTGCACTTATAGGTGTTGAACCTTCGCTGGAGATTTTAATTTTTTCCCGATTTTTATAAATCGTTCTCACAGTCGATTCTGAGAGTCCAAAATCTCTCCCAACAATTGTTGCTTTGCCTCCATTTTCCATTCTTCTTAACACTTTCATCTTCAATTCCAAAGTGACGCTTTTACGCTCTTTTTTCTTTACAGGCGGCATTTTTAACGTAGGGTTAAATTATGTATGTATGTATCTCCAATAAATATTAAAACAAAACTGCCAGCCGACCGAACTAACATTACGGAACAAATGAACACACGAAACGAACGAGGAAATCCCCATAGAACAAAGTCGAAGGACAGGGAATTCCCAATTCTTCAAAGAGAATATTCAGAGAAAGCGGGGATCCCCCCGCGACCATAGAGAAGTTAATGACTACATGAGCGCGAAATTTGAAATTCGCGTTATAGTGAAACCGCGCGTAACGGGGTCGCGCTAAGCGGGGTATTACTGTATATATATATATATATATATATATATAAATATATATATATATATATATATATATATATATATATATATATATATATATATATATATATATATATATATATATATATATATATATATATATATATATATATATATATATGTATATATATATATATATATATATATATATATATATATATATATATATATATATATATATATATATATATTAATGGTAATTATAGAAAACTAGTGAACGGGAATACCTATAAACTCCGCAATCGAGGTTTCTAAAAAAGAGTTTCTGTTTCAAGTTATCAAATGAAAATAAAGCTTTTTGTCCCTACCGTTCGTTGTACAACATCGAAATTCCGTAAGAAAATGATTTCGATCAATGAGATATGCAGTGTATACTTTTTTTACGAATCTATATCAAAACCCAATGTAAAACACGGTATATTTATAAAAAATTTGAAGAAAAATAATCGAAATTGTGTGTGTATTACGACAAACAAATGTGTTTGTGATTTGGTGCATTTTAAAATAGCGCGCGCTTTTGAAGTTCATACTCGTTACACGCGACTAAAGTGGCACGACACAAGTACTACGATCTCTGCAGATAATAATAAAGAATGTAAAGGTCATTGACGTACTAGCATCGGTCGTATCTTCTAAAAATCATCTCAGTTGCTGACAGTGTCATTATGGCAAATTTTGCCAACATTACAATCTAGGGCAATCAAGTTATGCTACTGAAAAACAGAAAAAAGTCAAAGTTCCAATGACGAGTTCACAAACAATAAAAAATTTGCGGATAGAATAAATATAAGTTACAGGATAAAATCTCTAACGTATAAAAAATTTGTCATTTTCATTCAGTTAAGTTGGGAATGTGGAATCTTTGGCACAATGATACTACTCAGTATATATCACCACTACACCAAACACTTTATTTTTGCACTCGACGCGCGTGTCGCTAACCATGTTAGCTTCATCAGGAGCGATGATCAGAAGCGATGATCAGGAGCGATGTTGACAGTCAATCATCGCTGCTGATGAAGCTAACATGGTTAGCGAAACGCGCGTCAAGTGCAAAAATAAAGTGTTTGGTGTAGTGGTGATATATACTGAGTAATTTTCATTCAGTTAAGTTGGGAATGTGGAATCCTTGGCACAATGATACTACTCAGTATATATCACCACTACACCAAACACTTTATTTTTGCACTCGACGCGCGTGTCGCTAACCATGTTAGCTTCATCAGGAGCGATGATCAGAAGCGATGATCAGGAGCGATGTTGACAGTCAATCATCGCTCCTGATGAAGCTAACATGGTTAGCGAAACGCGCGTCAAGTGCAAAAATAAAGTGTTTGGTGTAGTGGTGATATATACTGAGTAATTTTCATTCAGTCATTTTTTCATTTATTTTTATAGTTCCTATAACACTAATACAAATAACGTTCATTCGTCTATCATCAAGGTAGAATAATTTTTAAAATGAATACGGTTCTCTATATGTTACTTTTCTATAATTTCAGAGTGAAGAAAATCTCTAGAAAGTATTTATGATTTATGATAACATAGGTTAAGAAACTCAATATATTTCAAATGGAAGATCCCTTTTAATTTGTTGCTTTTTTTGTTCCGGGTTTTAATCGGTTCGTCTAACAACGAATTTGCTCAAGTGCTCCTGCTGCTGCTACTCGATACTGTGATCTTGCTGCTTCTGCCACTCGAAGCTAACTGCTCAGTTAGCTTCGAGCGGCAGCAGCAGCAAGATCACAGTATCGAGTAGCAGCAGCAGCAAGAGCACTTGAAAATATCAAATGAGATTTTGGTGAAACGTCGCGCAAATTCATTGTTAGACGAACGGATTGAAACCCGGAATTTTAATGTATTATATACATATATATATATATATATATATATATATATATATATATATATATATATATATATATATATATATATATATATATATATATATATATATATATATGTATATATATATATATATATATATATATATATATATATAAAGGGTGTTTTTTATAGAGGTATAGAACTTTGAAATGGAATAAAACAAAGATGAATTTTTTAAATTGACATAAAATTTACTTTATTCGAAAGATAATCTTCTGGCATTATAATTTAAATATGACTTCTGGCATATGACCGCCACGGCTGGCTCGGACGTAGTCTAATCTGGAGGTCCAATTTTCGATGACTTTTTCCAACATTTGTGGTCGTATATCGGCAATAACGCGGCGAATGTTGTTCTCCAAGTGGTCAATCGTTTCGGGCTTATCGGCGTAGACTAGCGACTTCACATATCCCCACAGAAAATAGTCTAGCGGCGTTAAATCGCACGATCTTGGAGGCCAATTCATGGGTCCGAAACGTGAAACTATGCAGTTACCAAACGTTTCCTTCAATAAATCAATTGTGGCACGAGCTGTGTGACATGTTGCGCCGTCTTGTTGAAACCACAGCTCCTGTACATCATGGTTGTTCAACTGATGAACGAAAAAGTCAGTAATCATGGCTCTATAGCGGTCACCATTGACTGTAACGTTCTGACCAGCATCGTTTTTAAAGAAGTACGGACCAATGATTCCACCAGCCCATAAAGCACACCAAACAGTCAGTTTTTCTGGATGTAACGGTGTCTCAACATACACTTGAGGATTATCATCACTCCAAATACGGCAGTTTTGTTTATTGACGTATCCATTCAAACAAAAGTGAGCTTCATCGCTAAACAAAATTCGCTTATGAAAATCGGGATCAACGGCAATCTTGTTTTGGGCCCATTTACCGAATCTACGCCTTGCTAGGTGATCGTGTGGCTTCAATTGTTGCACGAGTTGGATTTTGTAAACACGAAAACCAAGATCTTTCCACAAAATCTTCCATAAAGTGGATGGACACATATCCAATTCCTGTTCACGATGGCGGATAGACTGATTCGGGTCTTCTTCTACGCTACGCTCTACAGCAGCAATGACTTCTTCTGTACGCACTGTACGACGTCTCTGTGGATGCGTATTATCATTTAGAGTAAACATGGTGCGAAAACGTTCCATAGTTAATCGAATTAATTGCTCTGATGGACGATTATGTTGACCGTAAAATGGACGTAGTGCGCGATACGTATTTCGAACAGAACCATGATTTTCAAAATAAATTTGCACAATTTGGAAGCGTTGTTCAGGCGTCAGTCTATTCATGTTGAAATGCCAAACCAAACTAAACATAAATCACTTGACAGCTGACAAAATGGCCGCCAGTTAAAAAAGTGTTGCCAACTTAAAGTTTTATACCTCTATAAAAAAACACCCTTTATA
>CM032452.1:25138443-25150943 GCA_019049505.1 Pachyrhynchus sulphureomaculatus | reverse complement strand
TAAATTACTTAGAGGACTTTTTGAATTACCTATTTGAAATATTTCACAAAAAAATATTTATTTTTGCAAAACCTTTTCAGACGTAAACATATAAGACATTTCACATTTCACTGTTCTGTGTCATGGATGTTTGTCGTCTCTCTTTAATTTACTTGTAAAAATCTCTCTCTGATTCAAGAATTGTTGTGTCAGTGGCGGCGCATATCTATAAGTAAATATTTAGTTAATAATAACATATATATGTTCAGCAACTATATTACAACTTTTACGATACATTAATAAATAATGTGTAGTAAAATCGATACAGATATTCTACCGTTTTGCAATACAACGTGATACTGAAAGATTGCAGGAAAATTAGACTTTGTACAATGATAGACCTTCTCTTAAAGTAAAAAAATAGACACATTTTCACCGCTTAAATAGTGTTAAATGTTAAGGTTTTGTAAGTTTAAGAGTAAGTATTTAACATTGTAATACTTGTTTCGTGTGGAAAATTCTTTTCTCATTTATTAAGACTATGTTTATTTTGACGGAAGTATTTTAAATGTTTTTATCGAAAATTGTTATAAAAAGTACATCACGAATATGCTCATGATACGTCGTTATATCACTAGTAAAGTTCTGAAATTTTGGAATATTCTCCATAAAGTGTAGATTGAGTGAAAATTATCGTTTGATATATTAACTGGTATAAAAAAATAAATATGGAAACTATGATTCGTGAGGTATGGTGAAGGTTTTTATAACATTAAGTATAAATTATTTGTCAGAGATATAATTTTATTTTTTCTTTATAATTAAACAAAAATTTAGGTAATAAATATTTGTTTTACACTTTTATTACTAGATTTTAGATTGAGCCAGATTGATTTTTTGGCTTTTAGGTAGCTAAAATGCTATAACTATTATACATTATTGACTAAGAAAAAATGTGAATATGTGAAATATTGGCTCTTAAGACGTATTAACTTAGCCTGGGTAAGGATTTTATTCTATTTTAAAAGCAATCATGGAACGGAATACTAATTAAGCAAGTCTCACTTGTACTTGGCCGGTTTTTACTAAAATGGGTCAAAATCTTTTAATCTATTATAATATCAAATAGTATTTTGATTGGAATGTATAGCAATACTACGAAAGTTCCGATTATTATCAAATCCAATTCAGTTGTTATTGATGTGTCTAGTTGCTTCAACCACTGGTGTACATGTTAAAGAATGTCACAGCTTTAGGGTCGATTTTCTGATTAGTACTTCTGGAAGATTTACCATTTTTGAGATATATATTCATCATCCATCAGCCGTTCTCATCCACTGCTGCCACCTCTAAAAACTTCGACCGATCTCTATCCTGAGCGGTGTTAACCCAGTTTCCTGCCCCCCTTTTAATGTCATCGTTCCATTAAGTTGATGTGCTACCTCTGCCCCTTTTGTCTTCTCCATTTTATTAATCTTTTATACTATCGATTATGATCCCAGATTGCATAATTTTTTGTGATATATGTGACTACCACGAAAACACAATGTTCATAGACTTTTCTTTGTAAGCACATTGACAGATCACCCTGCAGCGTGTCTCTCAGCCCAAGAGCCGTCCATCCCAAACCCACACAACGGTGGATCTGGATTTAGTTATCTTTGTCACTTTGTAAGTCATTACCCAAATCCTTGTAATTTTGGACTTACTTCACCTCGCTTTCATTAAATTTCATATTATTGTTCGTAACTAGATTAGTCATAAACTAATTAATATTTAGACCAATATTTGCTGATGTTACTTCCAATTCGGTAAGCATGTGTGGACATCATCTACATTGTAGGCTGTTTTGATAATATCATTAGCAAAGCAGAGGTGGTTTAGGTATTCGTCATCAATATTTATACCTTGTCCATCCCAATTAATTCTAACATCGCTGGAAAAAATTTAAGAGAGATCACCTTGTCTAATTCCACGTTCCCCTGGTATTTACTGAGAATTTACTACAAGGCAGATAGTATCATCGGCAACTCCATAGTGTCAAAAGCTTTTTTTTAATCGACAAATGTTAATACGAATGGTTCATTGTATTCTATAAATTTCTCCATAAAGATCTTGTTGGTCTGTGAATGATCGTTTGTACCGTATCCTCTTTTAAAACCATATTTACTTTTTAATTAAATTTGTGTATATGATTTCTCTTATGTCTGTCCTATCATTCACAGTGTTTTCATCTTTTTTTATTTCGATCATGTCTTTGATTTGTAGTTTGGCATAATTCTGGGCTTTGTAAAGGATCTTGGTTTCATTAAATTTAAAGTTATATTTTTGTTCTGATTCATGTTTACTGAACATTTGTGTTCATTTAATCTGTTTTTCAGTAACTCTCATTCCAATATATTTCTTCGGACAATCCATCCACGGTATTGCCTATACAATATTTGATTCATTCATTGTGGAAATATGGCTTTATAAGTTTATAAATAATGAATTTAGTTAATTTTGAGCTTTATAGCAGATTACAGTGTTATATTTTTTTAAGACACATTTCAGCTTCTCAGAAAGCACCTTTGTATAAGGAACTGGCAAAAATTTATCGCGGTTTTGTTTACTCTTTTTAGTGTTGTTTTCTGAGTTATTTTACAAATTATATATTCCCTTTTTGATTATTCGATTAATATCATTTTCTTCAATATTGTTTTATAATAAGACCGTTTTTACTTTTTTTAGTGCGGCTGGTCTTTGTTCAGGGAAAGCCAATTTTATTGCTCGATCTGTTAGACCCACTATAATGCTGATTTTCTGGGATATTGCATGATGAGAGTGAAAATTCAAATATCTCCTTGACCAAGTAGGTTTTGTGTACCCCCTTTTAAGGAATTTCTCTTGCTTTCTGATAAGAGTCAGGTCCAAAAAACTTATTTCTAATTTGTAATTTTTTGTGGAAGCTATTAAAAATGCATAGAATGTCGGTAATTTTTTCATTTTGTGCATGTAAACATCTGAAAATATTTTGCAAAAATAAATATTTTTTTATGAAATATTTCAAATAGGAAGAGGCGAGTTGTTTGTTACTTATTAGAAGTACGTAAATAATAAAATAGGTATCGGTAAACAATTTTCAAGTGATAGTCATTTAGACAGGGGAGGTGATTAAAAGTTTAAGACCCCTTTAGATAGCTTTATGTGTTATTATCGAGGGGCGATATTTATGAATATTTTTCTTCAGTTGCGTTTCTTTTAACGATATACCCGTTTGAAAATATTAAGAGATTTCCATAACATCCCGTACATATATTTAGATAATTACATATATATATATATATATATATATATATATATATATATATATATATATATATATATATATATATATATATATATATGAGGTAAGCGGTCTCTGAGAAAGAACTAAAAAGTTTTTGGTACCTTTTTATCTACGCCCGGCCTTCGAAAATATTTCATTTTCTTCATCAGGGCTACAATTATAGTAGATTATCAGTATTTTTGAGTTTCAAAGCAAAGAACAACTCATATTTTATTCATAACATTAAAGTACTTACTGCTAAGTGGTGTGTTCAGGAATCACTATTTGTGGGGGCACATTATTAGACTTATTTATCAGAAACACATGAGAAAACCTCGACATAATCCTCTATGGGAAATATAATATGCTTTTACTCCATTTTGTTAAAATTGTGTGGTTCTAAGGTGATTTTAATTTATAAAGGATTTTTTTAATACGTCTTCTTGTCATTTAGTTAAGGGCAGCGTTCTTCTATCTCTTGGTTAGGTTGTGGTTAATTTATATTTGAGAGTAGAATGATGTTGACATTTTGTTTGATTGTTATGAGATTGAAAAGTTAGTAGAAATTAGTGTGATTATTATTACAGAGATATGTCAGATATGTTGTATGAGTTTACGTTTTCACTGCCCATTTCTAATAGACTACAGAAAATTAAACTCAGATCTTCAATGTCAGTTTTTATCGATCGAGTTAAGTTCAAGGTGGATCTCCACCATCTCCCTAAAGATTCTTCTGCCGAGATTTCTCTCTCTACACAGGATTTTGGTTTCAGCAAAATCAAATTAATGCGAAAATTTAACTTAACAAAATGACAAGGAACCATATTAATATATATATATATATATATATATATATATATATATATATATATATATATATATATATATATATATATATATAAATATATAGCATCTTTATTTCACGTGTCGGTACGCCATCTGGCCGAATTTCTCAATGTATTTAATTAATGGTGCTTCAGAAACAATGGAAAATATCGTAAAAATAATATGACAGAATTCTTTTCACTAAATCCCCCTATATACGCTCGTATTGTCCATTAGCTCAGATTTCTCGTACTGATAATGCAAGGACAAATTATTTACGGAAGTCAACAAAATCTCACGCTTAGTTCTTGTAATAGTTCTAGAACTTACACTTTTATCACACTTTGTTAAAAGCAAAAATCACTCCTTGTTATCAATTTCAATAAATCCGTTGCGCTGCAGTTCCTATTCTTAACATTTACGAAAACATTTTGTACATGATTTAATTTTTGCTTTTCGTGTCTAAGGCACTCCAAGCATAAAATTTCTTCTTCAAGCTTAATAGCCCTCCAAAAAGTATAAAAGCCTGTCCCTTCACCCTCAATACAAAAAACTTCCCCTTATCTGTAAGTAACGAGAGCAAAACCACTAAAAAATATACCTCAAATTAATGTAGGTCGACAACAAATTGGAGCGGGCAAATATGTTTTGTGTGAATGTAATTTCTTTTTAACTTTCCCTACTACAGAAAATATTATATTCATTAAAAATAACCTTTTGATATTTTTGCATTTTCGACTCCCTCTAGAAGAAGAAAAAACATTTTCCTATTTTCGCCGGTCTGTCGTTCCGTAGATCTGTGTCAATTCATATCATTCATATCACAGTTAAACTAGGAAAGACGCCTACAGTTTTTGAGCCATATCGCGTGAAGGAAAAATAGAGGAAGACGTAGTAGTCATTACATATTGTATAGTTTTAATAATAATACGACAAATTTTGTAGTTTATGTATATATATATATATATATATATATATATATATATATATATATATATATATATGTATGTATGTATGTATGTATGTATGTATGTATGTAGTGCTAGCCGAGATTATTGTGAACAAGTTACTCTATTATGTCATCGAGAGGGTATATATATATTTATTGGTTTTTCTACCTGAGAATGAAGTTTAAGATACTCTCGACATCTTTAACTCTTTGAATGATAGACTTCAATTTACAGTAGGGACTGAATTTGACAACTCGGTTCCTTTTTTTGACACAAGGGTAGTTTGATCAGACAACAATATAATAAAGTTAGACTGGTATAGAAAGAAAACAAGTTGAGGAAGATATGTACCTTATTACTCTTATCATCCCTTGAAACAAAAATTGAACATAATAACAGCACTAAGGAACAGAATTGACAGAATCTGTTGCCCTACATTTTAAAAAAAAATTATTTTTAATTATTAAAAAACATTCTAATTGCAAATAAATATCCAAGGTCTATTCTAAAAAAACTTTCCAACAAATTAATAGGCCTAGACAACGAAATATTTGAAATAATATAATATCAACTGAGGTACAATTTGGAAAGTTACAGCAAAACGGTTTACAGTTCCAATATTTATTTATTAATCGTGTACATGCTAAGAAACATTTTGAAGACTAAAACAGTTATTGTTTATTAGAAATGTGCTTAGTTTTTAACGTAACAAAATTATGCACAAACAAAAGTATGGAAACATTTTTGTTATAAAATAAATATTTCACTAAGACGACTAAGATGTCGATAATATTTAATATTTAGTGGGATATCCTTTTGCGTCAATCACTGCTCGACATCTTCTACCCATAGAGTCAATAAGCCTAGCACAAAAATCGGGTGGTATTTTCTCACATTCTTGTTTTGATACGACCCAAAGTCCGTCCCGGTTTTTTATATTTCTTTTCCTAATTTGTTTATCCAGATAGTGCCAAAGATTCTCTATCGGGTTCAAATCAGGTGATTGTGAAGGCTAGCACATCACCCGAATCCTTTGTTCAGAAAACCAATTCTTGGCCAAGCTAGATGTGTGTTTTGGGTCATTGTCATCCATCTGCATAAGGAATCAAATTATTTTCCAATATCTCAAGATACATTTGAGCTACCATTCCGCCATTTATCTTTGCTAATGGCCCGGTACCAGACCGTCGAAAACAACCCCGTACCATGATATTTCCACCGCCATGTTTGACAGTTGGTTCAAGGTACTTTGGGTCATAACCAACTGGTCTTCTGACATAACCAGTAGAATCACTTTCAAAGAGATCGAACCTACTTTCGTCACTAAAGATTACTAGAGACCACTGATTTTGAGTCCAGTCTTTATGTTCCTTAGCAAATTTTAATCTCTTTTTTCTGTGACGCTTTGTAAGGAGTGGCTTTTTAACAGCACGCCCACTATGAAGATTTTCAGATAATAGACGACGCCTAATAGTCATGTCTAATACCAATACACCCTGATATTCCTGCCTTAGTTTTCTTGGCAAGACAGTGACCCAAACACACATCTCACTTGGACAAGAATTGGTTTTCTGAACAAAGGATTCTGATGATGAGCTGGTCTTCACAATCATCTGATTTGAACCCGATAGAGAATCTTTGGCATTATCTGGATGAACAAATTAGGAAAAGAAATATAAAAAACCGAGGCGAACTTTGGATCGCATTAAAGCAAGAATGGGAAAAAATATCACCCGATTTTTGTGTTAGGCTTAATGACTCTATGGGCAAAAGATGTCAAGCAGTGATTGACGCAAAAGGATATCCCACTAAACATTAAATATTTTCGACACCTTAGTCGTCTTAGTGGAATTTTTATTTTATAACAAAAATGTTTCCATACTTTTATTTATGCATAATTTTGAATAACTGTTTTAGTCTTCAAAATGTTTAATAGCATGTACACGATTAATAAATAAATATTGTAATTGTAAACCGTTTAAATGTTAAGACTAGAGATGGGGATTTAAATCCTTCCATACTTTTGTTCGCCACTGTATATGGTGTATATATATATATATATATATATATATATATATATATATATATATATATATATATATATATATATATATATATATATATATATATATATATATATATATATATATATATATATATATATATATATATCTATATATATATATATATATATATATATATATATATATATATATATATATATATATATATACATATATCTATATATATATATATATATATATATATATATATATATATATATATATATATATATATATATATATATATATTTATATGTGTGTGTATGTGTGTGTGTGTGTGTGTTAACACTTCATTTCCTGCAGTTGATAGAGATCGGATTCTCTTTCAACAAAGAACTACCTGTAAATTTTCAGTAAGTACTCTTTTAAGCTAACAACCCCGATTTAAAAAATTTGAAATTATGGTAGTGTTTCCTACTATCTTTCTTGTTGAAATTACGATATATACTTTCAGAGAGTGCTCTGAATTATGAGAGTTCTTTTCTGTATCTTCTAGGCCCTGAAGACTATACGATGATGATCCGATTTGGCATCGAAAGATCGTTATTAGAATAAAACAATTACTCAGAACTTTAAGACTCTTTTGTTCACTGTGTAATCCTAAGGGCTATCCCTAAGTTAAACTCTGTTTCGGTTGTTACTATTAAGCCCTTTTACTGACTTTCTTCTTATATATACATTACCCGTGCCTGCGGCTCCTCTCGCGTGGATTCTCTATTTCCTCACCTAACGTAACATAGAATATATGCATTTTATAAAAAAAAAACACATAAATCGGATAAGTGGTTCTTGAGTGCTAAGCGCAATAACGGACAAACAGACAGAGAGACGTTGCGTTTTATATATATTATAGATTTTTTTTGATACATATTAAATTAAGAATTAAAAAAAAAACACGTAAATCAGATAAGTGGTTCTCGAATGATAAGCACACTAACGGACAAACAGACAGAGTGACCTTGCATTTCATACATATTGTATTCTTTGTTACGTGATATTGTTCCATATTTAACAGTTTAGGCAGCGTATTGCAAGAGGGTGCGCTAGCGGCAAACTTTTTTCTGACTTTATTCATTATTATCGTCACTACTTATTTCTTATATTACCTAACGTAATAAAATATGTCATATAACCTGGCCAGGGAACATATGTATAAATCTAAAAAAACACGTAAATCGGATAAGTGGTTATCGGATGACAAGCGCACGAACGGACAGACAGAGAGACGTTACATTTTATATATATTATAGATTATTATTATTATTATTATTACATAACCTGGAAAGCGAAGATATGTATAAATACAAAAAACATGTAAATCGGATATGTGGTTTTCTAGTGATAAGCGCACTAACGAACAGACACACAAACAGACGTAGAGACGTTGTATTTTATATATATTATATTCTTTGCTGCATGATAATGCTCCATATTTTATGGTTTAGGCAGTGTATTGCTAGAGAACGCGCTAGCGGCAAACTTTTTTCCGACTTGATTCACTATTATCGTGACTACTTATTCCCTATATTACCTAACGTAATAAAACATAGCCTATAACCTGGCCAGAGAACATATATGTTTTAAAAAAAAATCGGATAAGTGGTTCTAGAGTGATAAGCGCACTAACGGACAGACAGACAGACAGATAGAGAGACGTTGCATTTTATATATACTATAAAAGATTATAAATTACCTGAACAGAGAGCAAATGTAAGAAATCAAAAAAAAAACACGTAAATCGGATAAGTCGTTCTCGAGTGATAAGCGCGCTAACGGACAGACAGACAGACAGAGAGACGTTTCATTTTATATATATTATAGAAGATTATAGATAACCTGACCAGAGTACAAATTAAAAAAAAAAAACAAAACGTAAATCGGATAAATGGATCTCGAGTGATAAGCGCACTAACGGACAAACAGACAGACAGACGCTTCATTTTCTATATATTATAGAAGATTCTAGATAACCTGGCCAGAAACAAATATATGAACTAAAAAAAAAGACATGTAAATTGGATAAGTGGTTCTCAAGTCATAAGCGCAATAACGGACAGACAGAGAGACGTTGCATTTTATATATATTATATTCTTTGCTACATGATATTGTTCCATATTCAAAGGTTTAGGCAGTGGATTGCAACAGAACGCGATAGCGGCAAACTTTTTTCCGACTGGATTCACTATTATCGTCACTGCTTATTCCTTATGTTACGTAACGTAATAAAATATAGCCTACAGCCTGGCCAGAGAACATATGTATGTTTAAAAAGACGCACGTAAATCGCATAAGTGGTTCTCGAGTGATAAGCGCACTAACACACACAGACATACATCGTGTTGTATGTCTTTTTCAGAGTCCTTGGAGAAATCTAAAAAACATATTATTTTTCAATATTGCCCTCTTAACCTTGGTGTAAGAAATCTAATTTAGTATTTCTTTTAGAACCTCGTATTTTCGAGGGCTGTACTGGGTAAATTATTTTACTATTTTTTTTTACGGAAAATAAAGTTTCGCTGCAACACAAAAAAGAATAAAGTCAAAGGTCGGCCATCGCGCTCGACAATATTTAACTAAATAGGAATGCTGTCTATAGAATATTTTGGAGTACAATTCAGGAAAAAATCATTGAGTGTTCTTTTCTCTCATTTTAAAGTTTGTGAGGTTACAAAATGATAAAAATCAGCCACGTTTGTTAACTTAAAAGTATGTTCACTTTTAAGTTTTAATAAAAGTCATATAACTGACACTTTTTTATCAGTTATATCGGTCTACTACTAATTCTAAAGAAACTAGACCACTTTTTATTTAATTGCTCATTTGCTCATTCTTTAAGAAAAATACTACTTCTAGGAAATAATCTATTTGTTATAATGGTCCGAGCTATACTACCATAGTACCCAAAAAATGCCCGAGATGACTAACACCAGCTTTCTTTAGACTTGCCAACCTATCCTACAGAAAGGGAGTATTTCCTTCCCACTAAAAATACGCTACAGTTCAGCAGAGACCCAAAAAAAGCAAGATCTTCTTGGAAGAAGACCTTCCCTAACAAATACCGACCAGTTGCACTGCTTTCGGTAATATCGAAAGTCATGGAAAAGGTTATCAATCAGCATATTTTAAAACATCTTCAAGAATTGAGTATTATTAGCGACCCTCAACATGGCTTTCGTAAGTAAAGGTCAAGAGGAGATATTCTAACTTATGTAACACACTTTTGGAACAACACAATTCAACACTTTGAAGAATCTGAACGGTTGCACATGATATGTCCCAGGCATTCGACCGTACTTGGCACAAGTAACGTCACTCAGGAAGCTATAACTCTCAAACTAATGGACAAAATGTCATGACAATTTTACACGAATCTTCTAAAAGTTGACACAAACTAAAAATTGTATGGGTTTTTTGTTGTTTGTGCTGCCAAGTTTCGAGACTTTTTACCCCATGTAAGTAGATAGTTTGTTGCTTACATCTTAAGCTTTAGAATATTCAATTTTTCTCAAATCGATATTATAGTTTTGCTCTGTTTGGTGAATAAATCAAAAGAAATAAATAATTTTTCGAAAGAAAACACAAAAATATTTTTCGGAAATTTCTTCTGAATAAAATAAGTTCTAAAAATTAATTCTGTTCCCAAATATTTTATCTGCCAGTAAAGAATTAAGTATCTGTCTAGACACGATGGGTATTGTGTTTCAAGACAACCTAAACGACTAATAAGAAAATTAATCATACCGATCTGCAAGGCAATCAAAAAGGACTTAAAGCAAACAATTAAGTTTTTTTTGAGTTTGTTTGTTTCATGGAGCCTTGGGCAATTAGGGACGCTAATCTTTTTTTAGATGAAACCCTTTTCGAATAAAAACATGATGTTAGCTCATTTAGAAGGGCTAAAGTAAAGATAATGAGCTTTTATAATGTAGCCTTTAAAAAAGTCTTCAATTAGGTTGTTCATAAGAAAGTAATGGATAAAACCTCGTGATTATGTTAAAAAGTCGTACTCAAAAGAAAAGATTTCAAAATGTATGTTGTACACGTATTGTGATGGTAACTACAAGAAATGTTGATAAGTTACAAAGCAAGACGATAAATGCGTCATTGTCCTAGTCTTTCTAGTCATGACTTTTGCAAGGTCAGGTCTCGTCTTGTTTTGCGATATTTTTACTTGCCTTAAGGGGTAAAAGAAAAAAAAATTTACATTTACAAGCAAAATAGCGCGCACCAGTACTCAGTAAAGGAAGATGCATCATATAAATAGTACTTTGCGGCCGAAAAGATTCCTCCTTCAATTTTTTACCTGGAACAATGTGCAAAGTTTTTGAGTTCTACATAAGATTTTCCCGGAAAGGACATAGACAAATTTAAAATATTAATTTTTTATGAATTGTACATGTTTGAAGAAAGTGTTTCATTTTTCGGTAAAAAATCACGTAAAAAATTGTTTATATTAAAAAGTTCAAAATAAATTGTAAAATCCGTACGTGCTTCGCTAGATAATGGAATTTTCAAGGAACAGTTACAATTACAAAAAAATCGGTGATAATTTAAAGAAATTATGTTTCCGGCTAGTTTAAAATATATAGTTTTCAAAAAAATGTATTTTAAAGTTTTACGTCCTATTTTTTATATATTTTTTTTAAGACATCTCTAATCTGTGTTGCCTACATCATATAATTGGCCTTCTAAATGGATGTTTTCCTCCTCTTTTTCCTTTCTGTCAGATTTTAAAGATAGTCGAGCTTCTTTCGCTGTGTTAGTCAGCGATCGCTCTGAAAAATTGATACGACCAGCGTCAGCCTGCATATAGAAATTGTAACAGTTCAACCCAATTTTCATGCCAATAGTTCCATAATTTTCATTATATTGGTAAAGTCATCGTTGTAAACACATACAGCTATGTTTGTTTCAATATCCAAAACAACTTTGTCACTCGAAATAGATTTAGGAGCTACAGACCAGACTGTCTCATTGAAACTTTCACTGATGTTTTGCGTGAACCCACCAATGTGGTGTTTAAGGAGTTCATCTCTACTGAGTTCTTCATAAATTGGCTTTATTGAATTGAAAATGAGCTGCGGAAAAGCTGACTTATGGAAATAAGTAGAATTGGTGACCTTCGCTCTTTGCCAAGAGCACCATGATTTTTCGACAGGTGGATATTTAAAGAGCTGTAGCTTATCATCGGTCGAAAGCTTATGGTACAATCTTGCCCAGATTAACAATAGTTCAATAACGAAAGAAAAAAGGTTCGTGTGAACAGCATGCCTTTAACGGTTTATACTAATACTATGCAAATACTATGGGGTTTATATACTACTGATGGCACCTAGTAACAACTAGATGGACTTAAATTCTGTAGATAAATAGAT
>CM032452.1:24957482-25138343 GCA_019049505.1 Pachyrhynchus sulphureomaculatus | reverse complement strand
TGCTTATATTTAAGAGCAGTGGACAATTAGAAATTTATAAACTTCTCCATCATACGTTTTAAAGCAAATTGAAGATAATGAAAGAAGTTAAAAGATAAGAATTTAATTTAGTTTTATATCTGAATCTCTATTTTTCTTGAATTCTTTTGCCTTACTTCTGGAGATAAAAATATAATGTAATGAGTACATACCTAAATTTTTTTTCTAGACTGATTAAATTTGTCACTTGACATTTCTTTGTATATTTTACAGTGATATTTATTTTAAAATGCGACAACCTGCAATCAAACTTTATATAAAACCGGTGAAGTGCTAATTGGACTTAGGCAATTAGTGTTTCGTACCGTAATTATCTTTAAAATAAAAATATAAAAATTTTAGAATGTAAAAGACATGTATATATCTTGTGAGATCTAATATGTATTTTCACGTTTTTCTTAGTCAATAAGTATATTAGTTAGTATTTAATTGCCAATAATTTACTCTAGCTAAATCTAGAATCTACTAATAAAAGTGTAAAATAAATATTTACTACCTAAATATTTGTGTAATTAAAAGCAAATAAAATAAAATTATATCACCGATTAAGAGCGACTCACCACTCGGTTATAGTAATATACTCAGAAGGATATTAGGAAAACCTCAACATACGTTAAGGAACATAATTTATAGTTTTTTTATACCAGATAAATTACACAGCCCCACAAAAAAATGAAATTTCATTACACGAACCAAAATACATGAATCTAGTGTATTTTTCGACACTAAATTCGAATCCGCAGTTAAAAAAGAGTCATAGAGCCTTTTTTTTGGCCAAAACATCTCTTGAAATGGGCTACAACTATAGTTATAATGTAAATTCTTATGAAGGGGGAATATGGTAGATATTTTGTAGTCTAAAGAAGAGGATAGCATTCAAACAACAGCAAGCTATTTCTATTAATTAAACCAAAATCCACAATTATAGGGGGTGTGAGAAAAGTACCTCTAGAACTTTAATAACGCACGTGAGCTTGTTTACCCTACTAAAACCACAAAAGCCTGAACTTTTTTCGTCGTTATTGGAACCTACGAAATACCTCCGTGTAGGTGGGGGGGTGGTTTTTACTTCCTGTAGGGGTGGTCTTAACCTTTAAGAGTAATGTCTGGTTGTCACACCAGATTCAGATATTTTGTCCTTAGAACTACAGGAATTTGTCCTTGGGTCCTGTTATTTTAAACGTTAGTTATGGTGAGTTCAGGTTTGTTAATGCGTTATTTGGTTTCAAGAGGTACTTTTCAACCAATATAACGGTGGAGTGTGGTTTTATTAAGAGAAATGCTTCTGTAGTTTGAGTGCATTTCTCTTCTATTGAGTATAAAAATATCATACTCTTTTTCAAAAGTCTCTTACGGAGTCATTACACTATTACTATAGGTTTTGAGGCCTTTTTAACGAGATGTGTGTGGCCAAAAAAAAATTTACTCTTTAAATATTTTAGAGTCTTTTTTAAACTACGTCGAAAAATACACTAGAGGTCATATATTTTGGTTAGGCTGTAATGACTTTCATTCTTTTGTGGGAACGGTTTATTTTTTCCCTCAATTTATGCGAAAATTTCCAGAATTTTTTCAAAATTTTTGTTCAGTGGTTTGTTTGGTAATATTAACTTTCAAAACTACACTCTCTCATTGGGCCATAATTGTTCTGTACTTGTGCCAAATTTGGGTATCAAATAGTTTCGGAAGAAAATCAGGGTTGTAAACAGACGGACAGCCACCGAAGTGTTTCCATAAGTGTTCCGTACGGAACACTAATAACCATTAGATATGAAAAAATAATTTCTACATAACAAATACAAAAATTGGCCTTAAAGTTATTTACTCAGTACTTGATGCAATACTCAATAATAATTTTTTAATTGAAGTCAATCTATATCACATGCTATCTACTTATTATTTTCTGTTACAGATTTGATTCAATTTTGGAAAATTATATAATAATCTTTAGTTCCTTTCGAGTACCAAGAATCCTGACATGAACTACAAATGATTTCGCTTTAAAACATCCTATTTTCCTAGTCGCAAATGCCTAGTAAAATTCTACCTTACCTCACACCAAATAAGCGACAAACGGGGCCACTCATTCATAAACAGATTACAATTTCTTGCCCTGGGGGACGATAGAATTATGACACGTCAAATTATGAATGGCTTCCTTACAAAAATGTAAAGAAAATACTCATACTGATTTCAGAAAAAATTTATAATAGAGTTTCGCCACCATGGCACCATCAGATATGGGTAGCAATGTTTTGGGGGAAAAAGAGATTTTTGCTTTTAAAGAAACAACTGTTCTTTTTAGCAAATATGTCGGGTGGGCGATTATTTTAAAAAATAATTAATTACAGTAATAAATTCTAATAAGTCTTTATACTACAAGCCAGATTCTTCTATACGGACATAGGCGACCCTCTCGCCCTTTGCCTGTGGTTGGTACCTTTTTGAGTGTCCCACAGGCACTTTGCCGTTTAATGCTCGTTCCGAACGGCCAAAAGCATTACTAGGCATGATAAGTAAATCGGCACAGACAGACAAAGATATAAATAAATATATATATATATATATATATATATATATATATATATATATACATACATTATATATATTATAGATTTTTTTTAATAAACATTAAATTAAGAATTAAAAAAAACACGTAAATCGTATAAATGGTTCTCGAATGATAAGTACAGTAACAGACAAGTTTTAAATCATGATGTTGTTCCATATTTAACGTTTAGGCAGCGTATTGCAAGAGAGTGCGGTAGTGGCAAAACTTTTTTCCCAACTTGATTCACTATTTCGTCACTGTTCATTTCTTATATTACCTAACGAAATTTAAAATATATCCTATAACCTGGCCAGAATATATAAGTCTAAAAAAAAAAAAAACACGTAAATCGAATAAGTGGTTCTCGTTAGGGCACTAACGGACAGACTGACAGGACAGAATGGACAGAGAGACGTTGCTTTTTGTATATATTATAGATTACAAATTATTATTATATAATCTGAAAAGAAACATATATATGAATAAAAAAAAACACGTAAATCGGATAAGTGGTTTTCGAGTGATAAGTGCAGTAAACGAACAGACAGGCGACGTTGTATTTTGCTAATATATTATATTCTTCTTCGCTACATAATATTGTTCCATATTTAATGGTTTAGGCAATGAATTGCAAGAGAATCCGCTAGCAGTAAACTTTTTTCCGATTTGATTCACTATTAAACGTCACTGCTTATTCCTAACGTACCTACGTTAAGTAATAAAATGATATCCTCCAATAAAAATACAACCTGACCAGGGGCAACATATTCTTGTTTTGAAAAAAAGCACATAAAAAGGAATGAGTATAAAAAAGTTCTGGAATATAACGATATCACATAGGAATGGTTCTCGAGTGATAAGAGCACTAATGAAAGTGGTTCAGACCGACAGACAGAGAGACGCTGCATTTTATATATTATAGAAGATTATAGATAACGTGGTCAAAGAACAAACGTATGAATTAAAAAAAAAAACACACGTAAATCGGATAAGTGGTTCTCGAGTGATAAGCACACTAACGGACAAATAGACAGACAGAGAGACTTTGCATTTTATATATATTATAGAAGATTATAGATAACCTGGCCAGAGAACAAATGTATGGATTAAAAAAAAAAAACATGTGACTCGGACAAGTTGTTCTCAAATCATAAAACGCACTAACAGACAAAGAGACGACGTTGGATTTTATATATATTATATATATTTGCTGCACGAATATTGTTCCATATTTAATGGTTTAGGCAGTGTATTGCAAGAGAACGCGCTAGCAGCAAACTTTTTTCCAACTTGATTCATTATTATCGTCATTGCCTTATGGTCGCCTAAAATATATCCTAATAACCTGGCCTAGAGAACATATGTATGTTTTAAAAAAAAGCTCGTAAAATTGGATAAGTGGTTCTCGAGTGATAAGCGTACTAACAGAGACGTCAAACAGACAGAGAGGCGTTGCATTTTATACATATATTATAGAAGGAATTAATGGTTTTGTATTGTTTTTATTGTTTTTCATATAGGAAGGATTTACTTTTGTTCTTATTATGGGAATAGTAATAGCGAAAACTAACCTAATTTCTGAAATAATCCTATAACAAAATTTTATTTGTTAATAAAATTTGGAACAAGAGACTTCTGCTTAATCTATTTAAAGAACGCCCCCGTGGGGGGCGGGATAGAATATCTCCCCCCCCGGTACGTTCTGCCTGTCGTAATGGGGCAACTTAAAGAACAACCCAGATGGTAGATTGCCCCAGATCCCACCAGCATCGCCCGGTGTGATACAACGCATCGGACTTAGGCTGCGTGAAGTTGCTTAACGTTTCGTGGCTGTGCCGAATGTCCCGGACTGTGGGACCAAATAGCATGGATGAGGTACCTGGCTGAAAAAAATTTCGGGCGGTTGTTTTTTTAAAATAGCCTCCCGTTCGGATCTCCGAATTTTGCAACATACGAGGTTTAAAACACGAAAACATAAATTCAGTGCACCAACACCTGTAATCAAATAAAAACCTCATGTACTTCGCTCTCATATAAAACTAAGGTCAGTTCATCGACCAACACAGTTAATTATCTTTACCCTGGAGTACGACTTCTATTCCCGATATACGCGTAACTTTGGAATCTGTCTTTTTGTCAGAAGCGACCTCTCTTGCAAAACGAGAAGAGGCCGTCCTGGAGCCCCCCAAACTTTGATGTTTTGTGGTTAAAAAATAAAGACTCAACAACCACAAGGTTCATCTGTATTCTCTATTCGACACCAAGTGATATCTAACTTTAGAACACTTATTTCACTTCTCTTGCAGACACCATCGATTCATTTTACAAAGTCAACTATCCAAATTTCGAAATTGCCATCCTGGGTTGACTTTTAATGTACACAACATCAACTGGCTGAAATATTCAAATTACTACCGACGAACAAGGTCAGTGAAGGCCGAATTATTTTCAATCAGTTGTGGTTTAACTCAGCTTAATGACGAACCAACACGATTCCCCTGATCGTGAAACGGGAGTTCGCCAGTCTTCTTGATTCTTGTTTTTAAACCACCAATCCGGAGATTGCGCCGCTCATAGGTTCTTCTGACCATAAACTACTTTTCAACATCGAGTATCCTACCAATTCAGTGATAGAGAGGGCGACTAAATCGCGCAAGGATTTGGTACAACAAATCTGCTCAATTGGAAGATCTCAAAGGAACATTTTTTCGAAATTTCCCTTGGTTTTAGAAATTTGATTTTCGACTCCGACCGACCCCATCTGACTGCGCCAGGAAGGCCAGGAAGCTTACACATTCCCTTTTTCGGTAGAAATCCTCCTTCCAACGACAAGCCTTCCTTCTGGACCAAAAATGCCAAGAAGAGCTGTTGCTTCCTACTACATCTTGCCTACCGACAATGGGCGTGAAAAACCTAACAACATAAATCGTATCCAACACCTTTGTTGTCGTACCAGTAACAAAAGCCAAAGAGAATTGTCTGACACGAAGCCAAGGAGCAGTTCGCACAATCAACGAATTAGAAAACAAACTTCCTAGCGTTGTTCCAAACAATTCCAGGGTACTTTTGGTCAGTCGCTAAGGCAAGTCCAGTCAAAATTTTCACCAACATCCACCAAAATAACACACCACTCACACGGCCCAGAATAATTTCAATTGCAACAACAACCTGTTGAGAAAGCGAACTTGTTGGCTGAACTCTATTATTTCACGTTCTAGCTGGTCGATTTCCAAGGGAAAATATTAACCACCACCTACTATACATAGTGGCAGTCAAGGATGCCCGATAATTGTCTTCAGACAGCGTGTCATAAAACGTATTTTAATGAAGCTAACACCACCAAAAAACTTCTGGCGCTGAGTGAATATCTGCCATAGTTCTCAAAAACTGTGTGCGAGGGGAACTAACACCAGTTTCTGTAGGACTTTTCGGACCTATCCTACAGAAAGGGAATATTTCCTTCGATGCTGGAAATGTGCCACAGTTCAGCCGAATACTCTAAAAAAGGCCAAAGAAGACCTTGCCAAATAACTCTACCGACCAATCGCACTGCTTTCAAACTAATATCGAAAGACCACTGGAAAAGGCTATCAATCAGCATCTTCGAAAATAACTTGAAGGATTCAACATTATTAACGATCATCAATATGCAGCCTTTATTAAAAATAGGAATCAACAGGAGATCTTCTGACTTTATGTAAACACATCGTTTGGTAACATAACGCAATTGAACACTTTGGAGAATCTCGCAGTCCAGTTGCTCTTGACATATCCAAGGCATTCGACCGTGTTTGGTACGATGGGCTGTTGGCTAAGCTATGCCTTACATGGTATGTCTGAAAAGTTTTGTTATATGGCTCTCATGTTTTCAGGGGGCTCAGGGAGCGTTCTTTACGACTGGCAGTCGACGGATTTCTTGGTTCTAAAACCTTCAACTATCAACGCCGGTGTACCTCAAGGCTCCACATTGTCTCCTACTCTTCTTTCTCATTTACATTAACGATCTGCTGGAAAAGACCGAGAATCAAATCTACAGCTTTGCAGATGAAAGTTACGCTTATCTCTTCATTCACTTTGAACGCTCGGACATCGGCTACTCAGACGAATATCCGCAGACAGCAAGAAGTCATCAACTTAATAAAGACCTGGAAGAAACTTTATCTTGGGGTGACAGTAACCAGGTGAAATTTAACGCTGCAAAAACCCAGGCGACAGTTTTTCTAAAAAAGTTAACGTTGCTGAACCCGATATAGTTATGCCGGGGCACTCCATTCCTCTAACATCGTCATTCAATTTGTTGGGCGTTAATTTGGGAGCAAATATGTCCTGGCATGAACATGTTGCAGGCATAGCAAGAAGAGCTTCTCAAAAGTTAAGAATATTATTTCGAACCAGAAAGCTTTACACTCCACAACAACTAATAATTCTTCACAAAGCTCAAATTCGACCAACTATGGAATACTGCTCCCATGTTTGTGCTTCCGCTCCCAAACATACACTGCACTTTTTGGATTCTATTCAGAGAAGAGCTGTTCGTCTGATCGGAGACCCGGAACTGACCGGCGGCCTTGATTCGCTGGAACATCGAAGAACGGTTGGCGACTTGAGCCTATTCTACAAGTATTTTCATGGAAAGTGTTCGAGGGATGTGGCCTGCTTAATTCCGACCAGAGCGGTGCATGTTAGAAGTACACGTCGCGCTAATACTTCACATCCGTATGAGGTTCAGCTTGTTACTCCTCGTACAACGCTTTTCAAGCAGTCTTTTATATGGAGAACATCATCCCTTTGAAATAATTTGCCGAGGACTGTGTTTCCCACTGAGTTAAATTTACAGCGATTCAAGAACAACGTGAATCGCTTTCTCCACGCTCGTGTCGCTCCTGTAGTGCTTTAGGGACTTCTTCCCTGCAGCACGTGTGCTAGACCCATAAAAAAAAGAACGAGGAAAGGTTCATCTTTCCACAAACACGTTCTCTTTATTTCTCTGGGTTCGTCGGTCGTTTCTGGTTGAAAGGTTGAGTCAGACGAGACGTACTTAAGGTTAACGTAACTTCTCATGTCTTCGCATCGATTGCCAAATTCACCAAAAAAAAGTCTAAAAGTTATACATTGTTATATTTCATATGGTAAATCACCAAAAAACGTCTTTTACCACGAAATTTAAGGTAAAAATCGAAAAATAAGGACTTCGAACAGGTAGAGCATTATGGAACACTTATGGGATCACTTCGGTGTCCGTCAGTCTGTCAGTCTCACACCTAATTTCCTCTGAAACTATGGTATTTGTGATAAATTTATCACAAATATATGCATTGACAGGCCAATCAGAGCTTTAGAAGTTAAATTTGAACTTAAGTTTTTGGGGGTGAAATGGAAAATAAAAAAAAAAATTGCAAGGTGGTGCAAGTGGAGTATCAAATGAAAGCTTGTGAAAACAAGTGGTTCAAAAATATATATGCGTAAACTTTTCTTTATATTATTGGAAAATTGCCAAAAATCGCTGTTCCCGCACCCTATCACTAAGAGGCTAAGACTAAAGAGAAGGATAAGGTGTAGACTGATTGAAAATTATCATGAGTGATCACTTTACCATATCACCTTTGATAATTTATTTGAGATAAAAAAAAACAATTTTTTCCAGGTCATCGAGTCGGATGTCAAATGAAAGCCAAAAATTGTCAAAAATCGCGGTCGCTCAACCCTATCTATAAGAGTATCAAAAAATTTCGAAAATATTCTGGAATATTGTCCATAAGGTGTGGCATGAAAACAAGGACGAGTGCATTTACCTTTGATAATTTATCTGGTATACAAAAACAAAGATCAGAAACAAAATTTGTTGAAAACTCATTTAAGATGTGTTTCGTGAAGTCACTGATTATTTTATACTTACGTAATATATTTTTTTTAAAAGCAATCACCGTACGAAACTATTTGCACTGAATGACGAGTTGGATATTTAGCTGAGCTGAAATATTTTTAGGTATTTTTTTATGTGTATAACATGTAGGCTGAAATGTTTTTTGTATAGTTACTTAAAACACATTTTTCTTGCAAAATTCGTCTTTATTCATCAACGTAGTCTCCTTCTATATTTTTCTTGTATAAAGATTTTTCTTTGCCTTCGAAATAGGCCTCAGTTTCGGCGATAACTTCTTCATTGGAGCCAAATCTCTTACTTGCGAGCATTTTTTGGGGGTCTGCGAATAGATAATAGTCACTGGGGGGCCAAATCTGGAGAATACGGGGAATGAGAAAGCAATTCGAACCATTGACTTGTGACACGGTGCATTATCTTGATGAAAAAGGACTTTTTTCTAGTTCATGTAGGGCCGTTTCTTTGCGATTTCTGCCTTTAAACGTACCAGTAACATTATTTAATATTCGCTGTTGGTGGGTTTTCCCTTCTCAGCATAGTCGATGAAAACTGTTCCATGCACATCACAAAATAGAGAGACCAAAACCTTCGCAGCCGATTGTTGTGTCTTTGGTAGCTTTGGGCGACTTTCACTGGCTGCTGTCCACTCAGCTGACTGCCGATTTAATTCCGGTCTGTAGTGGTGGATCCATATTTCACCCGCTGTCACATATCTCATGAAAAAATCCTTTTTATTGCGCTTAAACAGGTCCAAACAGCGCTTAAGATCATCAACACGTTGTTGTTTTTGTTCCACTATGAGCAAACGCGGTATCCATTTGGAACAGAGCTTTTTCATGCCCAAATTTTCATGCAAAATATGACCAACACGTTCTTCTGATATCTTTAGGGTGTCAGCTATCTCACGCAATTTCACTTTACGCTCATTCAAAACAATTTTGCGGATTTTTTTGATGTTTTCCGGTATAACCACCTCATTTGGACTTTCAGAGAGTTCAGCATCGTTTATATCTGTAAGACCGCGTTTAAATTCAGCATGTCTCTATAACACTTATCAAGCCATGGCTTTGCTTAAACGGTATTTTTCCCATCAAAAAACAGTGTTTAATCAACACACGAAAATCGATTTTTTTTCATTGCTTTGAAAATTTCGAAAGCAGCGTCACTAAAATCACTGTAACTGCTAAACAGATCGTCGAAATGTCATGAAATTTTGAAACGTATCGTTTAAAGGTTGGTACTTCCTAAAAATTATATGGATTTATTGACGTCCATATGTCAGACCAAAAACTTTTAGGCCTACGTGTTAGGTAAAAAGTTACACTTAGAAAGTTGCGCATGCATTTATTATATAACTGATGTCCGAATCAAAGGGGTGTCAGATTATAATAGTAATAATAATAAATATAGTAATTTGGAGTATTTTATTAGAAGTATTAAATATAAATATAAGTAAATAGTTAATAGATAATACAATTACGGTCTATTAAGGACACAACATTGCAACAAAATAATTTTTCAGGAGTTTACATACTTTTACTTCATAAACAACTTAATATTTTAATTATATTTAATAAACATAGAATTAATACTAATATTGCCAGAGGGTGTATTACTTTTGCAATTCAAAAACTACAGAAAGTCTCTTAATTAATGTTGTAATAAATCTCATAACTCTAATGTCTAAGTATAGGGAATAAAAAAACGTATAATTTATTTACGAGAGTGGATTAAAAAGTAAAAAACATGGTAAATAATAATTTTTGGAAAAAACAAAAATATGTTTACGAGGGATTTTAATTTTTTGTTCCCTTACGAAAAATTATACTCGTTTATGGCACAGATAATCTCTTCATTCTACAAAATTTTTTTGCCTCAGCTAATTTTTGAGATTAGGAAACAAAAAAAAGTTAAATATATGGAACAGGGTGGATGAGGAAATATGTCGAAGCCCATACCGTGCACTTTTGCCACTGCAACGGCCGATGTGTAAGCAAGAGCAGTGTTCTGGTAAAGGAGTACTTTTTTGCTCGCTAATCTTGGAAGCTTCTGCTTCAATTTACTATGAAAGTGGTCGCATAACGTTGCTTAATAAGGGTCTGTTAGTGTTATATCGTTTTTCAGGAAGCGAATCATGATAACACCCTGTAAGTCCTAAAAAACAGTAACAGTCACTTTTCCCGCCGATAAAACTGTTTTCGCTTTATTCGGTGCACTTTCAAGTTCGTCAACCCAATGTTTTGCCTGACCTTTTATTGCCGGGGTGTAATAGTGGATCCACGGTTCATCTACAGTGAAATGACGCCAGGGGTCTTTCCGTTTCCACTGCAACTGTTACAAACACGAATTTGAAATGTTCTTCCTCGTGCATTTTTCTCAACAATCGTTAACTATGGTCAGTAATCTATGAAGCTTAATGCGACGATCGAATGCAACCGGACATCCTGAGCGTGCAGCATTTGCACTGCTCGTATGGATTCATTTAAATTTATTGGTCCAGTAATAAATGGTTTTGAGTACTGGTGCAGGTTACCCATGAACTTCTTTCAATTCAGTATCTCTCTTAATCCATTTCTACGAAACGTGTAACACCGATCACTTCCAGTAGCTGCCAGCAAACAACTGCTTACATCTGTTTGAAACTTTTAAAACAACTGTTACAAGATTCCCCCCCCCATATGTGTGAAATAATGATTCCACAGCATTTATTAATCAGTGTATCAAAAAAATGTTTAAATAAAAGTTATAGGGTGTTATACGGCGCACATGCTGACGTTGACAATAAAATGTTTTGAAATGTCAGTTCAAAGAAATTACTCCATCTTGATTTTTTTTTATAAATGGAAAGCCCTGTATAGTATTTTATTTTTGAGTAGTACTAAAAAAATTCTAGATATTATTTGTTTAACATACCGTATATCTCAACTGAACTGTTTTGGAATTATTGTCATTTGAATTTTAAAATAAAAAAAGACAAAAAAAAATATTAATAAATACTTTAGGTTTATTTTTAAGGTAATAGTTGCTTAAAATATCTACCGTTAACACACCGAGGCAATGACCCAATCTGTCGTAAATAGCCTGAACAGAGTTTTGCAGAGAATCCGGAGTGATCTGTGCCACTTCATATTGAATTCTTCTACACTTTCAGGTCGACTTGAAAAACTTTAGTTTTCAAATGACTCCATAAAAAAAAATCGAGTGGCGTAAGGTCGGAACTCCTTGCAGGCCATTCTAAAGCACCTCTTCTGCCTATCCATCGATTAGGAAAAATTGCATCCAAATACCTACGAACATTGATTTCATAGTGAGGAGGTGTTCCGTCCTGTTGACACCACAGATTCCTGTTAGGGATATCCAAATGATTTTTAACAGGAAAAAGACCTGCATAAGTTGGAATAACTTGCTCTTGAAGTAATTGTAAATACGGCTGTCCTGTAAGATTTTCATCGATAAAAAAGGGACCAATGATATGACGTCCTCAAATCCTTGCCCACACGTTTATCTTTTGTGGTCTTTGAGAATGAGTGTCGATTATCCAGTGGGGATTCTCAGTAGACCAGTACCGACAGTTATGCTTATTAATTCTTCCGCTAAGACAAAATATGGCTTTTTCAGAAAGTACAATATTATGAATTAAGTTAGAATCATTATTGATTCGTTCCATCATAACCTCGCAAAATTCAACGCGTCTATCGTAGTCATCTTCAGATCATTTTTGTAATAGAATGGAATTATATGGAAGCCATTTTTCTTCATTCATTATACGACTTAAGGTACCTTTACTTATGATGTGGTCTATTCAAAACTGACAAGTGGCAGTATGGGGATTTTCTGTAATTTCCAATAAAACTATTTATAATCGTTTGTTCTAACTTTTGGAGGTCCAGATTTAGAACGATCCTTAACATGACCTGTTTGTCTAAATCGTTTTAATATTTTGCTAACTACGGATTGGGTAACAGGTTCTCGATTAGGATATTTTGCGTTGAAAATATCACACACCTCCTGTTGTGTTGTCCTACGGTCTCCGTAACCAACCATCATTAACAAAGTGATTCTTTCAACTCTCAAATTGCAGTTTCACAAAATGTAGCAATAAACGTTCTCGTTAATAAATCATTTGTTGACACATTAAGTCGTTACCTGACAGTAAATGTTTAACACAAAGCCCGCTTAAAAAGAAAATTTTTTATTTGATCTTCTTAATTTCAAATATCAATAATTCCAAAACACTTCAATTTAGACATACAGTATGTTAGACAAATAATACTAGAATTTTTAGTAGGACTCAAAAATAAAATAATATACACTATTCAAAAAAATTTAAGATGCCGTAATTTCTTCGAACTGACAGTTCAAAACATCTTATTGTTAACGTCAGCATGTGTGCTGTATAACACCCTATAACTTTTATTTAAACATTTTTTTGACACACTGATTAATAAATTCTGTGGGATCATTTTTCTATACATATGCGGCAACCTGTATATATATATATATATATATATATATATATATATATATATATATATATATATATATATATACACATATATATATATATATATATATATATATATATATATATATATATATATTCATATATTGACCGTTATTAAACTGTCTGTGAAACACTTATAAAGGCACCAACCACAGGCATAGGTGAGAGAGTCGCCTACGTCCGTATCGGATATGGCATTTCATAAAAAAAAACAATGGGCAAAAAAAATATGGATGTGTTGCTTAAGAGAGTGGTTTTTGAAGTATGAATGTGTGTGTGAATGACAAGACTCTCGAAGAGCTTGTTCTCAAGTACCTACCACCACGTCCAGGTCGTGAGAGTCGGGCAACAGTTATATTTCTGGTTAAAGATAGAGATTTTACAAAATAGTTTACGGGTAAACGCTCCTCAGGTGATTTACATTATTTCAGTGGTACGAAAAATCTCAAGACTTGCAGATTGTTTTGCAATAACATTTGGAAAAGAGGATTATTTCTTGAAAGCTAGTAGTTCTGCCTTTGTATATATACATATATATGCCCCCGGGACCCTGAAAAGCGTTGTTATGTACATTCATATATATATATATATATATATATATATATATATATATATATATATATATATATATATATATATATATATATATACGTACGTGTGTAAGACATGCCTGACAGAAGACTCTGTAGTATGCTCATGCTTCAGATGGTGCTTTCAGATCTCAATATCTAGGATCCTGTTGATTTTCGTGAGTTCTGCCCACAGAGACTTTTCATCAGAATCACCTGAGTTACAATATACTACATTTTCAGCCAATTTGACCGGGACTACTTTCCCATAAGTTGTGTGTGGGATCCTTTCTTCTGAATTGACTATTACTGTAATTAGTATTTTTTAACCATAATCGAGACATAGTTGCTAAAAACAAAAATTATTTCCTTAAAAGAAGAATTATTTTTCCCCACATGCGTCGCACAATGGCCAACATTCTGTTATGAATTATCCGCAAAACATTCATAAATGAGTGTTTTTTTTATTTACATTTTTGTTCCTAAGTAATTCATAATTGAGGTGTCATATTTCTGTAGTCCCTAGGGCAAGAACTTTATCTATTTATGAATGAATGACCTCATTCATCTCTTGTTTGGTAAGGATCGATATATCTTCTATAGATTTTTAGTATAATGAAAATTTGTAATAGTTCCGATAATGGATTTTTTTAAGCAAAATCATTTGTAGTACATATCAAGGGTTAAGGGAGAAAGAGGTTATTAGAGAGACTGTTTAAAATATATTGGATTATACGTCCTTTTTAGGATTCTTGGACTCAAAAGAACTGAAGTATATGATATTTTTTTGAAAATTTTTCAATCTTACTAGGAATAATATGTGAAAGGATGTGATTATAAAGTTGTTTCAATAAAAATATATTGAATTTGCATCTTATGTGTGCAAGGAAATTACTGAGTACATAACTTCACCAATTTTTGTATTTCTATGTAGAAATTATTTTTCTATCTAATATTTATTAGTGTTCCGTCCGGACTGTGACCGAGTGGTGAGTCGTTCTTGTACCGTGATATAACTTTATCTTATTTGTTTTTAATTAAACAAAATTTAGGTAGTAAATATTTGTTTTACAGGTTTATTAATAGATTCTAGATCGAGCTAGAGTGATTTATTGGCTATTAGGTAGCTAAGATGCTATAACTAATATACATTATTAACTAAGAAAAAACGGGAAAATACATATGGGATCTTAAGATATATATGGTAAATGCCTTTCTAAATTTTAAAATTTTGTATATTTTTATTTTAAAGGTAATCACGGTACAGAACAGTAATTGCGCAATTCCAACTTGTACTTGACCAGCTTTATATAAATAGTATGATTGCAGGTTGTCATATTTTAAAAATAAATAACACTATTAATTATTTAAAATAATGTTCAAGTGACAAATTTGAGCAATATTGAAATAAATGCGTACTTGCAATAATGTACTTATTACATTACACTTTTATCCCTAGAGGTAAGTATAAATCTTATAAATAACAGCAAAAAGAATATAAGAGTATAAATATAAAATAAAAGCAAATTCTTATCTTTTAAACTCTTTCATTATCTACGATTTGCTTTAAAACTTATACTGGAGAAGTATATATTTTCTAACTGTCCACTGCTCTTAAATATAAGCAAAAACTCCTAGTTTTTCTCCATTCTTATATTTTTATTGATTTCTTTGCTAATCGTAAAAATCCAATTTAATTTCTGCACCAGTTTTTTTATCTGTTAAAGGCATTGTACGCGACTAAGTTCCCAAGGATCAGAGTTACGCTTTAAGTCTCCAGCTTGCCTACCTCGCACGTTGCTTTCGTGCAGTGGGCCAATTAAAACCTGTATTTTAAAAATAAATCTGTTAAAATCGTTAACTTATCCAAAAATTATACTATAATAATTAGATTAAATTGAAATTTCTTAATATAAAAACGAAGTATAAATAATTAAAACAAGAAATAAATCAGTCAGTATTTCGAGGAAGAGACAAAGGCAAAGTTTAACAATATAAATTTTAGAACTCAGTTAAAGTAAAGAGTTAATAAGCAAGAGCAGTAAATAATAAATTACTGTATTACTTAAAATTGCTTGAATTAAATGTGGTAAAAATAAAACAGAAAAATGAATTTCACACTTTGAGATAATTGAATTCAAAAAAATTTTAGCAGCTATGTCTGAAAATAATAATTTTCTAAGGCAAGGTAGTTAGTGGAAATACTTTTTAATTTGGAAATCTATTTACAAAATCTAAAATGTACTGAGCAGAGAGAAAGCAACATCACCATAAAGCAACAGCCATAGAACAAAGCATTTTTATAGGTAAAAAAATTCGAATAAGAGATATTTCCGTTGCGAACACGTAGTTCTAAAATAAAAGCTACACTTCATGAAGCCTGAGAAGGGCAAAAATTCTAATCCCCACCATGTTCCTCGGATTGGGCAATTATAAGTAATTATACTTAAAACTTAATTATTAAACTAACCAAACTAATAACTCCTCTAACCTTTTCTCACCTCTTTTTTTATGTTTTACTGGCATAATATTTGTTTATTATCTATAATATATATATATATATATATATATATATATATATATATATATATATATATATATATATATATATATATATATATAATGCAACGTCTCTCTGTCTGTCTGTCTATCTGATTGTTTGTCCTATCTATCTGTCCGTCCGTCCATTAGTGAGCTTATCACTCGAGAACCACTTATCTGATTTACGTGCTATTTTTTAACACATACATAGGTACTCTGGCCGGGTTATAGGATATATTTTATTACGTTAGTTAATATAAGGAATAAGCAGTGACGATAATAGTGAATCAAGTCGGAAAAAAGTTTTCTGCTAGCGCGCTCTCTTGCAATATATTACCTAAACTGTTAAATATGGAGCAATATCATGTAGCAAGAATTGTGTAGAACAAAAAGATCTAAAAAAAATCCGCAGTAGCGTATATCTATCTATAACAGAGAAATACTAATAAAAGTTCTTACCATTTAATTTTTCAATAAGTATATATAAAATGCAAAAAATTTGAGCTAGAGCACTCTCTTGCGATATGCTGCCTAAACCGTTATGGAACAATATCATGTAGCAAAGAATATAATCTATATAAAATGCAATGTCTCTCTGTCTGTCTGTTAATTAGTGCGCTTATTACTCGAAGACCATTTATTCGATTTTTGTTGATTCATGTGTATATTCTCTGGCCAGATGATATATTAATAAAAATAATCTCTAATATATATAAAATGCAACTTCTCTATGTTTGTCTGTCTATTCGTCCATTAGTGCGTTTATCACTTGAGAAGCACGTATCCGATTTACGTCTTTTTTTTAACTTTAAACATGTGTTCTCTGGCCAAGTTATAGGATATATTTTATAACGTTAAGCAATATAAGGAATAAGCAATGACGATATTAGTGAATCAAGTCTTAAAAAAGTTTGCCGCTATCGCACTCTCTTGCAATACGCTGCCTAAACTGTTAAATATGGAACAATATCATGTAACAAGGAATATAATATATATAAAAATGCATCGTCTCTCTGTCTGTCTTTCTATCCGTTAGTGCGCTTATCACTCGAGAACCATTTAACCGATTTACGTGTTTTTTTTTTTTTAATTCATAGATATGTTCTCTGGCCAGGTTATATAATAATAATAATAAAAATAATTGTCAGGTCATCCCTTAATACACAATGGTAATAGCGTTTGTCCTGATTTGGCTTAGGTCCGACAGCCAAACATGGAACGACACTCTATGGCGAGGTCAGTTGCTTGACCATATTTTTGAATCGGTGTACTGGGCCATCAATTGGAAAATTATATTTATCAAAATCACGCTGCATTCTAAAGACTGGACTATGCAAGCCATAGTTTCTGGTGACATTAGCTGGGTAAAATAAGACCTGGCGCGGGTACGATGTACGGTATGAAAAGATAATTTACTAAGTAAGTACCCAGTTAGTAGCTTAAATAAGAAATATAGATCAACTTGCATTCGTCTGTCCTGAAGACTGCACATATTTAATAATCTTTGTACCAGGTCATAGTTGGTATATCCCTCAGTTAAAGGAATTTTCAGTTTAAAAGAACAGATACGTAAAAATTTTTTTTGGACACTCTACAACTGATTAATATGGACAATATAAAAAGGAGACCACACCGGGCTTGCATACTCCAAAATCGGTCGAACATACGAGCAATACAATAATTTAAACACATTACATGAAAAATCGGCACTACATCTATCAATAAAACCCAAACACCTACCGGCTCGCTGCACCACACTCATTTGATGGCCGATCAATCAAACATCACACCAAGATCCCTAATCTCATGTACCCGTTTTAAAATGGTTGTGTTTATATTATGATCAAACTGCATAGGACTTTTTAATCTGGAAAATGATATACAGGAGCATTTATCAGTATTCAGACTTAAGCCGTTTAAAGTTGCCCATTGGAAAAATATGCCAACATCCGCTTGCAAAACAAGACTGTCCACAGGACTAGAAATAAATTTGAATAATTTCAGATCATCGGCCAACATGAGAAAAGAAGTATTGGTCAGGAAATCCGTCAAGTCATTTACAAATGAGAGAAACAAAAGGGGGCTGCAGTGAGAGCCCTGGGGAACGCCCGAGGGCACTATACGTAGGTTAGAGATATAATTATTTATTCTTACACTTTGCTGACGGCCCATTAAAAAACTCTCCAGCCACCGAAGAATGTGAATGCCGAACCCAAGCGACCTAAGTTTGCTCAACAATAACCCATGGTTCACTTTGTCGAACGCCTTGCAGAAGTCAGTATATATGGTATCAACCTGACAGCCCCTCTCGAATGCGTCCAACAGGTAATCCTCATATGTCAGAAGATTAGATACACAGGAGCGAGAACGCTGAAAGCCCTACTGTTCATCCATGATCACCCGCCTACAGTGCCAAGAAAGACAAGAAGTGACCATTGAGTCAAAAAGCTTTGGTATGGTCGACTGTATGCAGATGCCCCTATAATTAGTCACGTCGCTAAGATCACCAGATTAAAAAATTGGGGTTATACTGGAAGTTTTCCAATAATCAGGAAATACTTCCAAATCCAATGAGAGATTGAAGAGGAAGTGAAGTGGTTTGCTTAAGGTGCACACACATTTCTTTAATAATAGAGGCGGGACACCATCAGGCCCACTTGAAGTTTTAGCCCTGAGCGACATCAGTTCATTAAAAACATCATTCAATCTAATAATCACGTTATTTAATGTTGTCAATTCAGTAAGGCTCGAGTAGTATTCCGGTATTTCCAAAGGGCCATCCTTATACACACTCGAGAAATATTTAGCCAACAAATTGACCGTAAGATCACCACTACTGCTCGTCCTACCCCCTAAATGCATGGAGTTAGGATACCCATCTTTTGCAGTTATTTACATGTTTCCAAAATTCTGACGGACTTCTGTTGAAATTGAATTCTATTCTATTTATGTTATCCTGATAACACTCTTCCCTGAGTTGAGAGAATAACTCATAATCGGCAAATAGCATAGTCTGCTTGTAATGCCTATGGGCTATTTTTTTTTAACAATAAGGCGTTTTAGACGAGGAGAAAACCATACTGGAAAATTCGAAATTTTAAACACCTTGATAGGCACAAACATCAACATACCTTGATGTAAACATTGTAAAATTGATTAATTGCCGCATTTATATCTTTATTATCGAGAAGAGTATTTCAATCAATTGAGGCAAAAAATTCATTCATAGACAAAAAATTTGCAGTCCTAGAATCAAAGTATTCAACATTAAACCGAAGAGGTATAAGCAATGTGGTGATTATTATTATCCAGCAGTGGATCTAAAGTGGCATAAACAATTACATCGTGGCAATGAGAAAAACACAAATCTAGAAACACGTTATTGTTGTTTGGAATGTGTATGGTTTGAAACACCATTTTCACTATTATCCCAAGTGGCTCAAATAACTTTATCTCTTCGTTATATTTATATATAGCTAGCTTGAAGTTGATATCTCATGTGGTTCGAGAGTCACTGTGCCACTGCGTCATTATATGATTCATGGAAAAAGAGTTGTTTTCTTGTACGAATTCGCTATTTACCAAAGCGTTTACTGCATTTTCTATGTAAGTAATTTCATAATTTGTAATATCCACTGTTTCTTTAACAAATCTAATCCTCACTGGCCGACAGTATCGTGGCGAAGGAGGACTTGGGTTCTGCCAAATAACTTTCTTGTTTGTCCCACAAATCATTTGTAGTACAACAAAGCAACTTTGAAAAATCTTGCTGTCAACTGCATCTTCTTCTTGAATTTTTTGCTTAAATTGTGCTTGTTGTTATCCGTCATATCCCTATTTCAAAATGAGTGTCAATGATTGACGCTGTCTCCTTGAGAGGTCAACATTGAGAGCACAACCATTAAATTTAGTTGCGACTGTTTTTGATGCTACTTTGACATTATGAATACTTTCTGGTATGCTTGGGCTGTCGGAGAGTTAGTTATGTCTTTTAGAATATTGGACGCAATTCGCTCTCCAGAACTTTGAAGGGATATTTGAGCAGCACGCGTTATTACTTCTTTATCTACAGCACTGCGTACTTTCTCTGTTTTTCTACGTTTGCTTCTCTCACTTGATTCTTCAAATGACTTTGTTGGTCGACCAATAAAACGGCGTTTTACCTTAGGTATTTCAAATGTTCCTTGAACCATTCGTCATTCTTTTTAAGAAAACTTTTACTTTTTTATGTGCTGTCCACCTTTCCTTGAATTCGGATATTCTGCGTTGAAAAGATCACGCACTTCCTGTTGTGTTCTTCTGCGGTCTCCGTAACCAACCATCATTAACAAAGTGAATCTTTTAGTTTCTGTTCAATGTAGCATTATGATATTAAGCTCAAATTGCAATTTCGCAAAATGCAGCAAGAAATGTTTTCGTCAATAAATCATTTTTTGATGCGTTAAGTCGTTATCTGACCGTAAATGTTTGACACTAGCCCGCTTATTTTTTTTTTAATTTGATTTTACATATGGGGCACCTCTATATATATATATATATATATATATATATATATATATATATATATATATATATATAAATTATACAATTCAGGCATTCTGCAGGATGTCTGGCTCGTTTAGGAAATATAAGAAATATTTTCTTTTTCTTTAACTATTAGATACTTTGCCTAGGTAATCTATAGAATGTCTAAGAATTCTATAGAATGCCGATAAGAGTTTAGGCAAAGTACTAAATGAAAAACATATTAACATAATACCAAACATACAGACTTTAATGTGTATAACAGACATTGAAAAGCTAATCACACAATCATGCAGCTTTGGTTTGACGGAAAATGCAAAGAGGCTGTTGCTTCTAAACATCCTGCATACCGACAATGGCGTAAAAATCCATAAATCGTAAACACCTTTGTTCGTGCCAGGAACAGATGCAAAGATATTATCGACGAAACCAAGGAGGCACACATTCAACGGATTAGAAACAATCTTCTCGCTTGTCCCAACAATTCCAGGTCCTTTTGGTCAGTCGCTAAGACAGTTAGTCAAAATTTCACCAAATCTACCATACCACCACTTACACGGCTAGATAATTCTATTGCAATGACACCTGTTGAGAAAGCGAACTTGTTGGCTGAACTCTTTGCTTCACATTCTACTGTCGATTTCCAAGGAAAAACACCACCTACTGTTCCCATAGTGCAGTCAACGATGCTCGATGTTATCTTCAGACAGCGTGTCATAAAACCGTATTTTGATGAAGCTAGACATCAAAAAGGCTTCCGGCGCTGACGGAATACCTGCCATAGTTCTCAAAAACTGTGCGAGGGAACTAACACCAGTTTTCTGTAGGCTTTTCAACCTATCCTACAGAAAGGGAATATTTCCTTCCTGCCGGAAATGTGTCACAGTTCAGCCGATACCTAAAAAGGCAAGAAGACCTTGCCATATAACTACCGACCAATCGCACTGCTTTCAATAATATCGAAAGTCATGGAAAAGGCTATCAATCAGCATCTTCTAAAATATCTTGAAGGATTCAACATTATTAGCGATCACCAATATGGCTTTTCGCAAAAATAAATCAACAGGACATCTTCTGACTTATGTAACATATGTTTGGAACAAGGCAATTGAACACTTTGGAGAATCTCGACCGTGTTTGGCACGATGGGCTGTTGGCTAAGCTACGTTCTTATGCTATGTCTGAAAAGTTCTGTTTGTGGCTCTCATGTTTCCTCAGAGAGCGTTCTTTACGAGTGGCAGTCGACGGATTTCTTTCTAACACACCTTCACTATCAATGCCGGTGTACCCCAAGGCTCCATGCTGTCTCCTACTCTCTTTTTCTCATTTATATTAACGATCTGCTGGAAAAGACCGAGATTCCATTCTACAGCTTTGCAGATGACAGTACACTTATCTCTTCATTCTTTGAACGCTCGGACATCGGCTACTCAGGCGAATATCCGCAGACAGCAGGAGGTCTTTCGACTTAACAAAGATCTGTAAGAAATTCTAACTTAGGGTGACAGTAACCAAGTGGAATTTAAAGCTACAAAAACCCAGGACGCAGTTTTTTCTAAAAAAGTTAACGTTGCTGAACCCGACATAGTTATGTCGGGGCCCTCCATTCCTCTAATATCGTCACTCAGTTTGTTGAACGTTAATTGCCCTGGTATGAACATGTTGCAGGCATAGCAAGGAGAGCTTCTCAAAAGTTGGGAATATTATTTTGAACTAGAAAGCTTTACACTCCACAACAACTGTGAATTCTTTACGAAGCTCAAATTTTACCAACTATGGAATACTGCTCCCATGTTTGGGGCTCCGCTCCCAAGCATACCCTGCATTTATTGGATTCTATTCACAGAAGAGCTGTTCGTCTAATTGGCGACTCGGAACTGACAGGCGGCCTTGATTCGCTGGAACATCGAAGAACGGTTGACGACTTGAGCCTATTCTACAAGTATTTTCATGGAAAGTGTTCGAAGGATGTGGCCCGCTTAATTCCAGCCAGAGCGGTGCATGTTAGAAGTCAGCTTGTTACTTCTCATATAACGTTTTTCAAGCAGTCATTTATATGGAGATCATCCCTATGGAATAATTTGCCCGGGACTCTGTTTCCCACCGAGTACAATTTACGGCGATTTAAGAACAACGTGGATCGTTTTCTCTGCACACGTGTCGCTCCTGAAGCGCTTTAGGGACTTCCCTGTAGCACGTGTGCTAAACCCATAAAAAAAATTAAGATTTATTAACCAGAGTAGAGGTAAGACATTCGAACACAAAAATTGTTTTTTTATTTTACTGGCAAGTTGTTCACCTTAAATTTAATTGCGTGTTTCCAAGAAATAATATTTCCAACATTATAAATTAAATTATATCCGGTAAGTTTTGTCATAATTAATATTAAGTATAGGAATAATTTATTATATTTTATGTAATATTCTGTTCAGAGTGTAAGCGCCAGTCCGTGGGTGCCATGAGCTTTGTTAATACTAAGTACTAAAATAAAATAAAAGCCGACCGTGTTTAAAGCTCTGCTTCCACTATTCACTAATATGAAAGTAGATTTATAAGCACGGTAAATTTCTACGAAAGAGTGGGAAATTTTGTTCAGCAGTAGGACTGTTGGGAAGTATGATTCTTGTAACCATTCTGTTCAAAGTTTTAAACAGATATAAAGCGTAGTTGTTTATTAGCAGCTACCGCAAATTATCAGTGGTACACCTTTCATAGAAATGGATAAAGTCGAGTATCGTCCAGTAATAAAACATTTTTGGTTAAAAAAGTAGACTTCGGTCTAGACAGAAAGCGAACTGAAAGAATGTGATAGAAACTCTGCACCAGTACTCATGACCACTTGTTACTGAATAAATGATTTCAAAAGTGGCCGTACAAGCGCTGAAAATGCTGCACGTTCAGGAAGGCGAATTGAGATTTCCTCTGAAGAAAGGGTCCATAAAATTCGTGGTATTGTGATAAAAGATCTAGCATTAAGTTTAGTGAAATTGCTGAGATGGTAGGTATCTCATATGAACTAGTCCATAATATCTCTCGTAAAGTTCTAAAAATGAAAAAAATTGAGTACACAATGGATGCCACGTTTATTGACTCCAGATCAAAACTGCACGCGGTTGGAACAGTTGCAGCGTAATCCAAAGAACTTCTGACGTTCGTTTTGTAACGTTGAAGAAACGTGGATCAACCATTACACCCTGGAGATAAAATGGTAGTCAAAACAATGTGTTGGTAGAGAAAAGTGATGGAAACCGTTTCTTGTGACTCACAGAGTATCATCATAATTGATTCTTTGAAAAAGAGTAAAATAGTGACTGGCTCTTATTTCGCAATGTTATTGGTCATTTGCATAGTACGTTGAAGCAGAAGCAACCAGAAATAGTGCTCAAAGAAGTGTTTTTTCAACAGGAGAATGCGTCTTCTAGCACAACGGCTGGCAACGGTAAAAGTGCACGAGCTGGGCTTTAAAATAGTTCCCCATCTATCTTCGTCCCCAATTTGGCACAGGAGGCTTCTTTTTGTTTTCTAACCTCAAAAATTGAGTTAGGGGAAGAAATTTTCGTCGTTGTAAATGAGTATTATACACAGTTCTATACAATTTTTTTTTCTGAAGTAATAAAAAAATTGGAATCTTGCTGGACCAAGTGTTTAATAAAACGCAACTGACATTATGTTGAAAAATAAATATTATTTGCCTTCTTTTTTACAAGTCTTTTTTAATTCATCTTAAATAGATGTGTTAGATTCAACTTGTCTACTCTCATATCTACTTCCTTAAAAACTTTTCTTTATATAAAGAATCTAATATTTTAGAAATCAACTTTCAGATTTATAAAGACTATTGTTAATAATTGATAACACAGTAAATAATATATGTAAAGTTACATAAAAAGTTATGGGAAAAATTTACGCAATTTTCCATGGAATTTTTTCAAGAAAAATATTTTCAACAAAAAAAATTTAAAAAACTGAATTTGGGCCGTAAAGTTGCACTTGTAGGTGTATTATTAAAAACTGTTCATGATGGTTTACACAATTCACATTATAAAGTGTATAAATCGGTCGATAATTTACGTAAATACATTGCACTTTGCATTCACGTCTGAGCGGCACTATCATTTTGACGTTGTTTGAAATCGCCGATGAAGGAATTTAAGTGTTTAGTTTTACAGGTGCTTTAAGAAGTTGATTTATAGTGATGTCTTTAAATACAGAGGTACATACATACACACACATGTAATATTATTATATGTAAGTTTAACATGCGTTTATATATGTGTACTTTAATTTTGTGTAGAATTTTACGTACATAAAGAACTTAACTGTTATTTTCTCCCGTTTCTTTGTTAGGACATATAATAAAATGTAATTTGCATGCATCGCATATAAAAAAATCATGTAAATAATGAAACTTTGTATAAATATATGGATTTCGTTATATATTTCGTGTAAAATGTTCCACATATCTATGCAATCTTGTTTATATATTTTTATGTGAATTACGTAAAGGCTTGGAAGGTGATATAAATTGTACATAATTATATGAATAATCGATGGTTATAAATAAACCCTGGGCCAAACGTAATTATTTTTTAGGAAAAATTCATTGTAAAAATCTAAATTAGTTTTTAGAGAGAGTATTTTGTAATTGATTTTAAAAAGTTGAAAAATGCCAAGAAGATGAGATCTTATTCTTTTTCTACGTGCTTGTTAAGCCGATTACTTAGTAAAACCTTAGTGTTGCGATTAAAGCTGCAATCTCAAAACAACGCTTGTTTATGTATATTCCGTCAAGTAAGAACGTATTCTTGAAAAATGTGTTTCGAGAATATTTTTTGCCATCAATGTATTCTTTGGTGTGTTAACAAGGGCGCAATTGCCTTAGTAATTATCTAATCGGCTCCTGCATCAATAATCGCTTGGCATCTTCGCGGCATGCTGTCGACAAAATTTTCTGCATACTCTGCAAATTGTCCGAATCTCGCGAGATAACTGAGTCAAAGTCCTCAGAGTCATTCCTCTGAGCTTTCTCTTTACAAGAAACCGAACGGTTTCAATAGGGTTGGCGTCCCACGATTGTGAGTGCCACTCTAGTATATTATCGTGTGCCTAAGCGAGCCGCTTCGCGACATGATTTTCGTCCAGCAAAGGTTTCTTCAACGTGCTTCGGAATTTGACATCGTGAGCACCAAGATGTTCTCGAATGATCTCATGGGACACATTCGAACTCGATTTTCTTACTTTTGCCATTCCTTGATGCAGCGTCAGTTTCGGGTACTGTGGAATTAATGACACGATTCGTTTTTCCACTTTCGGAGTAACTTTACCTACCGAGCCACATTCTGGCAAGTCCTCGTCATTTTTCGTCTAGTTAAAATGATATACCCACTTCTTCACAAACGATACCGACTTTTTAATATACTTAGCGGCAGCGAAATGTGTCATTTTAGACCCCTTTGGATAGGAACAAAGAAAGACTGTCTCGATTCGATGCGCAAACAAGTGACTCATTTTGGATTTTACGTGATTTCTACAAAAGTTCAGGATCTACTGATACTTTTACTAAAGTACGTCATAGACAAAGGTTTCCTCTGCCGATTTTTTAATGAATCGCTAGAATGACATCTACCAAAAATGAATTATCGCGAAAACGTTCTCACTGGATAGAATTTGTGTCTATACCTTACGTGGGAGTGAAATATGATTAGCACGGTACGAGTGATTATCTTATTAAGAGTTGTAAGTTATTAAGATCATGAGTTTAATGGTCTAAATTAGCTTATGTCTTAAGAACTGGCTGTCTGAAAAAGGCATAATTCCTTGAACCAACACAGCAAAAAAGCAGTTCTCCTCGACAACCCATGGTCAACCAATTAAGACTTCTAAAAGAGATAACTAACCTTTCTGAACCACCAAATAGGGCGATAAAAGTTCTAAATCCTTTGTTTTGCGTTTCTATAAATCATACCAAGAAGCGGTCCATACAACATTTAAAACAGGGCTGTGCAAACCGCGGCTCCTATTTGTACGGCCCGCAAAGGTATATGTCACTTATTCTCGCACTACATTTCGCAACAAGTAATATTGAAGCTGATATTGACAGAACTGTAAAAGATAAATTAATCAAAAAAACAATGCCCGCCAGTCCATTTCGTAATTTGTATTGGCCCGTAAACGTCTCCGGCCTGGACAGCCCTGACTGAAAATATTGTTTTAAGGTTTTTGACAACACATAAGGAGTCACCAGTAGTAATTTATTAAGCGAGATTTAACTGTTTGCTAATTCAACTCAGCATATATTACCACTACACCAAACACTTTATTTTTGCACTGGACGCGCGTTTAGCTAACCATCAGGAGCGATGCTTGACTAAAGCTAAACTCAAATCTGCCCTATTCATACTTAGCCTAACACTTAAATTACTCAGGCGGAACTAATGGCTTAGGCGAGGCCATCAGTTCCGGTCAAGTAACCAGTAGAGGGGACTATAAGGAATAGGCGCTTTGTCTTTATTTAAACTACTTCTACATTTTATAATTTCCATACTTTCGTATGCGTTCAACAATCTCCTATTAGATACGTATTTAATTAATCTTAAATTACCTAATGTTACCGTATGATCAGCTTCAAGGGCATGTTCGACAGTGCTAGACTTTTCTGTTCTACTATATTTTAAGTGTGCTAAATGTTCTGTAAACCGAGTTTCAATTGACCTTTTAGTTTGCCCAACATAATTTTTATCGCAATCATTACAACTAATTTCATAAATTCCACTTTTCTCACCATGTTTTTCGATATTTGATTGCGATATGCTTCCCTAACAAATGATTTACTACTGCGAAGTGTCATTGTGCCAAAGATTCCACATTCCCAACTTAGTTGAGACGGCCCACGGTCAACGGAATTAAACCTTTATCGTAAGTACAGTAGTAAGATTAGATTAATAGGTGCAGATATGTGGTTTTTAAAGTCTTGCAAGAAATTGAGAACAAAGGACAACTGCCTTTTCTAGATATTTTAATTATTCGAAATAATAATAGATTAGAATTTGATATATATAGGAAAGACACAGTAACAGATAGATATATTCCTAATGATTCATTTCATTGCAAACAACAGAAATTAGCCGCATTACTTTTTTAGTTCATCGTTTGGTCACTTTGCCTCTGAATAGAATAAACTTCAAAATATGTTGGGCAAACTAAAAGGTCAATTGAAAAACGATTTAAAGAACATTTAGCACACTTAAAATACAATAAAACAGAAAAGTCTAGCATTGCCGAACATGCCCATACTGTAACATTAGATAGAAATTATAAAATGTAAAAGTAGTTTAAATAAAGACAGAGGGCCTATTCCCTATAGTCCCCCCTACTGGTTACTTGGCCAGAATTGATGGCCTTGCCTATGCCATTAGTTCCGCCTGAGAAATTCAAGGATGAGGCTAAGTATAATATAAGTGTTTGTTGTAGGGAGTAGATTCTACATTCCCAACTTAGTGTTTGCTATTTTTTTATGGGTCTAGCACACGTGCTGCAGGGAAGTCCCTAAAGCGCTCCAGGAGCGGCACGAGTGCGGAAAAAAGCGATTCACGTTGTTCTTGAATCGCTGTAAATTGTACTCGGTGGGAAACACAGCGCTGGGCAACTTATTCCAAAGGGATGACGTTCTCCATATAAAAGATTGCTTGAAAAGCGTTGTACGCGGAGTACCAAGCTGAACCTCATACGGATGTGAAGCACCAGCGCGACGTGTACTTCTAACATTCACCGCTTTGGGAGGAATTAAGCGGGCTTTGTAAAGAATTAACAGTTGTTGTGGGGTGTAAAGCTTTCTGGTTCTAAATAATAATTCCCAACTTTTTAGAAGCTCTCCTTGCTATGCCTGCAACATGTTCATGCCAGGACATATTTGCTCCCAAACTAACGCCCAACAAATTGAGCGACGATGCTAGGGGAATGGAGTGCCCCGGTATAACTATGTCGGGTTCAGCAACGTTAACTTTTTTAGAAAAAACTGCCGCCTGCGTTTTTGTAGCATTAAATTTCACTTGGTTACTGTCACCCCAAGACAGAATTTCTTCCAGGTCTTTGTTAAGTTGAACGACCTCCTGTTGTCTGCGGATATTCGCCTGAGCAACCTATGTCCGAGCGTTCAAGGTGAATGAAGAGACAAGCATACTGTCATCTGCAAAGCTGTAGATTGCATTCCTGGTCTTTTCGAGCAGATCGTTAATGTAAATGAGAAAGAGAGTAGGAGACAGTATGGAGCCCTGGGGCACACCGGCATTGACAGTGAGGGTGTTAGAAAGAAATCCGTCGACTAACACTCGTAAAGAACGCTCTCTGAGGAAACATGAGAGCCACAAACAGAACCTTTCAGACATACCATGAGAGCGTAACTTAGCCAACAGTCCATCGTGCCAAACACGGTCGAATGCCTTGGATATGTCAAGAGCAACCGCTCGAGATTCTCCAAAGTGTTCAATTGCGTTGTTCCAAACATGTGTTACATAAGTCAGAAGATCTCCTGTTGATCTATGTTTACGAAAACCATACTGGTGATCGCTAATAATATTGAATCGTTCAAGATATTTTAGAAGATGCTCATTGATAACCTTTTCCATGACTTTCCATATTATTGAAAGCAGTGCAACTGGTCGGTAGTTATTTGGCAAGGTCTTCTTGCCTTTTTTAGGTATCGGCTGTACCGTGGCACATTTCCAGCATGACGGAAATATTCCCTTTCTGTAGGATAGGTTAAAAAGTCTACAGAAAACTGGTGTTAGTTCCCTTCCAGTTTTTGAGAACTATGGCAGGTATTCTGTCAGCGCCAGAAGCCTTCTTGGTGTCTAGCTTCATTAAAATACGCTTTATGATGCGCGGTCTGAAGACAACATCGGGCATCCTTGACTGCAATATGGGAATAGTAGTTGGTGTTTTTCCTTGGAAATCGACAGTAGAATGTAAAGCAAAGAGTTCAGCCAACAAGTTCGCTCTCTCAACAGGTGTGGTTGCAATGGCCGTGTGAGTGGTGGTATGGTGGATTTGGTAAAATTTTGACTAACTGCCTTAGCGACTGCCCAAAGGGACCTGGAATTGTTGGGACATGCGAGAAGTTTGTTTCTAATTCGTTGATTGTGTGCCTTCTTGGTTTCGTCGATAATTCCCTTGCATCTGTTCCGGGCATGAACAAGGATGTTACGATTTACGCTGTTAGGATTTTCACGCCACTGTCGGTAGGCAATATGTTTAGAAGCAACAGCTTCTTTGCATTTTCGGTCGAACCAAGGCTTGCCGTTGGAGGAGCATTTCTTCGAAAAAGGGATGTAAGCTTCCATACCAGCTAAAATAACATCGGAGACATCCCTGGCGCAGTCAGATGGGTTATCGGATCGAATTAGCCACATAAAACATGCACTAGATTCTTCTAATAATAAAGCTAGCTAATAATTAACAAGACAACTTGGATAGTATTTCCGTATCGATTACAAGATTCAATGCAGAAATTATTATATTTCGTGGACATGACTAGTATTTTGTTACAAAATTTACCCCGTTGTGTCGTGAAGTTATAATAACAATTATTACATTGTTAGGATCAGAAATCTTTGACATGATATGTTATAATTAAAAACGAATGAAAATGTGATAACAAACAGTTCGTTCTGGATTAAAATTGTTGAAATGATAAGAAAAGTTTTACTTAAGCCCTGAAAAAGAGGAGGACAAATACCTCTAAATTAAATGAGTAACTTCAAGGACAATAACAAAAGCTATTAGAAAAATACGAGACAAAAGATTCCAAGAAGTCATCATGTATCTGGAAGAAAAGTGCTTAGAAGCGAAAAATTATCCAAGGAATAAAACAACTAAAAAAAAAACATGCGGTGTATACAACTTATACCTACAGAGAAGTTGATTCAATATTATAAACAACTACTGATCGAGAATAGAGGTGAATACACGATAAATTTATCATCGGTTATTCTGGGTCAAGAAATTTACATTAAGATTACAACCCTTTAAAATGTATTAGAACATTTAAAAGTAGACATGCTGCAGGTTTAGCAGGAATTTCTATAGAACTAATCAAATGTGGCACAACGAAACTATTTGAAGAACTAACACAGTGTACTAACCAATATTCAAGTGATATGCTTCTATAACAGACAAAAAGAAAGTAAACACTGTACACAAGAAGGGAAATAACTTGAATTACTTCATTTACTCAGTAGTAGCCTAACATTACTAACCAGAACCCTAATTCGTTCAGATGGACGAATTTCTAAATACATATATTATAAAAAACAAGAGGAAGGGAATTCAGGATCAGATGTGCACGTACATGTTAACGAAACGAAGTAAAACTATTAATAGAAAAAAAGATCAAACATAAACCAAAAAGTATTACATTATCCATGTTAAGAAGCTGTGGAAAATGTTACAAGAAACAAATATTACCTATACTCTAAAAAACTCGACTAGCAACACGTATGAAGGATCAACATCAAAATAACAATATGCATCAGACTGTCACTCGAATTTCTAGTGGATAAGAGTTGTTTAAGATAATATAGTGGTCTCAATGAATTCCACGGGGAATTTCTTAAACTCTTAAAGATGGATGAGATTAAGTGACTTACGGTGATCTACAATAGAATCTATTACGGTGATCAACAATAAAATGTATTATTTAAGCAGAACACCATAAGCTGGTTAAAGTCAGAGTTTATAACGATCCTAAAAGATGCAGGCGGTAAAAAATACGGAGAATATCGAACAATTAGTCCCATAAGTCATCTTTTAAAAATATTTCTGAAAATCTTTCACTGAAAAATATACAAGTTGTGTGAAGAAAACATATCAGCTGCACAATTCGGCTTTCGTGATGCCATCGAAACCCGAGAAGCTGTATTTTCTGTGCAGGTTTGGATTCAGCCATGTAGAGACCTCAATTGACTACCAAAAGACCTTTGATAGAGTCCAACATCACAAAAAGGTTCAGAACTCTGAAAGACCTTGGGCTAGATAGAAAGGATCTGCGGATTATTAGCAACCTCTACTGGAACCAGATAGCATTTATTAAGGCAGAAGGGGAGCGCTCAGAAGCAATATCGATTGAGCGTGGAGTAAGGCAGGGTTGTGTCTTGTCTCCACTACTGTTTAATATATATTCTGAGCAAATCTTCAGAGAGGTACTCGAAGAGGCTGATGAAGGAATACTGCTTAGTGGGGAGCGAATAAATAATATTCGTTATGCTAACGATACGGCGGTTATGGCTGATAACTTAAAGGGTCTACAACAATAAATAAAGTCAGTAATTGATACTGCCTCGAACTTCATATCAACAAAACAAAGTACATGGTAATCAACAAGTATCCAGTACCTGCTACCTCGTTCATGGTTACCAATCAACAAATATAAAAAACTCCATCATATTCGTATCAAGGCACTATAATAAAAGAACAGTGGGAATTTCGTTGCCGTATCGAAAAATCTAGAACAGTCTTCTTCAAAGATGTTATATCTTCAGTTTCCTTCTTTACAGTGTGGAATCATGGACGCTGACTGAAGCCAGTTCTAAAAAACTTGAAGCATTTGAATTATGGCTATATCGCAGAATTTTGAAAATTTCTTATACTGACCATATTACCAACGAGGTCTTACGTCGCGTGAACAAGAAACTGGAAATTATGGAAACTGTTAAAGTAGAAAAATTGGAATATTTAGAACACATAAAGAGAAATTCCCACAGATATTGATTACTACAGCAAATACTCTAAGGAATGGTTTTTGGAAAAAGGGGACCAGGACGCAGGCGCATATCCTGGCTAAATAATCTTCGAAATTGGTTCTTAACAAATACTACCGGTCTTTTAGGAGCTGCAGTTGATAAAGTGATAATAGAAAGAGCGATTACCAACATTTGAACCGAATAGGCACTTTAAGAAGAGGAAGATAATATTGTTGTGGATCACCTTCACTCTGTAAAAAATATGATACAAAACCTTGAAATCTATAAAAAAGAAAATGTAACAAAATAGACATTATCTTAGGAGAAATAAGTTTAGATACCTCTCCAGTTTTTCTATGACCAAGTTATTATAGTAAATTATAAAGACAGAGTGAGAGTTCCAGAAAAAATATAAAGAGTGGAAATTAGAAGTAAACACGCAAAAAAAACTAATTAAACATATTGGGACAGAATCAACAATCCAATTAGAAACAGAAGAACTAAAAACTTGTATAAATTATACCTGCCTAGGAATAGATTTCGATACAACAAGAACAGATTATATGGAGATTGACAAACGAATAACATGCACAAGGAAAACAATTACCTCTCTAAATGGAATATTCGAAAACCACGAAAATATAATATTTATGAATCAAATAGTCAAATAGATTTATGGAGCAGAGCTATAAATGATAAAGAATAAAAACTTAAGTAAATTTAAGTTGTTAAAAATTGATATGTCTAGACGACCATTGGGAATCTCTAGAAACAACAGTACTCAAAAATGAACGTATAATATATGATAACGAATAGCAGTAGATGCTTTTCTGATAAACTAACATGGTATCATCAAATACAGATTTCGGAGTAAAAAAGAGTGCCTAAAAGTCTTATAAAATAGGGACATCAAACCACGCGAAAACTGGAAGATAAAAGAGACATGGAAAAAGTGGGAAAATGTTTAGGGCAATAAAGGAAATAACGACAGGAAGGTAGCAAAAATAAACAGGGTGAATTTTATGTCGGAGTACTATTTTTATGTGATTTATTTTAAGGACAGACATCAATTTTCAAAGTATTTACAATTTTTAGTGAGGTTCTCTGCAACTTTCTTCATTATCATCTCAGACGATCACTAGCTTATGAAGTCAATTCGATAAGAATGCGTTTTTTATATGAAAGAGTATTTGAAGAGGAAGATATAAGTTGAGCTGCAAATCGAATCTCCATTTGTTTTATTTTATGCAGTGTTAGCAAGACTTTCGGGACAAGTGTTAAAGTTATTATTAGGCACTAAACAGAATATCACACTTGACATTATAAACTATTATTATACTTGATATTAATTACTAGGGAACAGATTTCCTGACCTGAATACTACAATTTAATTTATGATATAAGGAATATAATTTATTCCAAACATTTATAATTATACAGACGTTTAACAATTTACTAAGAAAACAAAGAAACAATTTTGGTGTGCTAATGTCTTCGCTTTTATTTACCAATCTTATTTTGTACACACTTTGCAAAATTAATTTATAAACGCCCCAAAGACGGGTGGCTTAGTATTATTGTGAAAATATTTACTGATTCAATAAAACTGTTGAAGGAGAACGTACACTATATACATATATATATATATATATATATATATATATATATATATATATATATATATATATATATATATATATATATATAATATATAATATAATTAACACATAAAAGCTATTTAAGATATTAATTACAGTTAGTTAACAACTTTATGAAATGAATTTTCCCTTCAGGAAAATTTTTGAATCGATTTTTAGCTGTGACGATGGCACTACAAAATTTCATAATATCATCACATCGATACCTTGTCATAATGATTTGAATTAGAAGACATTAGGGCAATTTCCATCTTAGAAAAAGACAAGGTTAGAAGATACAAAAGCAATTTTTGAGAAAATCTCACAGTTCTTAGGGCATTTATTTTGAAAGAGTTATCAAGAAATAAAACGAGATATTAGAATTTTTTGAACTAGAATTCACAATATAACAATAATGTGAAAGTGTTAAAGTTACTTTTATTTTAAAACAATATCTCGTAAAAAGAACAGAGTCTACCAAAAAAACTCAAAAATACAGTTCTATCATTCCTCAAATATAATCATTATATTTTTTTATTAAAACTAACTTTTGCACGCTAATAAAATTTTATGATTTTATTTTAATTCTCTATGAGAAATGAAAAACGGTAGGATTTTCTAACGATCAGATAACCTTACATGTTCCTCGTTTGTTATATATTTTTATCTTGTTATAAAAAGAATATCATGTGATGGTATCCCAGGCCAATATTCTTAAGAAAATTGAGGTGGAATCAGATGAACCCCAATAATATCCTGAGTTATAATAAATTTACATATCCCATATGCAAATCGAGTTTTATAACGTTTAATATATACTTTCTTTACAGTCTACCTAATGAATTCGTTATTGCTTTTGAGTTCTTTCTAAACTAGATAATTTTTGAAGCGCTACAGGTGCATATTCGTCGGAACAATTTTCAAGAAGAAAAAAAACTTTAATTAAGAATAAGAAGAATAAAGAAAGTTTCAAAATTTCTTTTACAAGAACCATGTAACAATATTCTCTCGCCTCTCACCTATCTCGCATTACCTAGGCTTATATCGCCCGATCTATCATTACTGCGCCTTATCTCCAATTATAGCACGTTATCTCACACTATCTCGCCTTATCTCCCATATCGTCTTATCTAACATTAGTTCGCCTTATCTCAAATTATGGCACATTATCTCCCATTATCTCGCCTTATCTCCCATTATCTAGGCTTATATCACCTTATCTATCATTATTTCGCCTTATCTCCCATTATCTAGGTCTATCTCACCATTATCTAAGCTTTATTGCACCTTATCTCCATATATATATATACCTTATTATATATATATATCTCGCCTATATATATATATATATAAATATATAATATAAAATATATGTTATAAATATATATATATATATATATATATATATATATATATTATATATATATATATATATATATATATATATATATATATATATATATATATATATATATATATATATATATATATATATATATATATATATATATATATATATATATATATATATATATATATATATATATATATATATATATATATCTATCAGCATCAGCTATGCAGTCGATAATAGCCTCCAATAAGTAAGTCCATCTTCTTCGGTTTTGGTCCGGTTATATCCCACTAGTCTTTTGATGTCGTCAGATCATCGGATTTGCAGGCATCCTCTACTTCTTTTCTCAATCCACGGCCTCCAGTTGATTACTTCATTGGTCCATGGATTATCATAGTCTTGACCTGCCCATCTCCACTTCAACCTGCTTAATCTCTCAGCTACATCAGTTATCTTGGACCTTCCTCGACTTTCTTCATTAGTCAACCTATTCCCTACATCCTCCATTCCATCGTTCGTGGAGCTACTTGTAGGCGACATATAATTTCTTGATTCAAAACCTACGTTTCCGTTCCGTATGTCAGTACTGGAAACACGCATTGATCAAATGTGTTCGCTTTTAGTGTATTTGGGATATTGGAAAGGAAGATGTTCCGCATTCTGCCAAATTACGGAACATCTTTCGACTAAGCCAATGATATTATCCTTAATAAATTAGCTTTCAAGTTTTGTTTGGATATTACTATTTTTTCTCCAAGATATGCGTATGAATCCGTTCTCGTGATTTTTGCGTTTTCAATGTTCAGTACTGCTTCTTTATCACAGTTGTCACTTGCCATGAATATGGTTTTGGGATGTTTATCTTCAAACGATTCTTGCTGGACTTGTCGTTAAGTTCGTTCAGCATTTCTTCCAATTATTCTTTATATCTAACAACAATATCATCTACGAATCGGAAATTATTGAGTTGCTCTCCTCCTATATTTATACCCTTACTTGTCCTTGGAACTTGTTTGAAAATATCTTCTATCCAACGTAAACAATTTCGGTGAGATGTTGTCTCCTTGACGTACCTCTCTTTTCATTTCTATCTTATCGGTGTTTCCTTTTAATATTATCTGAAATTTTGAATTTTTATATATTTTTTGAATAATCTGCGAGAATCTGCTATCAATTCTGCAGTTACTTAGACTATTTAATGTTTCTCAGAATTCAAGAGAGTCAAACGCTATCTTGTAATCCACAAAAGCCCCCCAAATCTTAAAATTATACTCGTTTGACTTCTCTATTATGGTTCTTAATACTTGAAGGTGGTCCAGTGTACTAAAGCCTTTTTTAAATCCAGCTTGTTTTCTGGGTTGGTAAGCGTCCAATTTCTTTGTGAGACTCGCAGTTATTATTTTCATAAATAACTTGTACATTATGGATAGTAGGCTAATTGGTCTATAGTTGATTAATTTAGACTTATCTCCTTTTTTGAAGAGCAAGACCACCACAGCATTATCCCAGTCTCGAGGTCCATCGTACATATCGAGACACTTATTATACAATCTATCTAGCACTCGTAATATGGCCTCTCCGCACTGTTGCAACATTTCGACATGTCGTCTTCACCTGCTGCTCTTCCGCTTGCCATTTTATTTAAAGAATCTTGTATTTCGTATTTTGTAACGTTGGGAATATCTTCAGATCCTTCATTTGTTACTCGTATTCGAACTGACTCATTTTTGCCTGGTGGTGGTTCTATTTTACTCTCATAAAGGTCCCTGTATACTCTCTTTATATTCATTCTTAGTTCATTCGTTTGAGTTATTATTTGGTTGTTCTTATCTACTAATTTTGTTATTTGTGGATGTCCTTCATTTGACGATCTTTGTAAAAGTTTTATACTCTTCTTGTTCTTCAGAGTTTCTTCAATTTTCTCATTGTAATAGTTTCTTACATCTCTTTTAATACATTTCCTTATATCGTTTTTATCGTGTTTAACTAATTAGATATTACATAATCGATTCATTAGCTGTTATTTGGTTTGGGCTTTTCCATGTCCACCTTCTTCCTTCTTTTTTCTTAAAATATGTGCTCATGATATGGAGGTTATTTTCGTTAACGTAGTTTGTTAATAGTTGTCCTCTAGCGTTCCTTATTCCTGAGCCGTAAGGGCCTACGCCTCCTGCTTTACGCCGACTTTGGCATTCAGGTCTTTAATTATTAGTGTATAATGTGGTGAATTGGATTATATGTATGATTTATATATATATATATATATATATATATATATATATATATATATATATATATATATATATATATATATATATATATATATATATATATATATATATATATATATATATATATACATATATAATATATTAAAATTCCGGGTTTCAATCCTTCCGTCTAACAATGAATTTGCACGCTCACAAAAAATACTGAGGACTCCCGAAAATTTTGCAGAATATGAAGAAAATCTCGTAATCTGTAAAGAATCAATATTGTGACAGACAGCTAGTCATCGCTAAAGACTTTATTAGGTACGAATAAAGTGACTTTCTATTCCCTCTTTCCTTTTCACCTGGTTTTAGAATAACAAAAGGAACTTATAGACCTAGCTGATCACAACTAAATTATACTGATGTGGGTCTTTGGGCACTTAGGACTTAGAGGCAACGAAAAGACTGACGAAATAACACGCGAAGGTTCTTCATTCCCGTATATTAGTCTAAAATCTGCTCTGGGGGTACCTAAAAACAAATTATTGGAAGAAATAAAAAAATGGATAAAAAACATAATGACTAATGTAGAAAAATCTCCGAGAACAGACTGGTGGATATCTTAATTAAAGAAACATCTACTAAGAAAGCTGGCGAGTTACTGAAATTTAGTGGGGGCACGGCGCACTAAATGTGGACCGGTATAAAATGCAATGCATTTGAAAAGCACTGATGATATTGTGAAGTTTAACTAATCACATATCATAATTCAAATAACAAAAAGTTTGAGTCAGATCGAGAAAAAATATGTTAATTACAAAACCTGAATCAACCTTAATAAACCTCGATAAATTTTACTTCATTAGAAACTCGTGATTACCATAACTTGACACATTATGAAACGACAAAGAAATAGCAGTTATTTGTGGAAATATTGTGATTGATTACCATATTGTGTAAGTCGAAAGTGAATTTCGGCTTACACAATATTGTAATTAACCACACACCAAATGATTACTATTTCTTTGTTTCATAATGTGTCAAGTTACGCTTCGAGTTAGCTTCGAGAAGTAGCAGCAGCAAGATCACAGTATCAAGTAGCAGCAGCAGCAAGAGCACTTGAAAATACCGAATAAGATTTTGACGATACGTCGTGCAAATTCATTGTTAGACGAACAGATTGAAACCCGAAATTTTAATGTGTTACATTCCACCATCCGTGAAAACCTCTATTGTAACATATATATATATATATATATATATATATATATATATATATATATATATATATATATATATATATATATGTTGGTGTATAATTCACCTAATTCCCATGATCCAACTATAACCAGACATAACCTGAACTAACCAGACACTAAATATAATTTGTTCACATACTACAAACGATCTCATATAGACACAACAATAAATTTAAAATGAGCTCATCCACAAAAACACACATTAGCAATAAACCATTGCATGTTACAGGGAGTAGTAGGCGTCCCTTCATCTAAAAATAACGATCTAATAAGGAAACTGCCGAAAATACACTTCTGAGATCATGAAATTTATATTAGATATAAAAAATAAAGCTATTTCTTAAGTGTATCGAAAAATAAATGAGGCAAACCCTAAAAAACCAAATACTTTTAAAATAAAATTCATATCAATATATCTTTTCAAACTGGAAACAATAATATAAAAACGACAAAATGGAGAGAAGAAATCTGAAATAATTAAATTAACACGTGACTTATAGCCTACAACGTACAAAGTCAGACAACGAAAGAGTTATCTGAACTATCCATTCAGTATATAGCAATCATTTAATGGGATAAAGTGGCATATTCGGGGATAACTTGAAAATACCGTCATATTAAAAATAAAGGCGTCAAATTAAACTGATTAGGCTTGGATAATTCGAAATAAATATTCAGATGTTATATTAATAAACCAAGAAAAAAAGACATCTGCTTAACCATAAAATATCCTAATTGTTAAATATAAATCAACAATAAATAAAAGTGTGCGCAAAATAAAATTAAAACAATTAATACAGGTAAGGCCAGGTACTAAATAAATTTAAAATCTAAGAGATTTCAAATATTTTGTTAAATGTCAATCGCCTCCGTCGAAGTTACTGAATAACGAAACGAAATTATAGTGGAAATCGTGATAAAAAATGTGCCTTTCATTACATGTAAAACATCTACACTATTTTTAGTTACAGAAAAAATGGTTAATTTTTCAAAGTGAGTAACACCTTTTATACTCTTAAATTCAAATGCTGTTATAAGGACAGAATCAAGTTTAAACCTATTAAATATCTTTATATACAGTCAGTCTAAAAAGTCTCCATATACCACATACTTTCTATACTATTTGGCTGTTATGATTAACTAATTAATTGTTTAGAATTAATTACTTAGAAGTTACATCATTGTTATAAGAGAGAAGTGCACTGAAAAAAAAACATGTTATAATCAGCCGCATTTTATCAAGTTATCTATTGCTCGCTAAACTGAAAACAAATGAATAATTTTCGGCCACACTTTATAATCTGTCACTTGTTGCTAGCAATTTTGCAGTAGGTTTTAAAGTAGTATTAAAAATGAGCGAGAGAAATTGTGAAATTCCATTTCAAGTTAGAAAGATCATAACTGATTTGTGGAATGATGGAAAATCGTACAGAAATATAGAAAAAATTGATGAAAAGTGGCATGCTACTGTTCAGTACATTGTAACCCAGTTTAAATCAGCGTGTTCCTATAAAATTCGATCACGCTCCCGTCATCCCAAGAAACTGACTCGGCCAGTATTGTTAAAAAAATAATTATAGATTCCAAGAAAAGTGCACCAAAATTAAAAGAAATACGGCAACTATTTCCGAAAAATATTTGTTTACGAACAGTGAGAAATTGTTTACACAGAGCAGGCTATAAGCGATGTGCAGCTAGGAAGAAGCCGTTAATCTCGGAAGATAATCACTAAAAGCGGTTAGATTTTGCTAGAGAATACGTTACTAATCCTCCTGAATTTTGGGAATCCGTAATCTTTAGTGATGAAATTAAAATTAACCTTTTTGGATCTGATGGCAGAACTAAGGTTTGGAGAAAAAAGAATACCTCATTTGATATTAAAAATATTTATTCTACGGTGAAATAAGGGGGTGGTAGTGTTTTGCTTTGGGATGCATGTCAGCTGAAAGTGTTGGCAATTTACATTTTATTAATAGTACCATGGATCAGCATGTTTATCTGAACATTTTGAGAGACTATTTAAGAGAAAGTGTCAAAAAATTAGCACTCGAAAGAAGATAAATTTTCAAACAATGATCGAAAACATACCGCAAACTTGATGCGAGCATCCAGTCCGATCCATAATGTGCGACAGCAGCTTCATACACCTCCACAATCACCCGATGTTAACCCCATCTAGCATTTATGGGAGAAAGTTAAACGGCGCGTTCGCAAACAGAATGTTTCAAATAGAGAAGAATTAAAAAACAAAATATTGAACGAATGGGAAAACATACCAGCAGAAGTTACTAGAAAGTTGGTTGTAAGCATGACATAAAGAGTACAGGAGATTATCAAGGCTAACGGCGGTTCCACTAAATATTAGTTTAAACGGAGTTGTTACTTTCTGTTAAACTCTATCAAACTACCAAATTATTGGTAATTGTTAAGTGTATGGAGACTTTTTTGACATTAATTTTGTTTACATTTTTACGATGTAACGTCTAAATAAAATGTTTCGTAGTTGTTTTTAACACTAATTCTCGTTGGTTAAGTTTTAAATAATAATTTAAACATGATTTCTCATAGCTTCAATTAATTAGTTAAACCATAACAGAAAATAGCAAAGAAAGCAGGTGGTGTATGGAGACTTTTTGTACCGCATATATACATGTACGCGGCTCTGCTCGCGTGGACTTGATTCGCTACTATCGTCACTGCTTATTCCTTATGTTGCCTAACGTAATAAAATATCTGCCATTATTTCCCCTTATCTCTCATTATTTCTCCTTATCTCCCATTATCTCTACATAATTTCCATTATCTAGGCTTATATCTGCTCATCTCCCATTATTCTCCTTATCTTCCATGACTTCTCCTTATCTCCCATTATTTATATATTATATATATATATATATATATATATATATATATATATATATATATATATATATGTATATATATATATATATTATATAAAACATATATAAATCGGTATATGTGTAAATTTATAAAAACACGTAAATCGGATAAGTGGTTCTCAAGTGATAAGCGCACTAACGGACAGACAAACAGACAGAGAGACGTTGCAATTTATATATATTATATTCTTTGCAATATGATATTGTTCCATAATTAATGTTTTAGGCATTGTATTGCAAGAGAACGTGCTAACGGTAACCTTTTTTCCGACTTGATTCACTAATATCGTCACTGCTTATTCTTTATGTCACCTAACGCAATAAAATATACCCTATAACCTGGCCAGAGAACATATGTATGTTTTAAAAAAAAGCACGTAAACTGGATAAGTGGTTCTCCAGTGATAAACGCACTAACGGACAGACAGATAGCGGAGACTTTCTTATATATGTTATATTCTTTGCCGACTTGATTCACGCGCTATTATCGTCACTGCTTATTCCTTGTGTCACCTAACGTAGTAAAATATATCCTATAACCTGGACAGAGAACATATGTATGTTTAAAAAAAAGCACGTAAATCGTGTAAGTGGTTCTCCAGTCATAAGCGCACTAAGGGACAGACAGGCAGAGATACGTTGCATTTTATATATATTATAGATGAAATAAAATATATATCTATAATCCGGTCAGAGAACATATGTATGAATTTAAAAAATCACGTAAATTGGATAAGTGGTTCTCGAGGAATAAGCGCACTAACGGACATATACACAGGCAGAGAGCCGTTACATTTTATATATTTTAGATATAGATTATTATTATTATTATATAACTCGGCCAAAGAATAAATGTATGAATTTAAAAAAAGATACGTAAATCGTATAAGTGGTTTTCGCGTGATAAACGCACTAATGGACAGACAGACAGACATTACATTTTATATACATTATAGATTATAGATATTCTCTGCTACATAATATTGTTCCATATTTAATGGTTTAGGCTGTGTATTGCAAGGGAACGCGCTAGCGGCCAACTTTTTTCTGACTTCATTCACTATTATCGTCACTGCTCATTCCTTATGCTACCTATTGTAATAAAATATAGCCTATAACCTGGCCAGAGAACATATGTATGTTTTAAAAAAAAAAAAAGTACGTAAATCGGATAAGTGGCTCTCCAGTGATAAGCGCACTAACAGACAGACAGACAGAGAGACGTTGCATTTTATATATATTATAGATATATATGTATATATATATATATATATATATATATATATATATATATATATATATATATATATATATATATATATATATATATATATATATATATATATATATATATATATATATATATATATATATATATATATATATATATATATATATATATATATATATATATATATATATATATATATATATATATATATATATATATATATTATATATATATATATATATATATATATATATATATATATATATATATATATATATATATATATATATATATATATATATATATATATATATATATATATATATATATATATATATATATATATATATATATATATATATATATATATATATATATATATATATATATATATATATATATATATATATATATATATATATATATATATATATATATATATATATATATATATATATATATATATATATATATTATTTTATTTATTTATTTATTTATTATCAACGATAACACCATTTCTACAAAAAACATCGACAATATGCAAGAGAAAAAAAAAAACAATGTGAATGAACAATATAATTAAAGCTAAATATAAAACTAAAACTAACAGGTCAGAATGCAGGGTATTACAATCTAAATTAATCACTTTAAAGGTAAACAGTACTTGACATATAATACTACGGGAAACTACCCGAAAATTAAAGACAGGGTTCAGTTGCTTGACCATATTCTTGAATCGGTGTACTGGGCCATCAATTGGGAAATTGTAATTATCAAAATTACGCATTCTAATGATTGGACTATCCAAGCCATAGTTTCTGGTGACATTAGCTGGGTAAAATAACGACCTGGCGCGGGTACGATGTACGGTATGAAAAGATAATTTACTAAGTAAGTACTCACAATCAATATACCCATTTAATAGCTTAAATAAGAAATGTAGATCAGCTTGCATTCGTCTGTCCTGAAGACTGCACATATTTAAAAATCTTTGTACCAGATCATAGTTGGTATGTCCCTCAGTTAAAGGAATTTTCAGTTTAAAAAGAACATATACGTAAGAATTTTTTGGACATTCTCCAGCTGATTAATATGGACATTATAAAAAGGAGACCAAAATCGGTCGAGCGTACGAGCAATATAATAATTTAAACACATTACAAGAAAAATCGGCACTAAATCTATCAATAAAATCCAAACACCTACCGGCTCGCTGCACCACACTCATTTGATGGTCGAAGAAAGATAAAGAACAATCAAACATCACACCAAGATCCCTAATCTCATATACCCGTTTTAAAATGGTTGTATTTATACTATAGTCGAACTGCATAGGACTTTTTAATATGGAAAATGATATACAGGAGCATTTATCAGTATTCAGACTTAAGCCGTTTAAAGTTGCCCAGTGGAAAAATATGTCAATATCCGCTTGCAAAACAAGACTGTTCACGGGACTAGAAATAATTTTGAATAATTTCAGATCATCGGCAAACATGAGAAAAGAAGTATTGGTCAGGAAATACCTCAAGTCATTTACAAATAAGAGAAACAATAAGGGGCCGCAGCAAGGGATGAGAGCCCTGGGGAACGCCCGAGGGCACTATACTTAGGTTAGAGATATAATTATTTATTCTTACACTTTGCTGACGGCCCATTAAAAAACTCTCCAGCCAACGAAGAATGTGAATGCCGAACCCAAGCGACCCAAGTTTGCTCAACAATAACCGATGATTCACTTTGTCGAACGCCTTGGAGAAGTCAGTATATATGGTATCAACCTGACAGCCCCTCTCAAATGCGCCCAACAGGTAATCCTCATATGTCAGGAGATTAGATACACAGGAACGAGAACGCTGAAAGCCATACTGTTCATCTATGATCACCCGCCTACAGTGCCAAGAAAGACAAGAAGTGACCAGTGAGTCCAAAAGCTTTGGTATGGTTGACTGTATGCAGATGCCCCTATAATTAGTCACACCGCTACGATTACCAGATTTAAAAATTGAGGTTATATAGGAAGTTTTCCAATAATCAGGAAATACTTCCAAATCCAATGAGAGATTGAACAGGAAGTGAAGTAGTCTGCTTAAGGCGCACACACATTTCTTTAATAATAGAGGCGGGACACCATCAGGCCCACTTGAGGTTATATATATATATATATATATATATATATATATGTATATATATATATATATATATATATATATATAGTCTGTCAAATAAGGATGTGTCTGCGATAATTCATTTTTGGTAAATGTGATTCTGGCGAATCAACAAGAACTCGGTAGCGGAAACCTTTGTCTACGACGCATTTTACTAAAACTATAAGTCGATTCCGAACTTTCGTCGAAATTACGTAAAATCCAAAATGAGTCACTTGTTTGCGCGTAGGATCGAGTCTTTCTTTGTTTCCATTCAAAGAGGCCTAAAATTACATATTCCGCAGCCGCTATATATATATATATATATATATATATATATATATATATAAAAAGTTGTTGGTGTCGTTTGTGAAGAATTTTAACGAGACGAAAAATGTCGACGACTTGCCAAAACGTGGCTTGGTAGGCAAAGCTACTCCGAAAATCGAAAAACGAATCGTGTCTTTGTTTTCATGGGACCCGAAGTTGAGTGTCAAGGAGAGGCCAAATTAAGAAAATCGGGTTTGAATATGTCCCCTAAGACCATTTGACAACATTTTGTGTTAATGATGTCAAATTCCGAAGCACGCTGAGCCAAAACCACGTCGCGAAGCGGCTCGCTTAGGCCCATGATAAGGTACTCGAGTGGCCCTCACAATTACCGGACGCCGCGATAACCCTATTGAAAACCTTTGGTCCCTCACAAGGAATACTGAGGACTTGCGAGATTTGAAATTTTGAGGAATATGCAGAAAATCTCGTAATTTGTAAAGAATCAATATTGTGACAAACAGCTAGGCATCTCTGAAGACTTTATTATGTCCGAATAAAGTGGCTTTCTATCTCCTCTTTCCTTTTCACCTAAACTGGTTTTAGAATAACAGAAGGAACTTATAGACCTAACTGATCACAACTAAAAAATACTGATGTAGGTCTTTGGGCACTTAGGACTTAAAGGTAACGAAAAAACTGACGAAATAGCGCGCGAAGGTTCGTCATCCCCATTATTAGTCCAAAATCTGCTCTGGGGGTATCTAAAAACAAATCACTGGAAGAAATAAAAGGATGGATAAAAAACATGAAGACTAATGTAGAAAAATCTCCGAGAATAGACTGGGTGATGTGTTAATTTAAGAAACATCTACTAGGAAAGCTGGCGAGTTACTGAAATTCAGTCGAGACACAGTGCACTAAATGTAGACCTGTATAAGATGCAATGCATTTGTAAAACAGTGACGATATTGTAAAGTTTAACTGGTTACATATCATAATTCAAATAACAAAAAGCTTGAGTCAGATCAAGAAAAAATATGTTAATAGCAAAACCTGAATCAACCTTAATAAACCTCGATAAATTTTACTTCATTAAAAACTCGTGATTATCGTGACTTGACACATTATGAAACGACAAAGAAATAGGAATCATTTGTTGAAATATTGTGATTGATTACCATATTGTATAATCGAAAGTAAATTTCGGCTTATACAATATTGTACTGAACCACAATATCTCAGCAAATGATTGCTATTTCTTTGTTGTTTTATAATGGGTCAAGTTACGATAATCACGAGTTACTAACGAAGTAAAATTTATCGAGATTTATTAAGGCTGATTCAGGATTTGCAACTAACATATTTTTTCAAGTAAATAAATATTTCGTTTACTATGTTGGGAATGTGGAATTTTTGGCACAATGATACTACTCGGTATATATCACCACTACACCAAACACTTTATTTTTACACTCGACGCGCGTTTAGCTAACCATGTTAGCTTCATCAGGAGCGATGATTGAGTCAATCATCGCTCCTGATGAAGCTAACATGGTCAGCAAAACGCGCGTCGAGTGTAAAAATATAAAGTGTTTAGTGTAGTGGTGATATATACTAAGTAGAAATATTTCGTTGATTTTGACAACATTTATCGACGCTAAGTAAAGATGAAACATGGCTTTACTTAAGGTAAGTATGTTTTAATATGCTCTGATATAATTTTTTATGCAGTAGGTTCTCATCTATTTTTGAGACTAGTAAAATTTTACCCTTTTCAAAATTAATATTTTAACTTTCGAAATTCATTTAGTTTGTTTTTATACACACTGATTAAGCTTCACACGAGACATATTTAGCTCTATATGGTGTAAGAGTAAAACGAACCGGACAACTTGGACTTCTGCAAAAGCACTTGTAAAAAATGAAAAAAAGTATTAAATATTGTGCTGATAATTCGACAAAGGTTGAAAGTAGCCAGAACTTACAACAAACTATAAACAACATAAAAAATAGGAAATATTACAGTATTACAACAAGCTAAACCAAGCTGATCCATAATACCTGACGAGCAAGTGTAACAGATAAACCAGCCTAAATAATTGAGTACGATGCTAAACGATAAGAGAAACAGACCAGGACGTAAGAATTGTGTAGCAGTTTGCTAAAAGCACATTTGTTAATTTCAATACCTACCCACTACTGCAGAATATACGCCGCGGCATTAGACTTTCAGCAAACAAATGGTAGATTTGGGCAATATTATTCCCTTGTCAAGTCCTTCAACAGAATAGAGTCATTTGACTTGTGGTCTCAAAAGAGACTACTAAGAATATTATACAAACATATATTACAAAAAGTTACAAAGAATGCATTAAGATATCATTGCTCTGAGTAATAATACAACTTATGTTCTTATTTTTCCTGATAAAAATAAATATTTATGTAAAAGTCCGAGGAAAATTAACCTGATTTTACTCATAATGTTCTATGTACTTTTACGTACATTCTTCAGAATATTTTATCTAGAACTTCGCAACATGGGTCCTAGGTATGATGATTTCCGACGTTTTAAAATGGGCCCGGCAATGGCCTTTTGCAAAAAACCCATTTTTGTCAGGACAAAAAATTTTAAAATAGGTTTTTACATAAATATTTATTTTTATCAGGAAAAATAAGAACATAAGTTGTATCTCTATCTGTTATTACTAATTAAAATTACTCAGAGTTATGATATCTTAATGCGTTCTTTGTAACTTTTTTGTAATAGAATACAATATTTAAAAAAAAAAAATTGAAATTCATGTGAATGTTAAAGCGCCGAGAACTTTAACCTACTGCATTTCGTATTCAAGCTGACGCAAAATCATCGTTATTCATCCGTGCCTGAGGAAATTTGCTGGTACTCTTAGAAGTTGATTAGTAGTGACGTCTTAAAATATTTACACATACACCTTAACAAGGTTATTTTTTCTAATTATTATTTGATTTAAATTATTAACTGTGCTTTATATAGTTACACACGCCTTACAAAAAGTAAGTTTACTTCAATGAAATTATTTTTCAAAGATATTTATTAGATCTAGATTAGTTTTCCACGTTTTTTTCTTATTAATAATGCTAAATTTTTTATTTTTATTTTAAAACGGAAAGTTTGAACATTTAAAAGAAGATTCGGTTGAGCCTCATACAGTGTTGAAATAAATAATTTTCCCATAAATTTGTGTGTGTATTTTAATGTTTCGTATAATTATATGAATATTTGATGATTATAAATAAACCTAGGCTTATCCATATAATTATTTTTTAGGGTGCAGGCAAACAAATACTCATGATTTAGTAATATCCCGGATTGGCGTAATATAGGCACTGCTGCCATGTTAGCAGAAGAAGGCATAGTTCGTTTCATGTGAACTCCTACACACTAAATAAGAAAATTGAACAATAAGAAAGAGTAAGAAGAGCAAATATTGGTAATATAAACATATTAGAAAAAAGTGGATTAATCATGAAATCTGCAAAGAAAGGTAAAAATTTGTTATAAAACATAATTTTCCAAAACAATGTATAAAAAAAATCTATATATTAAGTAAAAGAAGATGTAGCTAGCTATTTCGACGTCGCAGACACTAATTTAATAATAAATTTGAGGAACAAGACTTTATTTCTTCCGGAAGAATTTTCCAAAATATTTTAAAATAAATTTAAATAAAAATTTTGCTACATATCATGCTATGTAGCTGTTTTCTGCAATTAATTAAAATTACATTGTTTAATTAAAGGCGTTTTATTTATTATTATTTTGCATAAATAAATTACCCACGGTAAATAAATATATTCATAAATTCTTCGCTCCTATTAACCCAATTTAATTAAACTAATTTACCTCAGGATACATGAAAATTAATTAGTATAAATAATAATTATTACATGTACTATAGATAGTAAATTCATAAATAATAGGATTTTATTATAAATAATAGGGGTTACGATTTTAAACAGCATAATGAGCAATGATGAGAGATTTATTTTATAATTATTTAATAATAAAATAATTATTTGAAAAATTTACAAATTAAACAAAAATATCGAATAATGACTCATTACAGTTTCTGTGAAGGGATTTTACAAGGACACACAAAGAGATAAGTCTAGATTAACTAACAATAGACCAATCAGCCTATCCGTAATGTACAAGTTATTTATGATAAAAATAACTTGGAGACTCACAAAGAAATTAGATGCTTACCAACCTAGCGGACAAGCCGGATTTAGAAAAGGCTTTAGTACACTGGATCACCTTCAAGTATTAAGAACTTTAATAGAAAGGTCAAAAAAAATAGCAATTTTAAGATTTGGGTGGCATTTGTAGATTACGAGAAAGGGTTTGACTTCCTTGAAATCTGGGCAACATTAAATAGCCTGTAACTGTAGAATTGACAGCAGATACTCGCAGATTATTCAAAATATATATAAAAATGCAGCATATCAGATAGTATTGAAAGAAAACACAACAATATAGAAATGAAAAGAGAGGTACGTCAAGGAGTTACCATCTCGCCGAAATTGTTTACGTTGGCGCTAGAAGATCTTTTCAAACAACTTCCATGGACAAGTAGGGGTATAAATATAGGAGGAGAACAACTCAATGAATTGCGATTCACTGATGATATTGTGCTTATATCTAACAACAAAGAAGAATTGGAAGAAATGCTGAACGGACTTAACGACAAGTCCAGAGAGATTAGTCTAAAGGTAAACATCGCCAAAACCGTGTTCATGACAAATGACGACTGTGATAAAGAAGCAGAACTGAACATTGAAAACGGATTCATACGAATATCTTGGACAAAAAATAGTAATATCCAAGGAAAACTTGAAAGCGGATCTATCAAAAAGAATATCATTGGCTTGTTCGGCATTTGGCAAATTGCGGAACATCTACCTTTTCAATATCCCAAATACACTAAAAGCGAACACATTTGATCAATGCAGGTTGCCAGTATGGACATATGGAATGGAAACGTGGGCTTTGAATCAAGACTTTATAAACTGCCTACAAGTAGCGCAACGAGCGATGGAAAGGAGGAAGTTGGGAATATCGTTGAGGGATAGGCTAACTAATGAAGAAATTCGAAAAAGGTCCAAGATAACTGATGTAGCTGAGAGAGTAAGCAGATCGAAGTGGAGATAGGCGGGTCATACCGCAAGACTCTCTGATAATCGATGGACCCATAAGGTAATTAACTGGAGGCCCTGGAATGAGAAAAAAGTAGAGGACGCCCGCAAACCCGATGGTCTAACGACATCAAAAGACTAGTGGGATACCACTGGATAAACAAGGCCCAAAACCTAAGAAGATGGATGTACTTAAAGGAGGTTTATGTCCGACGATGAACTGCATATCTGATGATGATGATGACAGTTTCTAACCAGTCACTGATGCCCACAATCCGGGAATCCCATCAGCAGCGCCCAGCTCAACTTCCTGGACAAAGCCATCCATCACTCCAAATCCACAGTCAGGAACGCCTACCGCCCCCCTCCCCTCACGAGTTTAAGTTCCATAAAATATCTCAATACATTTATATAAATTCCATATAAGTTACTTAGGTTCCTATCATCTTAAGATCTAAATGTTAATCATGTTGTAATCAACTTAGTGTATAATAGTTATACCGTAGAAACTAACTAATAGTAAAGTAATTAGTTCTTTACAAAGCTTAAATTCGACCAACTATGGAATACTGCTCCCATGTTTGGGGCTCCACTCCCAAACATACAATGCATTTGTTGGATTCTATTCAGAGAAGAGCTGTTCGTCTGATTGGAGACCCAGAACTGACTGGCGGCCTTGATTCGCTGGAACATCGAAGAACGCTTGGCGACTTGAGCCTATTCTACAAGTATTTTCATGGAAGTGTTCCAAGGATGTGGCTCGCTTAATTCCTCCCAGAGCGGTGCATGTTAGAAGTACACGTCGCGCTAATACTTCACATCCGTATGAGGTTCAGCTTGTTACTCCTCGTACAACGCTTTTCAAGCAGTCTTTTATATGGAAAACATCATCCCTTTGGAATAATTTGCCCAGGACTGTGTTTCCCACCGAGTACAATTTACAGCGATTCAAGAACAATGTGAATCGCTTCTTCCACACACGTGTCGCTCCTGTAGCGCTTTAGGGACTTCTTCCCTGCAGCACGTGTGCTAGACCCATAAAAAAAAATGTAATGAGTAATGAGGTACCACTACTGCACCAAATACTTTTTTCGCTAACCATATTACAGGTGGACGATACAGAGTTTAGTTCCAGAAATGGTTTTGGAACGCGAGAGGCGCTCTTCGCTCTTAATCTTATAACATAACGATGCAGGCGTAAATATGTTGCACTAACTATGCTTTTGATTGCGTTATACACGTTAAAATGATAGAGATCTTATGTGCCTCGGGTATCGACCCCAGACAGATCAACATCATATTCGGTTTGTAATAGTATCAGACATCGAAAGTTAAAATCGAACAAAGCGTATCGGAGGACGCTTCTATTAAGAAAGGAGTGTGACAGGGCTGTATTTTGTCTCTGGTTCTCTTCTATCTGTATTCAGGAGCTATTTTCAAAGATGCTCTAGCCCAGATTACAACGGAAATTAAAGGGAATGGCATCATGTTTGACCACCTAAAATATGCAGACGACACCGTTTTTGCGACTGATAATTTACCTGATCTCTAAAATATGATAAATCTCATAGTTCTTCACAGTGAGTAATGTGGACTATATATAAATATAACAAAGACCAAACTGCTTGAATTTTCAGAACTAGACGTTGATGCAAATCTTATTACTAACGGACAGAAATTTCAGCTTTTAAATACCTTAGCACACTAACTAATAGCCAGTGTAATCCAAAAACGAAGCAGGCTCGTGAGACCTTCATGAACATGAAAAATATTTTTACTGTATCTGACCTTAGTCTAAAACTTCGAGTGCATCTGATTAGGTGCTATGTTTTTTTGGTACTCATGAATGGGTATGGAGGTTAGACTCTTGCTCCCAGCACAGTAAAACGACTCAAACCTTTCAAAATGTATATTAATTGAAGAACTTTACGGATATCATAGGTGGAGAGAGTAACAAATGCTGAATTCCTCGGGCGAATGAGCAAATCAACCGAGATGCTGCTCACTATAAAGAAAAGAAAAATTAAGTATATCGGTCATACAATAAGGGGAGCAAAAGATAATTTGTTGAGACTGGCCATTGGAGGTAACATACACGGTAGAAAATCAGTTGGAAAACTTAAAAATTCTGGTTAAAGAACATCGGAAGATGCTCGTCAATAGATATTTTTAGAGCTGCAGTTTCCAGGACTATGTTAGCCATTTGAATCGTCAACCTTAGCCAGGAGACGGTGAAATAAGAAAAAGGACCATGTTAGCATCATTGGGAGTGATTGACTGTCAAGTCAGCTAACATGATTAGCAAGAAAATACAAAATGTTTAGTGTAGTAATTACTCTTGTGTAGTACAGTTGTGCCAAAGATTTCAAAATCCCAACTAAACTGGCAAAAACACTTGGCGAAATAGTGAATAATTTTGTTTCATTAAAGCACTAGATAAAAATAAATTAAACATATTTAAGTTCACAAGCAAATGTAATTGAACAAATTCATTCAATTGCAATTAGCGATATAAATGACTTCATTGATCATATACATTTTCTCAAATCTTGAACTCAACTGGACACAGCCATCCTCCTTTCTTTTTCCGCATTGATTTTCTTGTAACACTGTGATTAAAATAATAAAATCTTTATCACTAAAAAGGTCATCTTTTACTGACAGTAAAGTCAGTTAAGGCAATGATCCAAAATTTTATTTTCAACGTATTGCCAAGAGAAAACTTAATAAAAATCTGTTCTTTTGCAGCAGTGAAATAAGGCAGAGTACAGTATTTAATTGTAACTTGAATGCGTGCGAATTTATCCGTATTATCATATTGATTTTTCTTAAACCAGGCGATAAAGTGTGATAAATGTTTCACGAAAGTTAATTTCATACCTCAAGAGAAATTAACTCCAATAGAAGCTAAAAACTGTTGCAAAAAAGGGACACATTCTTCTTCTCCCTCATTTTTCTTTTCTATAGTTTTGGTTTTTTTTAAAAAAAAAAACATAAAATGATCTAAATCGACTTTAAAACGTGATGTTGCTTCCTGCAGGGAGTGTAAGGACCGTGGAGTTGAGGTATTCTATATCTGTCTTTTCCATATTTCCCTCTATATCCTTCCATCCTGTTTAAATTGCCGATTGCCTCTTTTGTTTCTTCTGTATTAGTTTCTTCTGTTTGTATGAGTTCTGTATCTTGTTCTGGTATTATGTCTCTATGTTGGTTTTTGTATGCTTTTCCTTCTAATTTTTTTGCATCCATTTGCTTTCCTTTCTGTTTCAGTGATTCCTACATAGTGCATTTGTTGTTCTTCTGTCAGTTAATCCTCTTTTTCCGTTTTTACCCCTTTTATTCCGTGTTCTCAATCTAAAAACTCTATAATTATTTCCCATTTCTTTTTTCTTATTTTGTATTCATTTTACTAGTCCTCTCTTCCGTATCCTTTATCTTTGCCAGGGTCGTCGTCAATCTACCTACCTCTCTCCTTTTTCTCAGTTTTTTGACTTGATGGTCATAGTATTCTTTGTTTGTTCTTTCAGTTTTTCTTCCTTAATGTCCCATTTATATTCTCTTCCCTCGACTACGATTTTTTTTTGATATCCTATTTTCACCCTTTTTCCATTCTTTCTCTCGTTTTCTGCTATATGCGTTTATGCTATATGTTGTTTATATAAACTCTCTCTCTTAGGTTTCTCAGTTTGTTTTTATTTTTCATTACAGCTTCCTTATCTCCTGTGTTTCCAAGTTCTACCTTGTATATAGTCGCTCCTATTTTATCTTTAATCCTCTCCATAAAATGTTCTACACCCATTTTCAGATGTGATTGGCTATTCGCTTCAAATTTCATTCCCGATATTACAGTATTATTCCTTACGTTGTCTTTTTCCAGTCTACTCATCTTCAAATCCATACTTCTCATGTTTTCTCTAATTATATTATTTTCCTCTGTCAATACTTCATCTCCTTTCTTAGTTCCTTCAACTCCTGTTGGTATCTCTTCTGATCTTATTTTATATCCTTTATATCTGACATTAGCTCTCTGATCATTTCTATCAAGTTGTCTATCTTATCTATTATTTAAAGCATTCATTTTTTTCTAAAATATCACATATGGGTCATCCTTTCACAAACCGTACGAATTTGAGGAAAAAAAGGTCTTCATATTTTCGATTTATCTGAAAAGTATTTTATGGCTTTTATACGTGAAATTAGTCGACACGTGTATCGGGATTGTTTGTCCAAATATATATTTAAAAAAATATGGATGTTATAAATTATCGTAGTCCACTAGTCGGTGGTACATTAAAAAAGCAATATGTGCGGTTCTATTTATCATATAAACTTCGCTTTTCCACCATTTTATTGCTCTTTAAGTTGGCTTCCGCAAAGTATAACAGCGGAATTTTTTAAATGTTTGTTTATAAAAAATAAAAACAATGAAATTATTTAAGTAATTTTATCATGCTTGCACCCACAACTTATAAAATCGAAAAAATACCATTATATTCACTATATTTTAATCTATAAAATCCATATTTTTGAAAAATGGAGTCTATATTAGGACAGAAATTATTAAATAATTTCGAGAGCGTGTTTCGCAGCGCGTGCCGTGCGCATAGAGTTCTAACGGAGTCATGTTCACGTTTGCGCCCATTACTTGCTTTTGATAAGTCATCCTTTTATATCAGTACTTCTATATGAAAATTATATATTCGTTATCCGAAAAACGAATCAGTAGAAAGTGATCCTTACTATTAGACTGCCTCTATTCCAGTATTCAATAATTACGTTTCTAAGTTTTCAATGAGAGTGCATTTGAACATTTAGTCTAATAATAAGGATCACTTTCTACTTGTTCGTTTTTTGGATAATGTATCTATAATTTTCATAAAGAAGTACTGATATAAAAAGATGACTTATCAAAAGCAAAAAATGGGCGCAAACGTTAGAACTCTACGCGCGACCTGCTCGAAATTATACAAGCAGGAAAAGCATGGAAATTTTTCATTTAAATTAGTTGCCCACAAATGAACTCAAAACATTGGATTACTCAAACATTATTTGAATATTTTTTTGATATAAACACTGTTACTTTCCACTATGTTGTCGGTTGCTGGTTCGCAGAATTCCTCGTTACGGGTATTCTTAAGATACTTGATAAGCGCAACGAAATTGCGTTATTTCTCTTTCACTAATTTTACTTTTCTGCACCCTTAATAATGGAAACATAAAAATTAAACCCTAAGTTAGTTCCAGCATGCTTGTTTATTTAACTCGTACATATTATCATTAATTCAAAATACGCTTTCTATTGCCGAAACAGGACATTATCATATAATGATAAAACTCAGCTCTGTGCATTCATTCGAAAATTTATCATCTTATTAAAATTTTAACCGAAAATATTCTTTCCGTCACTAGTGCAGATAATCAATTTTACCATGCTATTTTAGTAGACTATGAGTCTAGAAAAAAAAAATCAAAATAAAATATTAATTGAAATAGTCATTCCAGCAAATATGTCGAATATTGCCTGTAAGACTAAAGCAAAAACTATATTTTTGCTTTAGTTTAGTTTATACAAAATCTTCTTCAGGGCTCTAAAAATTTGAATAAACATGCACTGGCTATATTCGTAATCATAAAAATCACCGTCTAAGATTTTTGTTTTTCTTGAAGTTTGGTTCTTAGGTCACGAAAACACAGTTATTCATTTTTAGCAATCGGTTGGCCTGTTGGCACGCAATCACAAATAGATATTGATTTCAATATACGGTCCTAATCATATTATGAGAAATTGTCGTAGTTGGATATATTTTAAGAATAGTTATTTATAGTCATACATGCAAGTGTTAAAGTAGTGAGGGGGAGAGTTTAGAGGGATTACTGTCGTTATGCTACACGACCTTTTCAGGATTCCTAAAATCATGGAATCTAATTTTTTCCAATTTTATCAGAAATCCGGCCACAGATTTTTTTATACTAACATCTCTCCATAAGGTACTTTTTACTATTTAAAATGTGGAGCTGTAATGCTCGAACTAAATTATTCTTTAGTGTGGGAATGTCCAATTAAGTAATTAGTTTAGACCTGCGTGTTTGCGAGATAAGTACTCCATAAATCATTGGGCCGATCTTTTTGGTATAATCAATAAAATTGTGGAAACACAATGTCACGCCACTTTCAATTTATTATCAACATGACCATAATTTTCTTTAAATAAATGTAAATATTCTTCGAACTAATATTTTAAGTTTAAATAAAAAGACTAGAAAAAACAAAACTGATGACCAGAAAAACGTTTTTCAGAGTGCATTAATATTATAAAAAAAAATAAACTAATAACATAATCATCGGTACACAAAAAACAGTAAAATATTGAAAATGAAAGAAAATTCAGTCACCTTGCACTAATAAAAACCAAGCATAGTACGCAAGTACACTTTGTTAAATTGTGTCCGATATTTTGGAGATTTAAAAAAAGCTAACAACAATATCATATTATTATATATTACTATGTCCTTATTTTTTGTTTGGTGTCTGATTGGTTTTCCTTTTCTATCTTTCCTGTTCATATCTCATCATTCTGCAAATTTATTTACTATTAGGCAATTTATAAGAACATGTTTACATATACGTGCAGTGCCACAATAAATTTTTTGGACTGGTCCCGCAAGAAATAAATGAAAGAAATTCTTTTCTCTTTTAAGTGGAATCACTTCGGTATCAGTCTCACATAAGAGTATTTCAGAGTTTTAGGCGGCGATAAATCGATTTTCTAAAACTTGTCCCAGGTAGAAAAAATTTGCTACCTAATAATATTGAATAGGTATTGAATAATACGCGAACCCTCCCGTTACCTATTTGACAGCGCGCGCGCCGGAGTCTCAGTAGGAAGGTAGAAATCTTACTCGAAATTGAATCGAAAACCCGTTTTCGGTATTTTAAAGGGTGTTTGTTATACTTCAGGCCCAGTGATTTTATTGGTTTTAACAAAAAAAAGAATATTTCAACTAATCAAATACATCATTATTAGCCATGTTAATTTGAACAGTTTTTATTTTGTTCGAGGATCCGAGGGCACTTCAGGTACGCGTAGACTACTTATTGACAAAATGCAGGAACAAAACTTGCCAGATTTTAAAGAAAAATTGATATATCTAGAGAGTTATATATATATATATATATATATATATATATATATATATATATATATATATATATATATATATATATATATAAATATATATATATATATATATATATATATATAATATATATATATATATATATATATATATATATATATATATCACAAGATGAATATTGTGATGAGCAAAGGAAGGAAGCGAAGCATAAGTTATCCTATTTGAAGTGACAGTTTAAAGAAAAGCGGACAGAAGCTCATAAAAAAGCAGAAGTTTCTCTTAAAAAGAATGAGAAATGATTATAAGGAACATTTGAAATACCTAGGGTAAAAAACACCGTTCTGCTGTTCGACCAACAAAGTCATTTGAAGAATCAAGTGAGAGGAGCAAACGTAGAAAAACAGAGAAAGTATGCAGTGCTGAAGATAAAGACGTAATAATGCTTGCTGCTCAAACATACCTTTAAAATTCTGGAGAGAGAATTGTACCCAGTTTTCTAAAAGGCATATCTAACTCTTCCCAGACAGCCCAAGCATGCTAGAAAGCAAACAAAATGTCAAAGCAACATGAAAAATAGACACAACTAAATCAAATAGCCGCCATCTCAATGTTTGTAGAAGCTGACCTCTCAAGGAGACAGTATGAAGTAATAAGGAATAGTAGCGAGAAGTATTATCCGAGTTACACCGTGTTACTGTCCGAAGAAGTAGCAGAGGCGCGAAACAAGCAGTTTCGCCTGTACCAGCAAAATTTTGCTAGAAAATTATTGAGAGAAGAATTATATTTAGATGTCCTGAAGAGATTTTTATTCAGCACAGATCCCTTAATATCTAATATAAGTCCAAAACTCAAAAAAAAGATCTATGTCGTTTAGTAAAGAAGCAAAACAAATGCTTGTTTCTGCTGAACCCAATATTATTGATGAAAGTTCCGAAGAAGAAGGGAAATCCCCAGAGGAATCTGCAGAGGAAGCCGGGGAATGGAAATTTTTTAGTTTAAAACATATTTTTTTCCTCAATATACTGTTTTTTTATATATTAAAATGTAAAATAGCTTTCACTGCTATATTAAGAAATAAAACCCGATTTAATATATCTAAAAACAAAAAAATAATTTTGGCATGTGCGTCTGTTACACCAGATTTTCTCCGAGCCTATTTGACATATATGTAAAGTTGAAATGTGGTACAAATATTGGAATTGATGGCTCAATCAGAGCCTTGTAATTTTGAAAGTTAAATTAGCTTGTAGGGGTAAGTGAAAAAAAAATTCTAAGGTCATCGAGTGAGAAGTCAAAGGAAAGCTTGTGAAAACACAAGTTCAAAAATATATATGATATAATACTTGAGCACACTTTCCTTTGTGTTATTTAAAAAAATCTCTGCCTCCCACCCTATCTCGAAAAGCACTGGTCAAAACATTTTGAAAAAATTCTGGAATATTCTTCATAAACTATTGATTGAGCGAAAATTACTACGAGTGCATTACGTTTAATAATACACACAGTATATGGGGGGTGAAATTTGAAGTAAAACAAAAAATACCAGTGTCAAATGAAAACTTGTGAAAATATATAATGTTATACTTGTGCATACTTTTCTTTGAATCATTTTAAAAAAAATCTCTGTCTTCCACCTTATCTCGAAAAGTCTGACAATTTATCTGGTATAAAAAAAACAATATCAAGGAGCTTTCCTGATAGTGGAAATAAATATGTTTTCAGTACCGCGCGTCGTTTCTCTAGCGATAAAATAATTTTATTTTATTGGTTTATAACACTGCTCAACATGATTTTTGTTACACGTAAGGTAATAAGTGATTTATGCTTACCTGTCAATCAATCAGCAATCAAGTATCGAAACTTACCATCTGCAAGGAGACCGCTCCCCCACAGCAGGGGGACCGGTCTCCTTGCAAATGTTACGCGTTGTGTACCAACACCTCCACAAGGTGTACAATCAGATGAATCCAACATGTCGTTGAGCTTACTTTCTACTCAAGAGGACATGAGAAATTACACTTACGAACCTAGCACTTCTTTTACACCACATTTAATAACACAAGATGACTTAAACGACTTAGTGTGTGATTTGAGTTTGATGAAAGGATGGAATTTACTTCATTCAGAAACGAGAATTTGCTATTTCTGCAATCGTGACCTTGTTTACTGTAATGACATTAATTCTCTAATGAATTTATTAGCGAACACCAACTATATTAATACAGACTGGCGACTATTTATAGACTCTTCAAAAGTAAGTCTAAAGGCTGTTCTTTTGCATAATGGAAACAAAATTCAGTCTGTCCCAGTAGCCCATGCTACTAACATGGAAGAGTCATATGATAACATGAAGCTACTTTTAGAGATAATAAAATATTGTATGCATTCTTGGAAAATATGTGGAGATTTGAAGGTGATTGTTATTTTATTAGGGCTACAACTTGGTTACACAAAATATTGCTGCTTCCTTTGTTAATGGGACAGTAGAGACAGAAATAATCATTATTAAAAAAGATTGGCCAAAACGTAGCTCACTTACTTCTGGACAAAAAAACGTTTTGTTTCCACCTTTGGTGAAACCAGAAGATGTACTGTTGCCACCACTACACATAAGTTTATTAAAAATGTTATGAAAGCGACGGACAAAGCTAGCGAAGGATATTTATATCTGAAAAAAAGTTCTCTAAAATTAGTGATGCTAAAATTAAAGAGGGAATATTGGTTGGACCACAAATTAGAGAATTAATTAAAGACCCTATCTTTGAACAAAAATTAAATTCACTGGAAAAACCAGCCTGGATATGTTTCAAAAATATGGTTAAAGATTTTCTTGGAAACAATAAAGCTGAAAACTACAGACTTGATTAGTGATCAGACGACCTATAAAGCACTAGGATTTTTTGGCTATTAGGTAGCTAAGATGCTATAACTATTATATATTATTGAGTAAGAAAAAAAACGTGAAAATATATATTGGATCTTAAGACATATACATGTCAGGAATTTCTTGTTTTAATTTTAAAAGCAATTACCGGACGGAACACTAATTGCGCAAGACCGACTTGCACTTGGCCGTATTTTTGTTTTTAACATATCCTTTTTTTAATTCATATAATGAATAACGATTTAAGATTGTGTCTAATATCCTCAATAAAGCATCCTATCAATCTCATTTAAATTTTTGGAAAAAGCGAAAATCACATGGTGCTATATTAAGTGAATACGGTGAATAATCCACCATACAAACGTTATTTTGTGCCAGAAATGTACGAATAATGGGTGAGGTGTAACTTTGTGCTTTATGGTGTAATAGGTCTGGAAAACACGACGAATTTTACTCATCAAACGTTTCGATACTTCAAAATAATTTTTGTTATAAATAGTTTGCACTTAAAACAAATTCACGATGAATAATACCTTTGCTTGTAAAAAACTAGCCACATTCTTTTGATTTTTCGAAAACTTTTCGTGCATTGAAGTAACAATTGATTTCAGGCAATATGTTTGTTTCTAGAGGCTCTTACGATTTCACTGAGATTTATAGGGACCTTCTTGTTGATTTAAAGTGTGTAAAACAGATGTTTTCCCAGATCTTCTTTCAGAATACTTTGAAGTATTTTCCTGGTAACCTTTAATAGTTATTATTGTATTACGAACATCTGTCACGAATTCACGACCATCTTGAAACAGTGGTCTCTTCTTGCATAATGGTCGTCTTTAAACGGTACTGTTTTATCCAGAAAACAAGTTTTTGAATTGCCTAAAAGTTTTCTGGATAGAACGGTACCTTATGAAGACGACAAACACGCAAAAGGAATATTAAACCGAATACAAGTGTGTCAAGAGTTCGTGAATTCATGGCAGATTAGGTAAAATTTGTTTCACACACTTTAAATGAAGATCAAAGGTACTGAAAATCCGATATTACCGAGAAATCATCCGAGCCTTTAGAAACAACCGTATTGCCTGAAATCAGTTGTTACCTAAACAAGAAAAGTCTCCCAGAAATCAAACCAGTGTGGTTTGTTTTTTACAAGCAAAGATATTATGCATTGGGAATTTATTTTAAGTCGACTATTAATAATTAATAGACAAAAACGGCACTCTCATACCAGATATGAATAAAAAAGTACAAAGATCGAAAGAATATATTGAAGACCTTTTTAATGATGAACAGCGAAGTGCAACATCAGACGATCTCCTTGGTCCGGATATAATGAGAGAGGAATTAGAGTACGCCCTAAAACATGCAAGAATGGTAAAGCAGCCGGACCTGACGATATACCGGTTAAGCTGTTAAAACTGATGAATGACGATTCAATCTCAATTCTCTTAAAACTGTTCAACTTATTATATAAAACTGGTATAATACACAAGGATTGGCTTCAGTCCACTTTTGTGGCAATCCCGAAAAAAGCAAACGCTAAAGAATGTAGTGACCATCGGACTATATCTCTTATGAGTCATACCTTAAAGCTTTTTCTAAAGATAATACACAATCGGATCTACAAGAAGCTTGAAATGGATATTAGTGAGACTCAAATGGGATTCAGAAAAGGAATGGGCACACGCGAGGCCCTGTTTGCGATAAACGTGTTGTCACAGAGATGCATGGACATGAATCAAAAGGTGTACGTTTGCTTTATAGACTTTGAAAAGGCATTCGATAAGGTTCGACATGATCAATTAAAGAGAATCCTCAAAAATAAAAATATCGATGATCTAGATATCCGCCTCATATGCAGTCTATATTGGAACCAGACAGCGAGAGTAAAAGTGGAAAACATGATTACGGAAGAGACAGAGATCTGCCGGGGGGTACGTCAGGGCTGCATACTGTAACCCCTTTTGTTTAATATCTAAAGCGAGAGTGTATGTCAGGAAGCTCTGTCTGAGGCAGACGAAAGCATAACGGTAAACGGTGAAACCCTGAATAATGTAAGATACGCCGATGACACAGTTCTGCTAGCCGAAAGTTTAGAAGACCTACAACATCTTATTGAGCGGTTAAGTAACAGCTGCAATAAATTTGGTCTAAAGACAAATCTAAAGAAAACAAAATTTATAGTGATGGCAAAATCTCAAAATAACCAGGATCGTCTTCTGGTAAATAACATAAGTGTTGAGAAAGTCAATTGCTACAAATACTTGGGAACATGGCTCAACGAGAACACAGATCGGACAAAGGAGATTAAAACCCGATTAGAGATATCAAGATCAAGCTCTCATAGAATGACAAAACTTTTTTGCAATCGAGATCTAAGCCTGATACTGCGGTTATGAGTGTTGCGTTATTATGTCTTCTTAACGCTTCTTTATGGAGTGGAAGCATGGACTTTGAGGCAGAACAATACTAAAAGTATTGAAGCTTTTGAGATGTGGTGTTATCGGCGCATTCTGAAAGTGTCATGCATTGATAGAGTAACCAATAACGAGATTCTCCAAAGACTAAAGAAAGTCCCTAATGAACACTATTAAAAAAAGGAAGCTGGAATATTTGGGACATGTGTTGAGGGGAGAAAGGTATTCACCGTTGCGGAATATTATGCAAGGCAGAATTAAAGGGAAAAGAAATGTTGGACGAAGAAAAATATCGTGGCTGCGTAACTTACGCGACTGGTTTGGCTGTAGCTCAATTGGACTGTTTAGAGAGTAGCTCTGATGATTTCTAATCTTCGATAGGAGTGGCACTCGAAGAAGAAGGACTATTAATAGACGATATTATTTTGAAATAATGAAACTTTTGATGAGTAGAATTTGTCAAGTTTGATCTGAATATCGTGATTCGGAGCTATTACACCATAAAGGAGAAAGTTACACTTCACGAATTCTTCTTATATTTCTGGACCAAAATCGAGTCTGTGTGGCGGATTATTCATCGTATTTACTTGATTTAATGTCATGTGATTTCCCACTATTCCCAAAAATAAAAACAAATTTGAAAGGGTGCTTTATTGAAGATGTAGAGACCACTCAAAAGGCTTTGACAAATTGTTAAATCATTATGGAATTAAAAGAAAAATATATTGAATAAAAAAATAGACAACTGAAAAGATTTGGTTCTATTTATTTTTTACAGCACCAGTTGATAGGTTTACATATATATATACACTATATATATGTAAACCTATAAAACTAGGGTCACTTAATAAGCTGAAAAGATTTTGGTCTAGCTACTTAAAACTTTTTTTTTCAAAATTCTACTTTATTCATACTTCCAGAGGGATACAATCAGTCCAACGCTTTTCTAATATTACTATACCTTTCTTGTAGAAGGATTTGTCTTTGCCTTCAAAATAGGCCTCAGATTCAACAATAACTGCTTCATGGGAGCCAAATCTCTTCCCGCGAGCATTTTTTTGAGGTGTGCGAATAGATAATAGTCGCTGGGGGCCAAATTTCGAGAATATGGTTAATGAGGAAGTAACTGGAACTTCGATACATACAATTTTGCGATCGTAACCGTTGACTTGTGACACGGTGCATTGTCTTGATGAATGAGCACTTTTTTCTTGTTCATTTGGGGCCGTTTATTTTCGATTGCTGCCTTCAAACGCACCAATAACTTTATATAATATTCGCTATTGATGGTTTTTCCCTTCTCAGCATAGTCGATGAAAATTATTACATGTGCATCCCAAAATACAAAGGCCAAAAGCTTTTAAGCCGACCGCATCCAGCGGTTTTCACGGATTGCTGTCCCCTCAGCTGACTGCCGATATGATTCCAGTGTGTAGTGGTGGATCCATGTTTCATCCATTGTCAAATATCGCATGAAAAAATCCTTTCCACTGTGACCAAACGTGGTACCCATTTCGAACAGAGCTTTCTCATGCCCTAATGGTCATGTAAAATACGACCAACACGTTCTCTTGATATCTTTAGAGTGTCAGCTATCTCCATTGTTTTGAAAATATCAAAACTAGGGTCACTTAAACCACTGTAACTGTAAACTAATCGTCGTAATGTTATGAAATTTTGACAAGTATAATTTGAAGATTGGTACTTCCTAAAAATCATATGGATTTTTTAAAAAGAGCGACATCTATGTGTCAGATCAAAAACTTTTCAGCGTACATATTATATGTATGTAGACGGATTCTTAAAAATTGCGTAAACGTAATAAATTAAATAATAAGAAAATAATGAGCAGAAAAGAGAGAAAAAGGAAAGAACATCATCACAAGAAATAATAACAAACTAATATGCAATAGTATGGTATTTGTTTTAGGCTTTTTTTAAATCTTCAAAATATAGGACAGAAATTAACTGGGTATGCTTTATTTTTATTAGTTTAAATTGGCGAAATTTTTTTTGAATTTCAATGTTTGACAGCCTTTCCTATGATGATGTTTACATTATGTCTCAAGTTTATTTTCTCATAATAATAATTCACTCAGAAAAATCGTTTTCTTGATCAGCAGTTTGGCTTTTTCGAATTTTTTTAAATTTGAATTTAACATATTAGCTCGAAAAATACTTATATTTATTTAAAGAAAATACTAGTCCCTAATAATAAAACGTAAGCGTCGTAACATCGCGTTTTAACAATTTTATTGCTTATACAACAAATATCGTCAAAATGATTTACCAAGTATTTATCTCGCAACCACCCAGTTCTAAAATAAATGCCGAATTTGACTTCCTTACACTAGAGGACAATTTAGTCCAAGCATTACAACTTTATATTTTCAATATTAAGTACTTTATGGAAAGATATTAATATAAGAAACCAGTGGCCAGGCTTCTGTTAAACTTAGAAATAATAATAAATAAAACATAAGTTTCACGAGTTCAGGCACCCTGAAAAGTCATGTAACATAACGTATACGTGACAACTAAACTTCCCCGGTCTCACCACTTTAGCACTTATATGTTTGATTATAAATATGAATAGCTATGCCTAAAATATATTCAACCAAAACAATTTTTTATAATATGATTGAGATTGTATATTGAAATCAATATATGTTTGCGGCTGCATACCAAAAGGCAATAGATCGATAAAAATGAGTAACTGTGTTTTTTGTGACCTAAGGATCAAACTTGAAGAAAAAATTTTCGAGGGTGATTTTTATGAATATTAATATAGCAAAATATATTCTCTGCGAGTTTATTCAAATTTTTAAAGCCCTGAAGAAGATTTTGTATAAACTGAAAAGTTGGCATCAAAAACATGGGGTTTTTGCTTTAATCCTACTGGTAATACAAGTTTGATATACAGTCAGTCCAAAAAGTCTCCACACACCACCTGTTTCTATACTATTTTTTGTTATGTTTAACTAATTAATTGGAACTATGAGAAAACATGTTTAAATTAATATTTGAAACTTAACCAACGAGAATTAGAATTAAAAACAACTACGGAACATTTTACTTAGAAGTTACATCATTGCTATATAAATGTAAACAAAATTAATGTCAAAAAAGTCTCCATACACTTAGGAATTACCAATAATAGTTTGACGGAGTTTAACGGAAAATAACAACTTTAATGGGACCGCCGTTGGCCTTGATAATCTTCTGTAACCTTTTTGTCATGCTTGTAACCAGCTTTCTAGTAACTTCTGCTAGCACGTTCTCCCATTCGTTCAATATTCTGTTTTTTAATTCTTCTCTATTTGAAACATTATGTTTGCGAACGTTCCTTGTAAGTTTCTGCCATAAATGCTCGATGGGATTAACATCGGGTAATTACGGAGGTGTATGAACCTGCTGTTGCACATTATGGATCATCCATTCTCGCACTTAGTTTGCGGTATGTTTCGGATCATTCTCTTGTTGGAAACTCTTTTCTCGAGTGCTAATTTTTGCACGCTTTCTCTTAAATTGTCTCTCAAAATGTTCAGATAAACATGCTGATCCACGGGACCATTAATAAAATGTAAATTTCCAACCCCTCCAGTGGATATGTATCTCCAAAGCAGAACACTGCTACCTCTCTCTCACCGTGGCACAAATGTTTTTAATATCGATTGCGGTATTCTTCTCTCTCCAAAATTTAGTTTTGCCATCAGACCTAAAAAGTTTAATTTTAGCTTCATCACTAAAGATTACGAATTCCCAAAATTCAGAAGCTTTAGTAACGCATTCCCTAGCAAAAGCTATCTGCTTTTTGTTATTAGCTACCGAAATTAAAGGCTTCTTCCTGGCTGCACACCCCTTATAGCCTGCCCTGTGTAAACAATTTCTCACTGTTTGTGAACAAACATTTTTCGAAAATAGTTTCCGTACTTATTCTTTTAATTTTAGTGCACTTTCCTGGGATCTATAATTATTTGTATAACAATACTGGCCTCTTCACGTGGAGTCAGTTTCTTAGGACGACCGGAGCTTACTCGAATTTTATAGGAACCCGTTGATTTATACTAGTTCACAATGTACTGAACGGTAGCATGCCACTTTTTAACACTTTTTCCTATATTTTTGTACGATTTTCCATCTTTCTACTTTGAAAACCCACTCTAAATTACTAGCAACAAGCGACAGATTATAAAGTATGGCCGAAAATTATTTGTTTTCTGTTTAGCGAGCAATATGTAGCTTGATAAAATGCGGCTGATTATAACGTGTTTTTTTTCAATGCAGTTCTTGAGTGTATGAAGACTTGTTGATATGAATTTTATTTACATTTTTATAACAATGATGCAACTTGCAAATAAAATGTTCCGTAGTTGTTTTTAATAATAATCCTCGTTGGGTAAGTTTCGAATATTAATTTAAACATGTTTTCTCATTCTCATTAATTAGGTAAATATAACAAAAAAACAGTATAGAAAGAAGATCGTACATGGAGACTTTTTGGACTGACTATATATATGCTCGAATTACTATTTCAATAAATATTTTATTTTGAATGATTTTTCTAAACTCATAGCCTGCTAAAATCGCACGGAAAAATTGAGTATCTACACTAATGTCGACAATAATTTCGAGTAAAATTTTAATAAGATACCAGAGTTGTAAGAGAACTACATTGCCTGAGCCAGAGATGACGCTACTACTACTTAAGAAATTATATTTTTCGTAAACATAACCTTTCACAAGAACCCTGCCAAATTTTTAAGTTACTACGTGATTTAGTTTGTAAGTAGCAGCCATTTAAATAGAACAACTTTTGTGATTTTACAACACTGGAAAAAACTGAATATTGAGCAGTGACAAAATATTTGATTTTAAAAAAGAAAACGAATAAGATAAAAGTGGAACACAGCGAGGTTTATGGGGACTCTGCACCTTCGTTATCGACCATAAAATATTGGACAGCTGAATTCAAACGCGGCCATACAAGTATTTTTTATGAAGAACGTCCAGGTCGTCCAAATGAGATTACCACATCAGAAATGATAGAAAAAAATCCACGATCTAGTAATAAATGATCAAAGAGTGAAGGTGCGTGAAATTGCTGAGACTGTGAACATCTCAACTGAACTGGTGCAGAATATTTTAACAACTCATTTGTATATGAGAAAGCCTTCCGTAAGATAGGTACCGCCATTGATCACAATTGACAATAAACACACACGTCTGTCAAATTTAAAAGAATGTTTGGCGATGTTAAAGCGCAATCGGAATGATTTTTGGCATCAATTCATAACTGTCGACGAAACATAGATACATCACAGTGCACCAGAGACTAAAAAACAGTCCAAACATTGGATTATCCATAGCGAGCTGGCGCACTATGGCGACAGTATATAAGGTTTACCCAAATTAATTTTCTGGCCGAAATTTTCAAGGAAACTCAGTATTTTTTTTTTAAATCTTCGTTTCTAATTTCTCTATCGATCTGTCTAAGCGGATTTTTGATTATTTACCATGATTTTTACTAATTTATCAATATATATTGCTTTGTTGTCCAAAAAATACATTTCAAGTCACACAATTTTCAAGGAATATCAATAATCAATAACTCTTTTTTATAATCTTCCTTTTTGGTTTCTCTATCGATCTGTCTGGGCTAATTTTTGATTAGTTATGATAATTTTTACTAATTTGGTTTTTTTCCAAAAAAAACATCTTTTTAGGCAATAGGCAATTTTGAAGTTTTCCATAATTTTTTTTTGCAATCTTCATTTTTGATTTCTCTATCTATCTGTCTAGCCGGATATTGGATTATTGATCATGATTTTAACTCATTTTGCAATAAATATAGTTTTTAGCTACCAAGAACATCAAACCTATCATAACTCTATACAAATAAGAAAAATGATCAGATGGACCTTTCCTAAACTTTTAAACCAGGAACTTCAAACCTGACATAACCTAATGTAAAAAGAAAAGTAATCTTTTGAAGTTTTTCTAAGACATTTACATCACGAACTCTGAACTTAATAGGAATTGTTTCTAAGCCCAACAAATTACAAATCAAATATAACCTAGTACATAAAATTATACTTGTTGACCGAAATTTCACTATAGAGAGTTTTTCACTATATAGAGTTTCACTCTAAACAGTGTCGACTGTATATATATATATATATATATATATATATATATATATATATATATATATATATATATATATATATATATATATATATATATATATATAGGTTTAGAAAGCTAAAGTAAAATTGAAGATTGGTCAAGTTTTGGATATTTTATTATACCAGGTTTCAAGGCTACAAAGTACATATCGTACTTTGTAGCCCCTGAAATTTGCAGAGTAATTTGCATTTCCCAGGATACATCACGTGGAGGTAGGGTCGCAACATATCTCGTATATCGTGTGTGGCGCATGACACGAAGAGGGTATTGGGTACCACTGGTACTTCTCTACATATTTCTTAGCTGCTTCAATGCAGAAGTTTTTGAATTTATTGACGTCAATACCATTTTTCGATGCTATTAGCTGCAGAATAATGTAAAGCCTCTTAATAAAATCTTCATCAACATCTGTGATTTTAGCAATAACGTTATAATTTGTAAGAACTTCTTGGCTGTATCGCCTTTATTGGTATTACCTTCCCCTTGCTTGATACACTCAACAAGTATACCCAATTCTCTCTGAATATTGTTCTGAATCTCACGAATTGTCTTCTTCAACAAAGTATTTTCATCCTGGGTACGTCTTTCATTCCACTTTCCGAAAGGTATTTTATATGCTAAATGTACCCACTCCATATTCCTTAACCATGTATGGAGAATTCAAAGACCACCAACCTTTCAATAATTTCTAATTTGTCCATTTCTTTCGGAAGAACATTGCATATAGAGCACCTTTAGGAAGAAATTGTGCCTGTAAGAGCCTGACGGACCCTACCATCAATAATTCCTTGAAAATTGCGTGACTGAGACTCATTTTATTGCCTAAAATAGGCAATTTTGAAGTTTTCAATAATTTTTTTTTGTAATCTTCGTTTTTGATTTCTCTATCTATCTGTCTAGCCGGATATTCGATTATTGATCATGATTTTAACTCATTTTGCAATAAATATAGTTTTTAGCTACCAAGAACATCAAACCTATCATAACTCTATACAAATAAGAAAAATGATCAGATGGACCTTTCCTAAACTTTTAAACCAGGAACTCCAAACCTGACATAACCTAATGTAAAAAGAAAAGTAATCTTTTGAAGTTTTTCTAAGACATTTACATCACGAACTCTGAACTTAATAGGAATTGTTTCTAAGCCCAACAAATTACAAATCAAATATAACCTAGTACATAAAATTATACTTTATATATATATATATATATATATATATATATATATATATATATATGTATATATATATATATATATATATATATATATATATATATATATATATATATATATATATACTGTCGACACTCTATATAGTGAAAGACCAAAATGTTGACCGAAATTTCACTATAGAGAGTTTTTCACTATATAGAATTTCACTCTAAACAGTGTCGACTGTATATATATATATATATATATATATATATATATATATATATATATATATATATATATATATATATATATATATACTAACGGTTTAGAAAGCTAAAGTAAAATTGAAGATTGGTCAAGTTTTAGATATTTTATTATACCAGGTTTCAAGGCTACAAAGTACATATCGTACTTTGTAGCCCCTGAAATTTGCAGAGTAATTTGCATTTCCCAGGATACATCACGTGGAGGTAGAGTCGCAACATATCTCGTATATCGTGTGTGGCGCATGACACGAAGGGGGTATTGGGTACCACTGGTACTTCTCTACATATTTCTTAGCTGCTTCAATGCAGAAGTTTTTGAATTTATTGACGTCAATACCATTTTTCGATGCTATTAGCTGCAGAATAATGTAAAGCCTCTTAATATAATCTTCATCAACACCTGTGATTTTAGCAATAACGTTATAATTTGGAAGAACTTCTTGGCTGTATCGCCTTTATTGGTATTACCTTCCCCTTGCTTGATACACTCAACAAGTATACTCAATTCTCTCTGAATATTGTTCTGAATCTCACGAATTGTCTTCTTCAACAAAGTACTTTCATCCTGGGTACGTCTTTCATTCCACTTTCCGAAAGGTATTTTATATGCTAAATGTACCCACTCCATATTCCTTAACCATGTATGGAGAATTCAAAGACCACCATCCTTTCAATAATTTCTAATTTGTCCATTTCTTTCGGAAAGAACATTGCATATAGAGCACCTTTAGGAAGAAATTGTGCCTGACGGACCCTACCATCAATAATTCCTTGAAAATTGCGTGACTGAGACTCATTTTATTGCCTAAAAAGGTGTTTTTTGGAAAAAAAAAAAAAGCAACATATATCGATAAAAAAATAAAAATCATGGCCAATAAACAATAATCCGCCCAGACAGTTCGATAGGGAAATAAAAAACGACGATTATATAAAAAAAATATTGATTCCTTGAAAATTGCGTGACATTTTATTGCCTAAAAAGTGTTTTGGACAAAAAACAATATATATATATTGATAAATTAGTAAAAATTATGGTAAATAATCAAAAATCAGCCCAATCAGATACATAGAGAAATTAACAACGAAGATCGAAGAAAATAATTGCTGAGAATCCTTGAAAATTGCAGTCAGAAAATTAATTTGGAAAAAAAATTACGGATTGTCGCCATAGTGCGGAGCCAAAAAAGACCAGGGCGACTTTATCGGCAAACAAATTCATGGCCACAGTGTTTTGGGATGAACGCCGCATAATCCACTTCGACTACCTTGAAAAAGGCAAAATGATTAATGGGGAGCATTATGTCAACTTATTGAATCGTTTCAACCATGCTGTGAGAGAAAAACGTTAGGCGAAGAAAAAAGTTCTCTTTCAAGACAATGCACGCATGCACACTTGTGTCATCGCTATGGTAAAATTTCATGAGTTACGATACAAATTGCTTCCGCATCCACCATATTCGCCAGATTTAGCCACCAGCGATTATTTCCTATTTTCGAATATGAAAAAAATGGCTCGAGGAAAAAAATTATCTCAAACAATGAGGTGAAATAAACGCCTATTTTGAAGGGTTGGATAAATCGTATTTTTTAAATGGGATACAAACGATAAAAAAAAAAATATTAGAATAAGTGGATCGAGCTAAAAGGAGACCATGTTGAAAAATAAAATAAATTTTACACATAAAAACGTTTTTTTCTTGTCAAGTCCAGGTAGTTATCATACAACCCACGTAATGATAATTTTTCGAACGAATGCACAGAATTGCGTCTTGCCCAGCATATGATAATTTCCTGCTTCGGCAAAAAAAAGAGTATTTCGGATGAATAGTTAAACCAACCAGTATAATGGGAGAAATGTAGGGCGTTGCTTTTAATGTTTCCCTTACAGAGGGTGCAGAAAACAAAATTAAGAAAAAGACATAACGCAATTTCATGGCGCTTACCAATTATCTTAAAAAGAGAGAAGTTCTGCAAACCATCAACCAAAAATAGAGGGGAATACTTTATAGTAGATATAGAAATCATTAGTAACCATAATAACACTGGCGGAAGGTAACAATTTTATATCGAAAAATATTCAAATAATGTTTGAATAATTCAGCGTTTTTAGTTCATTTGTGGGCAACAAATTTAAAAATTTCCATACTAAACTACTCTATTATTTAATTTATACTAAAAATTTTTAGTTAAATGTAAGCATTAAAAAAAAAAATATTGACTGTTTTTCAGTATGATTCATCTATGGACGTTTGTAATTAAGAGAGACAACAAATTGAACACTGTAAACAAATGAGCACGGGGAAGGTGTTTATAGCAACCACAATTTGGAGGGATTCTTCTTCTTCTTCATAGCCTTTTTACATCCATTGTCGGACATAGGCCTCCCCTTTTGTTCTCCACTTATCTCGGTCCTGTGCTTTTCGTATCCACGCTAGGCCGGCTGTAAGTTTTGGATCGTCTTTTTACCTGGTCTGAGGTCTGCCCCTTGATCTCTTTCCCAACCACAGTCTCCAATCCTGTATCTTCCTATTCCAACGATTGTGTGGTTGTCGCATTCTATGTCCAGCCCATCTCCATTTTAGGCTTGCTATATGTTCTCTTACATCTATTAGTTTAGTTTTTTCCCTAATATATTCGTTTCGTATTATATCTTTTATCTTTATATTCAACATCTGGCGCTCCATTGCTCGTTGTGTTTTGGCCAATCTATCCATTATATTCCTAGTCAGTGTCCAAGTTAGTACTGCGTAAGTGAGAACTGGTAAGACACACTGGTTATATACATTTCTTCTTAGTCTTAGAGGAATTTTCTTGTTATTCAGAATGTATCTTTGTTTACCAAAAGCTGCCCATGCCAGTTTGATTCTTCTTTCTATTTCTGCGGTTTGATGGGGTTTACCGCATTGTATTATTTGTCCCAGATATATATATATATATATATATATATATATATATATATATATATATATATATATATATATATATATATATATATATTTCTTCTACATAATCAAGTCTTTCGTTGCCTATCCTTATATCTTACGTTTTATGGTCATTTTTCATGGCTTTTGTTATCTATTTATTTAATTTTAATCCCTCTTTTCTGATTTTTCCTTAATATCATTTAACATCTTTTGTATATCTTCTGCATTGTTAGATATTATTATCACATCGTCGGCATATCTCAAGTGATGTAGCCGCTCTCCATTTACATTTATTCCCATCTTATCCCACTCAAGATCTCTAAAAATATCCTCCAATGCAGCATTAAACAGTTTAGGGCTTATTGGGTCTCCTCGTTTTATGGGTATAGGTTTTGTTTTTTCGTGTGCTTCTACTGTCATCTTCGTATTATTATATATCGATCTTATTAGCTGTGTGTATCTATAGTCAATTCTATTATTATTTATTTAGAGCCCTTTCTACCGCCCAGGTTTCAATACTATCGAATGCCTTTTGATAGTCAATAAATATTAGGTAAAGTATTAAATTATATTATGTCGCTTTCTCAATGAGTGTTCGGATAGTTAACAAGTGATCACTGGTGCTGAAGTTTTTTCTGCAACCTGCCTATTCAATTGTTTGGCTCGATTCCAGTGTGTTTTCTAGCCTATTGATGATGATTCTAGTAAACAACTTATAAGTCTGCGACAATAGGGATATTGGACGGTAATTATCCAATATCTTCTTGTCGCCTTTCTTGAAGAGCAATATTGTTGAGGAAGTAGTCCAATTAGCGGGTATTTGTCCTTCACTTAGACATTTATTGAACTGTATTTTCAATGTTTGTACAATCAGTTCACCTCCTTCCTTCATTAATTCAACCATCACTTCATCTGTACCTGGTGCTTTGTTGTTTTTCATGTTCCTCAAGGTTGATATAATCTCTTCTTCTGTAAATTAAATCGATATCCCGAAATAAAATTTCGGAATATGGTTTGTTACTTGATTGGTCACTACAACAGAAAGTCGAGAAATTTGCAATTTGTTATTTCTGGTATTTCCTCAAAGTTGACATTGAGTACTTTTCTTTTTATGTCTTTTTTAAATTCCATTGGTGGATCATTTTTTGATTCGTACAGTTTACTGTAATAACTTTCAATTATTCGTAGTATTTCGTCTCAAACTTTTGTTTCTTGTCCATTTTCATCTTTTAGACTATTAATTGAAACTTTACCCAAATTTTCTCTGATTGCTTTCATGTTTTTATTTTTTTCGATGAATTTGGAGGGATTAGCAGTACAGAAATTGACAAGCATTTTGGTTCGAGACTTAGCTAAAAGTTAGAGTATGTTTCTATCTCTGTCTAAACCATTTAGAAAGAAGGAAAACAAAAACGATATTAACCTGACCTTACTTTATTGTTGTTTTTAAGAAAGTGCAAAAATAAATAACATATGAATATGAAAATATACCTAATTTAGAGCAAAATTATTGTATGTATGAAACGTAATGAAAGACAATTTGTCAAAATTTCCACTCATCATTACAAAATTGCATGACGTTTTTCGTTACATGGTAACTTCTTCTGAGGCTTTTTGCAACTAACAAACAATTAGGTTTTATTCCACCTTATTGTCTACTTTTAAAATTAATCTGAAAATAGTTAATTAGGGTTTTTTTGGAATTCATCCTGAACTTTATAAGGTATTTAAATTTAATAATGGGGATTTTCCATCGATCATATTTATTTCTGTTTGTTCATTTAGAACGGAACCTGTGTTTTTCAAACGATTTATCTCTAGGCATTCCAAAAACTCACTAGGAAAACTCATAAAAAATGCGAAAATTAAATAAAACAAAGGTGAAAAATTAGGGGTATCTAAATTGAATTGCGGTTCGTGCACTAAGGCGTACATAGGGCAGACAGGGCGCTTATTTGAAACTAAAATTTCAGAACACAAACGAAATTTTCTTAACTTATTTTTTGATGTCAAGTCAGGAATAACAACTTCAAAAAACACTGGAAATAATAGTTTTGTCCAATATTAATAACAGTCAAAAACAATTTTTGAATTTAGCTGTTGCACATATTTATTTTATCCAGCATTTTGTTACGTAGCTCAGTTGGAGGTGGTATATGCGCCTTTTTTATTACACATAAACAGCAAAATCTAATATTTTAAAGTTTTTATGATAATTGTTGATTCAAAACATTTAAAGATGTCCGAAATAATAATTTTATTCCATAATTTTAATGGATGGATCAATGGCAAATTTAAGTGTGTTTTCGGAAAAAAAACTCAAGGTAGACGTCTTTTTTATGATAATTTTGGATTCAGCGTCAAAAAAATACTTAAGAAAACACGTGCCTCACTTAAAAGGCAGAAATTTTTTTATTTTGTATTCCTGTGTTATGTACCTACACGTGGAAAAAACTGCATAAAAACTGGATTATTCCTTCGCAAGTTATAACCGGTATACAATCAAGTATGCATACATACAGATAGAACCATTTTCTCTCCCTCGCTTTCCTATAATTTTTTAGTAAGGTTCAAAACTAAAACCTTTATTATCATTTCGTGTTGACATTATCATATTAGACACAAAATTCTACGAAAAAATAGCATATCGAATTATCCAGTTTGTGTGCTTGTGAAATTACCCTTGAGATTAAAAACCGATCTACACCCTAACAGTTAGATATACAGAAATTACGAATCTACTAGTCTATTGCCAATCCAAACAAGTCCCATCTCAGTAATTGACGGTGGTAAACTTACGGTCTTCAATTCATCTTCACCTAATTTTTATTTCAAACATTAAATTAAATTTATTACTTTTGATTTACCTAAATTAATTTAATTAATATATTTTACTTGACATGAAAAGCAGCCATTTCAATAGCAAACTAGAATTTTCGTCGATATATACACGTATTGGCATAAAGTGAAATCCGCAGTGAAATAATAAACGTTTACTTTAGATAAATACAGCATTCGTTGATGTGGGGTGCTTTTAATTAGAAATACTAACTGAAAGTTGCCGGTCGAAAAAATTAATATTGAAGCGTTTTTCATCTTCCTCTTAAAGTGCCTATTCGGTTCGAATGTTGGCAATCATTCTGGTTATTATTACTTTATCCACTGCAGTTCTAAAAAGACAGGTAGTATTTATTAAGAAACAATTTCGCAGATTGTTTAGCCAGGAAATACGTCTGCGTCCTGGTCCCCTTTTTCCAAATATCTTTCCTTGGAGAATTTGCTGTAGTAATCCATATCTGTAGGGATTTCTCATTATGTCTCCGAATTTTTTTTTTTATGGGTCTAGCACACGTGCTGCAGGGAAGTCCCTAAAGCGCTCCAGGAACGGCATGAGTGCGGAAAAAAGCGATTCACGTTGTTCTTGAATCGCTGTAAATTGTACTCGGTGGGAAACACAGCGCTGGGCAAATTATTCCAAAGGGATGACGTTCTCCATATAAAAGATTGCTTGAAAAGCGTTGTACGCGGAGTAACAAGCTGAACCTCATACGGATGTGAAGCACCAGCGCGACGTGTATTTCTAACATGCACCGCTTTGAGAGGAATAAGCGGGCTACATCCTTCGAACACTTTCCATGAAAATACTTGTAGAACAGACTCAAGTCGCCAGCCGTTCTTCGATGATCCAGCGAATCAAGGCCTCCGGGCAATTCCGTGTCCCCAATCAGACGGACCGCTCTTCTCTGAACAGAATCCAACAAATGCAGTGTATGTTTGGGAGCGGAGCCCCAAACGTGGGAGCAGTATTCCATAGTTGGTCGAATTTGGGCTTTGTAAAGAATAAGAGTTTTTGGGGGGTGTAAAGCTTTCTGGTTCTAAATAATATTCCCACCTTTTGAGAAGCTCTCCTTGCTATGCCTGCAACATGTTCATGCCAGGACATATTTGCTCCCAAACTAACGCCCAACAAATTGAGCGACGATGCTAGGGGAATGGAGTGCCCCGACATAACTATGTCGGGTTCAGCAACGTTAACTTTTTTAGAAAAAACTGCCGCCTGGGTTTTTATAGCCTTAAATTCCACTTGGTTACTGTCACTCCAAGACAGAATTTCTTTCAAGTCTTTGTTAAGTTGAACGACCTCCTGCTGTCTGCGGATATTCACCTGAGCAGCCGATGTCCGAGCGTCCAAGGTGAATGAAGAGACAAGCGTACTGTCATCTGCAAAGCTGTAGATTGGATTCCCGGTCTTTTCCAGCAGATCGTTAATGTAAATGAGAAAGAGAGTAGGATACAGTATGGGGCCCTGGGGCACACCGGCGTTGATAGTGAAATCCGTCGACCATCACTCGTAAAGAACGCTCTCTGAGGAAACATGAGAGCCACAAACAGAACCTTTCAGACATACCATAAGAGCGTAACTTAGCCAAGAGTCCATTGTGCCAAACACGGTCGAATGCCTTGGATATGTCAAGAGCAACCGCTCGAGATTCTTCAAAGTGTTCAATTGCGTTGTTCCAAACATGTGTTACATAAGTCAGAAGATCTTCTGTTGATCTATGTTTACGAAAACCATATTGGTAATCGTTAATAATATTGAATCGTTCAAGATATTTTAGAAGATGCTCATTGATAACATTTTCCATGACTTTCGATATTATTGAAAGCAGTGCAACTGGTCGGTAGTTATTTGCCAAGGTCTTCTGGGCTTTTTTAGGTATCGGCTGAACCGTGGCACATTTCCAGCAGGACGGAAATATTCCCTTTCTGTAGGATAGGTTAAAAAGTCTACAGAAAACTGGTGTTAGTTCCCTTGCACAGTTTTTGAGAACTATGGCAGGTATTCCGTCAGCGCCAGAAGCCTTCTTGGTGTCTAGCTTGATTAAAATACGCTTTATGATGCGCTGTCTGAAGACAACATCGGGCATCCTTGACTGCGGTGTTAGGATTTTCACGCCGTTGTCGGTAGGCAATATGTTTAGAAGCAACAGCTTCTTTGCATTTTCGGTCGAACCAAGGTTTGCCGTTGGAGAAGCATTTCTTCGAAAAAGGGATGTAAGTTTCCATACCAGCCAAAATAACATCGGAGACCTCCCTGGCGCAGGATCGAAAACAAAATACTCCAATTTTCCTACTTTAATAGTTTCCATAATTTTCAGTTTCTTGTTCATGTGACGTAAGACATTCTCGTTGGTAATATGGTCAATATAAGAAATGTTCAAAATTTGGCGATATAGCCATAAATCAAATTCATCAAGTTTCTTAGAAGTGGCTTCAGTCAGCATCCAAGATTCCACACCATAAAGAAGGACACTGAAGACATATCATAGTCTCATTTTCGTGCCCAATTTTATTGCTGAGCTTTTGAAATGTGATGTCATTTTGATAGGGCAACGAATTTCCTGCGAATGATCCCATCGTTCGTTTATCATGGTACCTAAATTTAAATATTGTGGAATTCTTTGTATGTGTTAACTATCAACAAGGTAGCAGGAACCGGAGACTTGCTGATTACCATGTACTTTACTTTGCTGATATTATGTTAGAGGCCGTATCGATTACTGACTTCGTTTATTTTTATCATAAGATGTTGCAGACCCTTTAAGTTATCAGCCATAACCGCCGTATCGGCAGCATAACGAATGTTTTTTTTTTTCGCTCCCCATTAAGCAGTATTCCTTCATCAGCCACTTCAATTGCCGCTTTGAAGATTTACTCAGAGTATATATTAAACAATAGCGGAGATAAAACACAAGCTTGTCTTACTCCACGCTCAAGCGATATTGCATCTGAGCGCTCCCCTTCTCCTTTAATAAATACCATCTGGTTCCAGTAGAGGTTACCAATAATCTGCAGATCCTTTCCATGTAGCCCAAGGTCGACCATTTTGTGATGTTGGACTCTATCAAAGGCCTTTTGGTAGTTGATCAGGAACAAATATACGTCACAATTGACGTCTCTACATCGCTAAATCAAAACCTGCATAGAAAACAAGGCCTCTCTGGTCCCATAGCATCACGAAAACCGAATTGTGTAGCTGACATGTTTTCTACACACAATTTGTATATTCTTGCGTGAATGATTTCCAGAAATGTTTTTAAAAGATAACTTATGAGGCTAATTATTCGATATTCTCCACATTTTTTAGCTCCTGTATTTTTTGGGATCGGTATAAACTCAGACTTTAACCAGCTTTCTGGTATTCTGACTAAATCATAGATTTTGTTGTAGATCACCGTAAGCCACTTAATCCCATCCTCATCTAAGATCTTAAGAAACTCCCCATGGAATTCATCAATTTTTTTCAGTTGATTTATTGTAATGCGTACTTCATCTGTGTTAATACAGGGCCCAAACAAGTCTATTGAGCACTGTGCCTGATCTGGTCTTGCATTAGAAAATAACTCTGTAATATAGTCTTTCCATATATTTAGTTTCTCCTTCTTATCGACAACAAGGTTTCCTTTTATAATTTAATAAACGTCCATTTGATTTCGTTCTCCGTTCATCAGTTAAGTCTTTGATTTTTCGATATATATTAAAGCTATCATACTTTCCCTGCAACTCCTCTATCTCTTTACATCTTTCACCATTCTACCACTTATCTTTCGCCGTTCGAATTTCTTTCTGGATTGTGTGTATGTACTATATTTTCTTTTGTTACCTCTCTTTTTGTATAACCGTCTTTCCTCCATTAGTCTTAGAATGTCATCTGTCATCCATTTGTTCCTTTTATGTGTTTGTTCCACAGTTCACCACACTTATTCTTTAGCCCTCTTGTTATTTCATTTAACTTTTCTATTTCAGATTCTATGTCTTCGTTCCGATCTGTGTCTCGGAGTTCTTTATTAAGACCTTTTTTAATTACGTTTGTTACATTTTCGTCTTTAAGTTCGTCGCATATCGTATACGTTTTTCGGTTTTCTTTTTAACTTTTTCAAGTTAATTCTTAGAACCCCTACCAGGGCATGCGATCCGAGTTTATATCAGCAGTGCGATATGTTTTGACAGATACAATACTATTTCTAAAACGTTTATTCACTAGAATATAGTCTATTTGATATCTGATGATATAATCTGGGGAGTCTAGTGGGGACTTCCACGTGTATAATTTTTGTGGTGGTAGGTTGAAGAAGGTGATAAGTGATAATATAACCTATTTCTTCACTGAAAATGTAATAGTCATTCGCCTCTGTTGTTTCTTTCACCTAGACCATATGGTCCTACGGAAGTTCCTGACCTACCTCTTCCAACCTTGGCGTTAAAGTCTCCCATTATTACTGTCAAGTCCCGTTTTGGTATTGTTTTTGGGACTTATGTTATTTGCTGGTAAAATTGCTCAACCTTTCCATCCTTTTTATTTGCAGTGGAAGCATATATTTTGTATGACGTTAAGAAGAACAGGTTTCGTTGTTATTTGGAGAAGCATTATTCTGTCTGAAACAGGCGCAAAATTTGTGACGCACTTGTCTGTAGCTTTGTCAACTATAACGAGAACTGAAACCTACTTAAAACAAATATCTAAACGGCTACTGAGTCTGTTCTTGGATAACCAAAGAAAGAGTTTAACCATATACATATGACTATAGAGATATTAAACTTTTTGGAAAACGCTGATTTCTTATTAGTCTTAAACAATTCTGTGTTCTTAGTTAGCCAAACCTAGTTTATACTTATTACTGTTTGTTAATGTTGACTTTTTGTATGCTACAAGGTAGTGGAGTCTAAAGTGTTGGCCTGCTCTTGCGTTTCTGCTTGAGCTGTAGACAACATGACCACCACGATTATCGACAGGCTCTTTTAAATATTTTCAAGGTTTTCGAAGAATATTTTTACATTATTTACTGTAGAGATCTCTTGTTCTATTCTTCGATTGTAATTTACTAATGCATTGTCTTGAAAACTCCACAAGAGTATTTCAGAGGTGATTTCGTCAGCTTTTTGCAGTTGGGAGTATTTTAGGGAAACTATATAAGGGTGGATTAGGGCTCATTACAGTCAACAAAATCTTTAGTATCGTTTGAGCTTCTGACGCCTACCAACTAGTGTGTGCGGTGTGGTATTTAGAGTTGGTCTCACAAGTGAAGATGGAGTGCATCTGCCCTGACAATTGTTGTGCTGGGTGGTTCAGGCCTTGGTCCCCTGAGATTCGACCTGGACCAAAATATCTGAAAAGGATGGTGGAGTGTCATACTGAACCTCACAGTGGTGTGAACTCCTAGTATGTAACACTCTAGGAGGAATTAGGTAAACTACTTCCCTCGAACACTTTCAATATAGAATAGACTCAAGTCGCCAATCGTTCTGTAATGCTCGAAGAGTCTCGGGTGCAATAAATTACATCGCTTAAAAGGTATCAAATCTTTCACACGGCAAGTAGTATATATGTGATAAATTTGAAAGGAATGCCTTATTTCCCTTAGAAATTATTTGCTCAAAAGACCGAAACAAACAGATATACGAAAACTCAAACTTATGTTTTCTGTGATTGAAAGAGCGTAAAATGCAAGGAAAACTCCCGGAAGATTATTTTTTTCACCAATTTTAGACCTACTGCAGCGTAAAAAGTAAAAACGGCAATCAACCCTTTAACCAGGTTATTTCTCGTATGGTTCCATGGCACTAGACCTGTCAGCTACCACTACCAATCTCTAATTTTGAGATACAGCCTGTCAAGTAAGAACTTGCTCGCGATAATTTATTTTTGGTAGATGCGATTCTAGCGATTCAACAAAAAATCGGTAGAGGGAATCTTGTTCTACGATGTATTTTAGTAAAAGTGTCGGTTCCGAATTTTCGTCGAAATCACGTAAAATCCAAAATGAGTCACTTGTTTGCGCATCAGTTCAAAGCAGTCTCTTTGTTCCCATCCAAAGGGGCCTAAAATGACACATTCCGAGTCCACTAAATATATTAAAAAGTCGGTATCGTTTGTGAAGAAGTGGGTAAATTGTTTTACCATCACGTTGCAAAGCGGCGCGCTTCGGCCGACGATAATATACTAGAGTGGTCCTCACAATCGTCGGACCCCGACCCTAATGTCCCTTGTAAAGAAGGGTCATAGGAAAGACTCTAAGGACTTTGACTTAGTTGTCTCGTGAGATTCGAAAAATTTGCAGAGTATGCAGAAAATCCCGTAGATAGCATGCCTCGAAGATGCCAGACGATTATTGATATAGGAGACGATTAGACAACTTACTAAGGTAATTGCGCCGTTGTTAGTACACCAAAGAATACATTGATGGAAAAAAAAAAAATGTTCTGGAGATACATTTTTTCAAGAATACGAGTCGTCACGTTCTTACTTGACAGAACATACTTACAATTTTCAAGGCAGGTAAGTATAGTTTATAAATTTTTTACTGTTCTTCATATTTTTTATTCCTATTATCAATTTTAATTCTTCTTTTTTAATATTCGTTATTTCTCCACTCAGTATATATCATCACTACACCGAACACTTTATTTTTGCACTCGATGCACATGTTAGCTTCATCAGGAGCGATGATTTACTTATATACTGAGTAGTGTCACTGTAAAGATTCCTCATTCCCAACTCGTTATTTCTGTCTAGCCCTAACTTTCAGATTTCATTTCTGAATCTACTGACTTTGTAGACTGTGTTTAATCAAAATTCACTAAAAATATGTCTACAACATCTTAAAGAACTAAGTATCAGTAATTTGTAAACGTTGGAACCTCCATCGAACAGCAACTACATTTTTTGTTTGGAAAATAGGATGGAAACACCAGAAATCTGTTTAAAAATTTTAATACTATAACATAAGCTAGAAATATCGAAAACATTATGAAGATTTCGATTCTATTTCTTGACTAATATTTATCTAACTAGCCGTATTTCACAAAGGTATTAGGACTAAAAAAATATTAAGAAATGCAATAAATTTATAAAACGAGAACCTAACTTATTTGTAATAGTGCGTTATAAATTCATTAATAATAATATTTACGTCAAATATCTTTACTACATTTTTTGTTTGGAGCTGCCGGAAGATTTTATACAGTCATTTATTTCTATTTCTTATGAGGAATATTTTTTGTAAGTCGTACATAACAACATTGTAAGTTTTACCTGAAGAATTTAGCTGGAAACCGCTGCTTGCAACAAGTTTCAAAACTTACAGCGCTTCTTTCTAGATAATCAAATCTTTTTCAGATAACTTGCCTGTATAATACGTTAACGGATCTATCATTATTTATTCAAATTCTAATTAGTGACATTAGGCAACCCATGGCTTTATATGCTTTTAGAAGATTTATAACCAAAGTTTTGTAGTTACTTTCTCTTTTTGCCCAGGAAACCTTGTACTACTTCACAAACGCCTTCCATGCTGCCAGTAGTTTCGGGTTGAGCATCTTTTCGAAGTCACAGTCGTTAATGACTTTTCTTATGTCAGGATCAGTAAAAATTCCTTCTTTGATCTTAGCTTCACTCAGACCAGGAAAGAGGTTTGATAAATAGGCAAAAACCATTTCCTTCTCTATCCATGGCTTTTACAAAATTCTTCATTAGTCCTAGCTTGATGTGCAACGGAGGAAGAAGGATTTTCTCAAGTTCTACTAGAGGTATGTTTAGGATGTTTTTATCTGCCGGATCGTATGCTGATCTCTTCGGCCAGACTTTCTGCAAAAAGTGTCTTGTGGTTGCTATAATATTCCAAAGACATAAAAAGCAGCAGTATTTGTGTAATTTCGTGTCACCACCTTTAGACCTAGACCCATTAGCATAGCAAACACCCTTAAATCCGCAGTTAATTGGACTCCTCGTATTTAATAGCATTTAGTATAGCAGCCATGTTAGCGTATGTTGCTTTTATCAACACTGAATAAGCAACTGTAATACGGTTGTGCAGTAGGACAGTTCTTAAGTTATATTTTGAAGAATCGATAAAAAGGCACCATTCTGTAGGTAAGTAGTCAATTCCAAGTTCAGCCATTAATCCTGCTACATCAAAATATACGCATATTGAACCCTCCACTCTATAAAAAGCTGAAAAGTCAACGTTTCTTTTCTTGTAGCAGGTGATGGTTGTTTCTTTTGCTAAAAAATTCCATTCTCGCAATCGTGAGCCTAAGGTTCAGCTTTCTGCTTTGACAAGCCCAAATCACGGACCAGATCATTCAGTTCGTTTTGTTTTATTAGGTAAGGTTCACATGAATATTGGGGTACGAAATCAGGATAAAGTGTGTTCTCTACCAGCTCATTTCCTGATTGCAAGCATTGATCATTGCTGATATCCGGGACAATAACAACTTCCCAATTTATTGGTGGGACTGGAATTAGTAAACCTTCGTGCTCTTTTATTGCTGATGCTACATCAGGATAATTGATTTTATCTTTTTGTCTTTTTTTTAAATTCTTCAGTGTTTGCTAAACAAGAATAACAATCATGGAAATAATTGGTGGGCTCACACAAAACCATTGGCACAGCAAAGGGTATTGCCCATTGAATTAGGCTCACAGAGCAGCTAATGCACCATAAATATGGGGCCCAATTTTTATCTTGATCTCCTACCTTGCAGCCGAAATACAGGAAGTAAGCCTTCTTTACCTCTTCTGTATTAGGTCGTCCTTGGAATTTTTATACAATCTGCATCATACGCTTAACATTTTTCAGGAAACTACTTAAAAAAAAATAAAAGCAATACTTCACACATAACCTCACTCCACATTAACTGCCTCAGAACTGAAATGACAGCAAGCAGGCACTGGAGACTGCATTTAATTACCATTTGTATACAGAGCTGCCAACCGCGTCCCAGAGAAAACACAAAATATCGTATACAAACAGTAACTATTGCACTGAAACATAAAAATGTGACGTCCAAAGCTATTCATGATGGTTTCGATTCATTAATTGAAAGCTAATAGAATAGATATTTTACTTGTTGTTACATGTAGTGTAATATCAGTACTCTAGAGGTTCTACCATTAATATAAGAAAAGCTAAAGTTCTTGCTTCTGTTTGTAATTTCTATTAAATATTAACATTATTTAGGGAATGCGTTGAAATATACAAATACCCTAACAACGTTAATGGAGATTTGAGTTAGGCTCTGGGCACACATAGAAAACAATCTTTACCCTTGGTTATGCTCCGTCGAACTCATTCAGTATTCTAATTTCAAAGAAGAAAGCTAACTGCAATTGTAGGCGAAATGTCGGAAATTTGCTCAAAATTAAGACTTTCTATTTCCAAGAACCACAATTTCTCAGGTAAAGCTGGTTTATTCAAACTAATGGTAAATCATATTAATTCATTTTACTGGAATACACGTAAACTTCGACATATTTTTCACATATGTGTTTCCAAAAAAAGAATTGAAATATTCCTTATAAAATATGTATTAGATCGGACGGGCCTACGTTGTGTGATATATGATGCCGACCAATTTTATATTCAGAATTTTCTATTTGCAGCTATAAATCAGTGAAAATATGTCCGGCGGGAGTAATTTATTTTTAGATATGCAAGAAAATCTGTTCGAAAGAGCTAAGAAGGAAAATTTTTCAACATAACGCTGTTTTTAAAAAAAATTGTTGGGAAATTGTTTGATAATAGATACATGGATATAGAATATTGCACACATTAACGAAAACTAGAATATAATTAAAAAAAGGTTTTTTGAAAGCAATAGAAAAGAAATTATACAAGTCCATAAATAAATTTCGATATCCATATTTTTGGTATACCAAAAAGAAGCTCTTTTTAGTGTCCCATACGGAACACTTATAGTATCATTTCAGTGTCCGCCTGCCTGTCCGTCTGTCACACCCGATTTTCTCCGAAACTATTTGACATAGAAAGTTGAAATTTGGCACAAATGTAGGAATTGATAGCACTATGAGTTTTGAAAATTAAATTTTGACTTAAGGGATTAGTTTTGGGGTGTGAAACAAGAAATGAAAAAAAAAAAAAAAAAAAAATACCAGGTCATCGAGTAGGTCGTCAAATGAAAGCTCGTGAAGACATGAGTTCAAAGTAAGGTGCAATACTAGCGCATACTTTTCTTTGAATTATTTTTTAAAAATTGCCATAAATGGCTGTCCCCCTCTTATCTCGAAAAGTACTAATCAAAAAACTTTGAAACAATTCTGAAATACTTGAATTGATTCAGCCGATAATTGGTGGAAATCCATAACTAGAAGTTTTGCAAGAAGTAAAACACTACTTAAATTTCCACTAAATTTTTTATTTTTGTACAAAATGTAACAAACCATCCAAAGAAGCTGTCGTACAGCGAAACATGTCACGGTGTTAAAAATAAAAAATTTAGTGAAAATTTAAGTAGTGTTTTACTTCTTGCAAAACTTCTAGTTCTGAAATATTCTCTATAAAGTATAGACTAACCAAAAGATATCACGAGTGCATTACGTTTGAAAATTTATCTGGCATAAAAGAAGACGTAATATAGAGACTATGTTTCTTGACGTATAATGAAGGGTTTTGTAATATTTTGTAATATTTAAGTGTACATTACTTCGCCAATGCCAGTCCCAAGCCCGGATGAGAAAGTGAGGAGGGGGAGGAGTACCAACCTCGTAAAAAAAAAACCTGAGTTCAACTGACCCGGTTGATAGCACCCAATAAGGGCCCCTACCTAAGTCTACAGGCGACAATCGGTCAACGGCCTGAGGATAAAACGAAGAGTCGGAAGAATCATTAGGCATTGCGATGGAAGCGCATTGACTTAGTCTGGCGGCGGAAGAATCCAGTAGGATCAACGGTGGCAGGCACAGATACAGTTAGAGAGAGCTACTTCCATGTACCAAGACGTCCGGCCAGCGTGGTACATTAAGGCTAAAAAGTCTCCCCATTGAATATGACACAACATGATGAAAGAAGGCCCTCAGTCCCCAGCAGCCTTACACTCTCCGATCACGGCAGCGATCGGACTAAGAGCGAGGCGGAGTGTGCGAAAAATGCCTGGGTTAGGCTGCCATAGGAAAAACGACAAGGCAAAGAAAAGGACTTTATATATAGCAACATACAATGTACAAACACTCTCAACTGAAGAAAGATTACAGCAACCAGAAAATGAAATTAGTGTTATAAGATGGGATATTATAGGTTTGAGCGAGGTAAGACGTCTGGGAGAAAAAATCAAGAAACTCAAATCAGGACACGTATTATACCACAAAGGACAGGAAGGAAGGAGGACAAATGGAGTGGGATCCCTAATACCCAAAAACCACATCCTGAACATGACAGAATAGCTTACATTATAATGAAACGAATAAGATAGAAATAAAAATCATACAAGTATACGCACCGACGAGTGAATGCGAAGAGGAAGAAATATAACAATTTTACGAAGAATTAACTGAAACATTAGACAGGAAGACACTATTGGTCAATATGGAATAGGTGAACGAAACGAAAGGGGAGATCTATTAATAAACTTCACGGAAATGTCTAACATGTCCATCATGAACACCTTTTTCAAAAAAAGAAAAGGACGTAAGTAGACATGGATAAGTCCTAATACACAAACAAAAAATGAGATCGATTTTATCATATCAAGTAACAGAGAAATGACACAAGATGTAGACGTACTGAACAAAATTTCAATAGGAAGTGATCACAGAATTGTAAGGGCCAAACTATACATCAACCAACAATCAGAAAGAGCAAAGATGTACAGAAATAAATCCAAACCAATAGACACTGAAAAACTTTCCCAAAATAAACTCGAATATAAAAGAGAGCTAGAAAATGAGATGAAAAAACTAGAGTTGGACCAGAATAGAGACCTAAACAAACATGCAGAAAGTCCGACAACAGTAATATTGCACGCAACAAATAACGTTGCAACAAAAACTAAAGAAACATCCAATAAAATCAGTAATACAACAACAAAACTTTTGGAAAATCGAAGAGATCTAATAAGTAAAGGAAGAAATAGTAACAACGTAGAAATAACAGAACTAAACAAACTAATTCGAAAAGAACTGCGGAAAGACAACAGAAGATATAATACACAAACAATACTGAAAATAATCGAAGCAAATAGAGATCTAAAAATAATAAAGAAACAATTAAATATGGGAAAGAAACAAATACTGAAAATACAGAATAAAGAGGAAAAATCATAACAGATAGAGATGAAATTTTGAAAGAAATAACAATCTACTAGACAGAATTATTCAACTGAAAAGTGCAACCAAATGAAATACAACAAGAAGAAAGTAGAAGGCAAATCCAAAATGTAGGATCAGAAGATATTCCGGAAGTAAATATAGCTGAAATCAATAAGGCATTAAGAAAGACAAAACAAAATAAGGCTTCTGGACCAGATAACATATTGAGAGTCTGGGGATGCATTAAAACGAGAGTTGGCGAGACTATATAACTGGTGCATAGAAGAAACCGCAATCCCTAAGTCATGGCATGTAGCGGAAATTATACTTTTACACAAAAAGGAAAATCTATTAAAATTGGAGAACTACAGACCAATTAGCCTTCTGTCACACTACAAACTTTTCACACGTATAATAACAAACAGACTAACAAACAAATTAGATTACCATCAACCATGTGAACAAGCCGGATTCAGGTCCGGATACAGTACTTACGACCACATACAAACTATAAGATTTCTGATAGAAAAAGGCAATGAATATAACTATGAACTATGCATGGCTCTCATGGACTATCAGAAGGCGTTCGACTCTATCGAAATATGGACCGTCTTAAATGCATTGGCTTTGTGTGGAATCGATAGTAGATATATAAACTTAATTAGGAACATCTATTCCAATGCAAAAATGTACGTGAAAATATATAGCGAAACAAGTCAAATCCCCATCAAGAGAGGTGTGAGACAAGGGGACACCATTTCTCCCAAGCTATTCACTGCAGCTCTACAAAGCATTTTCGGCTGTATGGACTGGGAAAAAAAGGAAATAAAGATCGATGGACTCTATCTAAATCATTTAAGATTCGCGGATGATATAAAAATAATCAGCCGAGATCCGCTAGAATTACAAGAGATGATCAAGGAACTGAACGAACGATCAAGGGAAGTAGGACTAAAAAATAAATATGTCAAAAACAAAAATAATGACACACAAAACAACATTCATATAACACTGAAAGGAGAAAACACTAGAGCAAGTGGAAAATTACATATACCTGGGCCAAAAGATTTCAACGGAGAAAGACAACATGAGCGGGGAGATAGCAAGGAAAATCAGATTGGCTTGGTGCGCATTTGGTAAGCTAAACTACATCTTTAAATCAGATATTCCAAACACACTGAAATCTAAGATATACAACCAGTGTATGCTCCCAACATTGAGTTATAAAGCGGAAACATGGAGCTTGACAAAGAAAAAAAAACGCCCAGAAACTAGCACGTACACAAGAGCACACGAAAGACTTATATTAGATATCAGGCTCAGGGACAGAAAAACAAATATATGGATACGACAGCAAAGTTGAAGGAAGTTATACAACGAGTTGCACAATTGAAGTGGCAGTGGGCGTAGCATCTAGCTCGAACGAGCGTTGGACCCGAAGAATATTAGAATGGGAACCTCGTGACACAAAAAGAAGTGTAGGGAGACCAAATACCCGATGACGGCACGATATAGTAGAAACAGCGGGAGTACAATGAATGACAATGGCCGCCGACAGAGCGGAATGGAAACAGAGGGAGAGGGCCTACATCCAGCAGTGGATGGCTATGGGCTTATAGTGAAGTGTACATTACTATAACCGAGTAGCGAGTCGCTCTTGTCCGAGTTATAATTTTATTTGTTTATAATTCAACAAATATTTAGGTATTAAATATTTGTTTTACACTTTTATCACTAGATTCTTGACTAAGCTAGATTGATTTATTGGCTATTAGGTAGCTAAGATGCTATAAGTATTATACATTATTGACTCAGAAAAAAAAACGTGAAAATACGTATTGGATCTTAAGATGTCAGGGTCCTAATTAACTTAGCCTAGGTAAATATTTTATTTTAAAAGTAGTCAAGGCACGGAATCCTAATTGCGCATATCCCACTTGCACTTGACCGTTTTTTTTTTATTTCTACTAAAATTTTTGAAAAACACATCTTTCGTATTCAAAATTTATCTTTATCCTCTTCGCCTTCTTCTCCCTACTTCTTTTTATAAATAGAATTGCCTGTTTATTACAGCCTATCATACATTTTACACTGGGAAGGTTGTTGCTCCAATATTTTTCAGCTTTCTTCTTCCTGTCTCCCATGATCCATGTCGTTCTTTCTTCTATCATTACATCTATCTATATGTTTGTTTTATTCTGTCTTTTCCTTTACACCCAATTATTAAAATTATATGTTTTACAAAGTCTATCTAATGTTGTCACTTTTCTTTCTGTCCAGTAGGACCTTTACCGCTATCCTGCTTTTTCACTTCTACTTTTTCAGATATTTGTTTTGTTTTTGATATACCAGGTCGGAATGCTGATACGTACGATCGTAAAGATCCAATTGTAATCCTCGAGTGAAAGAGAAACAAATCAACGTAAACGGCATTTAAAAAAAAATCGCAAATTTTCTATCAGAAATTATGGCTAACCCTCATACGTACTTTAGATTACGTATTTGAAACAAATCAATATATTCCGAATTATTTAGATTTGAACTCACTGGTGACCCAAGTGCTAGTAATACATTAACCTTTAACCATTGACCGGAGGTGCTCTTTTTTTTTAGTTTACAAATTCCGACTTTATTAAAAGTAAATGATAATATTTTAAAACATTAATACTTTTTAGTTTTTGTACTATATTTAGGAATAAGCCAGAAAAATTTCTAAGTAAAACCTTGTCGGTTATGATGACAAATAAACAGAGTTTTATTTTGTTGTGGCATATACGAAAATTCCCGTGTTAATCAACTACACCCTAATGACCTTAGTTTGTTAACTGTAATGGCGACCTTTTTTTATGTTTTCGTCAATGAAATGTCTGGTTAAGTTATATATTACTGAAAATTATATACTAAGTCTTTTTTATTACTTTAATATTATAATTTTTCAGTGTTCAATATTTGGCGTTTATGCCGATAAACAAAATGAGCATAACTGAGAAGATTTAAATACTATAAAAGGACGAGAATAACCAATAGGAGTGTTTGAGCTCTCTTCCAGGATTAAAGACAATGTTATAATAAAAGCCCTAAGTAATGATATCATATTTGAAGATGATATCAGGAGTATCAAAAAATAAAAAAATAGTAGAAGAATAAAGGACAATAATGATTTAGAACAAAGCTGTAATAAGCAACATTTCTCTAACTCCAATTTGGCCTCCTCATGTAGTTCTGACATTACCTCAGAATATAACTCAAAAAAATTAAACAACATTACATTGAGCAAATTCTATACAATTTACTCGACTTTGGTTTGATTTCCACTTTTAATTTACACAAAGAATCGGAGGCTAGAAAATAAAACAATAATAAAAAATAAGTAGAGAAGAATACCGAACTAACAAAGATGTTTTAAAGACTAAAATTCGACACAAATATAGGAATTAATGGCCCAATCAAAGCCATGTAGTTTTGGGGGGTGAAACCTGAAGTGAAAAAAAGTTTTTACCTGGTCATCGAGGAGGATGAGAAATGAAAGCTTGGGAAAACATGAGTTCAAAAATATATATGCTGTAATACTTTTCTTGGTATTATTATAAAAAAATTGCCAAAAATGGCTATCCCCCCGTTATTATGAAAAGTATTAATTAAAAAATTTTGAAAAAATTCTGGAATATTCTCCACAAAATGTAAATTGACCGAAAATTATCAGGCATCAGTGGATTACGTTTGATAACATAGGACCAAAAAAAAAATTGTTAATTTACTTAGACTACAATAAGTTTAGGTTATGTTTTTTGTGTCGCATAAAAAAGCCCTAAAATTGGTAAAAATGAGATTTTTATCATTTTAAAGGGCATGGTATTCCGGAATGATCAAATTCGTCATATACCCGCCACTTTTGGGGTCTGCAGGTATTATTTCAATGTCCAAAATAGGTTTTGACAGCGACCATATGTCCTGCAGCAGTCAAGTCCAAAATGCCTTGACAAAGAGATTATATATTACTAATGCAACCATGCTGCCTGATCAAAATGAGAGAATGCAAAATATCCTTTAACAACTGTCAAATATATTTTGGCAGCTGTCAAGTTTCCTTTGAAAATTGTGAAGTTTACTTTGACAGCCGTCAAATGTGGAATGAAGTTGTCAAAACAATGCGAATATTCTATTCCGTTGAAAAATCGTGTTACTATACTGGTTGGATTGGTTATAGTAAGGAGCCTGACATAATATGTTAATTGACTGCACTCAAGTGCACTTCGACAGCTGACAAATGTTGGACAAAGCTTGTAAACTCGCCCCCAATTTTCTAAATCGTTGACAAGAACACTTTGTCTTATGATTTTATCGCGCTGTTATGGTTCCGATATACACACATATTTATTGGTAGCTGCGATTCTTATTTGACGTGAAGGAAATGGCAAATGACACTGCCAGGATTACTCGTTTTTTTTTTTAAATTCCTTTATACTTTATGAACTTGGTGGCTCTCGTAATGGTATATGTATAACAATATAAATTTATATTTGACAGCTCTCAAGTCCAATTCAACAGCTAGCGATGGCGAACAGAACTGTCAAGATGGTAACAGTATTACATATTGTTGACAAGAATACTACAGCTTATGATTTTATTGCTCCCCGACCATGAAAACACTCTACCATATACCTTTGGAAAAACTAATATGCGTTATCTTTTCATTCGCGTTGGTCCAGATCCTCATTTAAACGATGTTAATCAGCAGTTATCAGTGTACATTGACAACTATCGAATGACGGACACTACTAGCATGATGACGAGGTATTCTATGTCGCTAGCCACTCTGCCTTATGCTCTCCTCAGATCTGATATTTACAAAGTCACCCCATTTTTCATGATCTCGGCACCTTTTATCAAGCAATATATTCAGAGTAGTATAACCTGTCAAGATCACATCCTATATTAATAGGGTCCCCTACTAATGCTTCATTACTGCTCACTTATCTTTTTCTTTATTTACAAGATTTGATTGTTGGATTGGCCTGGGATGTTACGTGTGGATCAAACTTCTTCATAATCGAAATTCAACATCAGTCAACTGTGAGACAACAACTATTCTGTTCTCTTCGAATGATATCGGGTCTTCTTTGTTAGGAAAGATCTACGAATAGTCTTCCCATCATGGGGTTTTTACCAGCAATATAGAATCTCTTCGTCAAGGCATTTTGGCACTTGACAGCTGCAGAACATATGGCCGCTATCAAAACCTATTTGGGACATTGAAGTAATACCTGCAGACCCCAAAAGTGGCGGGTATATGGCCAATTTGATCATTCCAGAACCACGCCCTTTAAAATGAGGAAAATCTCCTTTTGAGCTCATTTTTACGAATTGTATGGCTATTTTATGCAAAATCCAGATGAGATGGAGCAACATGGACCTCAAATTCGTGATCAGCGACCCAATAAACATAACCTAGACCTACGGTAGTCAAAGTAAATTGACAAAAATATGTTGTGGTCCTGTGTAATTTATCTAGTATAAAAGAAAAAAATAATTATGGAAACTATGTTTCTTGATGTATGGTGAAGGCTATTGTAATATTTAAGTGTACATTACTGTAAGTAATGACATCCTTGTAAAAAAGTAGACCATTCAATAAAGGACGATAATGATTTTGAACAAAGCTGTAATATGCAACATTTTTTTAACTCCAATTTAGCCTCCTCATGTAGTTCTGACATTATATATATATATATATATATATATATATATATATATATATATATATATATATATATATATATAGAATATAACTCTTAAGAAAAGTTCTTGAACAAAATTGTATTGGGCATATTCTGCATAATTTACCCGATATTGATTCAATTCACATTCTAATTTATACAAAGAATCGGAGGTAAGAAAGTCAAAAAGTAATAATAATAATAAAAGTAGAAAAGAATACCGAACTAATAACGGTGTTTTAAAGGGTGAAAAAAAATGCTGCAAAATCCGTATATACGTAAAAGATATAACAATCAATGTTAGAAATTTTCAGAGGAAGAAAAAAATATGCTTTACTAATTTTTATAATTTGAAGTATAATTAAACACAAAAAAAATTAAGTTACTGCATACATACACTTCACAAACGTCGAAGAACATCAAAAATAAAAATTTAACAACTCACCTTTTGTCATATTGTTTTGATGCAAACAAAAAAATCCTTTGTTCTCAATTTCGTACCTGAATTTAATGGAATCATATCGGCTATTTAATTTAGAAACAAAATCATCAATATTTGCTTTCTTTGTATCAAAAACCGCAAAAGCATCTTACATATACCTATACCATATCCTTGGGAAATACTTAAATTCTTGACTGGCTTCAGTTTCAAACTTACTCATGAATAATGGTTTTGACGATGACTTAGTAAACAAGTTAATAAATAGAGATAAGTTCAGGTTAAATATTCAGAATTCCATCTTTTTTACACACGAAGAAAATAAGACCAAGTATGCCTCCATACCATATAATCCGAAATACAGCAGGGGACTCAATAAGGTATTTAATAAGGCAGGCCTCACCTTAGTCTATAAGTCATCAGACAATCTGAGGAATATCTTAGGAAATCCCAAAGATAAGATTCCTAATTGTGAGAAAAATGGAATTTATGAAATTAGTTGTAATGATTGCGACAAAAAATGTGTATGGGCAAACAAAAACGTCAATGGAAACACAATTTAAAGAACACTTAGCACATTTAAAATACACTAGAGCAGAAATGTCTAGCATTGCCTTACGTGCCCTTGAAGCTGATCATACTGTAACATATGAAAGTACCGAAATTATAAAACGTAAAAGTAATTTAAATAAAAACAGAGGCTTATAGTCTTCTCTACTGGTTACTTGACCGGAACTGATGGCCTCGTCTATACCATTAGTTCCGCCTGAGTAATTCGGGTGTTAGGCTAAGTACAAGCGATTCAAGAACAACGTGAATCGCTTTTTCCGCACTCGTGCCGCTCCTGGAGCGCTTTAGGGACTTCCCTGCAGCACGTGTGCTAGATCCATAAAAAAAAAAGTATAAATAGGGTGGATTTATAGTTTAGATTTAGTCAATTATCGCTCTTGATAAAGCTAACATGTTAATTTCTTTAATGGTATATATATGCAAGTTCTGACATACACGCCTATTCAAAAGCTTAAATTACTGAACCGACATTTTTCCTAGTACATATATATCTCTTTGTACAATGGCTAGAGCTGTAAAAACATTTATAACGATATGACCTATCAGTATATATCCTCACTATACCAAACACTTTATTTTTGCACTCGATGAGAATTTCACTACCCATGTTAGCTAAATCAGGAGTGATGATTGATTGTCAGTCATCGCTCGTGATTAAGCTAATCTCGTTAGCGAAACACGCGTCGAGGGCCAAAATAAAGTGTGTGGTATAGTGATGATATATACTAAGTAATGTCATTGTGCCAAAGATTCCAAATTCCCTACGTGATATTACTCATGCCTAATTTAACATACCAATGGAACAAGTAATCTTTTTTAAAGCATGGAAGTAAATTCCGTTTTTCTTGATTTCTGAACATTTTCTTAAATGATGCTTAAGTCATTTTGCCTGGTCCCCATCGACATGCGCTTTATTAAGTTTACAGACTTTTTGACAATTGTATATACTTGCTCCAACATCATAAATAAATCTACTGAGCAAAGAGTTTTTAGTAGTAATGCGTACTTGATTTATACACAGAAATGATAGTATTTGATCGTTTATGACTGAATCGGTTCATTGCATCGAAACTCTACTGACACCTGGGTCAATATGTTTATGCATTTATATTTAATTAAATCAGAATCAGAAAGCCTCATCTCGCACATGTTTATGTAGAAATGCATACTTCTTGTATTGTATTAAATACTTTTAGTTTTTAAACTGGTTTAGGACGCTCTGACTGAATAAAGAAATTTCGCACAAACAACTTACATAAAAATTGGTAAGATTAGTATTAGTTTTACGAATAATCAATACATATTATAAAACAAAGTCCATCGCCGCATCTGCCTGTCTGTCTGTATGTAATTTTATCAGTAACTACTCAATGGATTTTATTTTGGTTTTCACTAGTGGATAGATTGTTTCACTAGAAAGGTTTAGGTGTATAACTTGTGGACATTTTCTCTAAATTAACCGACCTATGACCATGAATGTCGGATGAAGTCCGAAAAGAATCAATAGTCGAAGAGATATTTTCACGTACGCTGCATAAAGAGAGAGAGATACGTGAAAACAATATAAGGCAATATTGTTCGCCTCAAATACATAGTTCTACAGAAAAGTCTATCTATAAAGGTTTACCCAAATTAACGAAATCAAGATATTAAAAACAGACGTGTTAAAATACTTCAACTAAACAGAGTAAGAGCAAGTAGGAAAATCCTTATTAAATTAAATGCGTTCCTTATTAAATTAAATACGCTCTTTGTATTGCACATTTAATGAAAAAATAAAGGGTGTTTCTGAACTGGCGCCGCTAACAAACTGGTTTTAAAAGTAGGAGCTCCTGTAATTTTGCTAGATAATTTAAATCCACCAAAATTATGATGTACTATCACAAAATCCCATATATTTTCTTATGGCTCTCAAATCCTCATTTTTTGTACTATTTCTGGACCTACTCCGGTGTATGTGCGCATACGCAGGGGTGAGAGAGTGATACCAACTCTGTGTGCAGAAGTAGTTTTTCAGCTGTCTAGGGTATTGGCAGTGTGTAATGGAGTTAAGTTAGATGTCAAAAGGACGTTATGTGATAGTGTTGCCAACTATATGTGATGTGAAGTAGTATTCTTTCGGCTGAAGATGTTCATCATAGTCGAGATGTGTGTGTGTGGTATTGGTTATAGGTTATAGGTGAAACAGGCGTTAATGAAATTAACTATGGGGAGTTGGTTAAACAAAAGGCCCGTATTATGGTGATGAAGGGTATGCTAGACTCGGGTATAAAGTCTTTATTATGACGATGAGGTTTATTGTTAGAATTGTCTTGGTTATTTTTAGTGTGTAATAGGAATAGTGTAGATGTTAAAAAGGCGTTAATTAAGTTAGTAGTTTGTTTTCTGATAAAAAGTTGGTCAAACAGGCATTAGAGAGGGTTACTGGTTGTTTTTTGATAAAAAGGCATTAGAAGAGGATTGATATGTGCATGTGTAGATGTGAGAAAGGCATTAATGAAGTTACTAGGGTTGTTTCTTTCGTATAAAGTTGATGAAAGAGGACTTACATGAGGTTTTTTTGTTAAAAAGATTGTCAAATAAATATGGGTTGTTTATTGCTAAAAAGTGGTTGAGAATATGAGGGTAGAAGAGGATAATGATCGTCGGACCAAAAAGTCCTTATATGTTTTTTTTTTGTTTAAAAGATGTCGAAAAAGGAACTATATAGGGTCAGAAAAGATCTGGCTTACGGTAGAAGATGGCAAACCAAAAGGTCCAAGGAAAGTTCCCAGGAAAGTAGTAAATAAATCACTTTACCGGTTTTTTAAGTGACTTTAAAAACATAACAAGATGACATCGACAGTATAATAACGTTTCTCTGCAGTATATATGATTTTAGTTTCTTGTGTGTGATGAGGAACGAAAACTATGATCGCTAATAAGTTTCTTCCGGAAAGACTAACTGTTCCTATCATTTTCCAGTACCAATATATTCAAAAAATATGAAGATTAATTTAATATAAGATAAACTATTAATTTATTTAAGTCAATTTATTTGATTTTCTTCAACACACTTAAGCCAACATTTTTTTTCCATTCTTTAAAACACGCGTTATACTAAATTTTTGCTATTGCTTTCAAGTGATCATCAATGTTTTATTTGTAATTTCTATAAGTTTCAAACGTTATATACGGATCGATAGTTTTAGCATTAGAAACAGGAATAAGTCACACGGTGTCATATCTTGTGAACACAGTGCTTGCGGAGTCATCCTAGTCCCATTTTTACTTAAAATAATAATTATTGCATAGAGCGATGGTATGTTATCGTGGTGGAAAATTCATTATTATTCTGTCATAATTTATACCTTTTTTGCAAATTGACTCATATAAAAGGTGCATAACTGTTCCACGGGCCAAAAAAAAAACTCTTTGTACACAACATTACGGTAATTACAAAAAAACCTTTAACATGATCTCGATTTCTGACAGACATGGTTTTTCCATATTGGATAATCTTTTTAACAATATTCACTTAATTATTGTGCTCTTTCCGCGTCATATGTAATTATGCATTTCAAAAGGCAGCATCTCTTTAGCGCTTTCAGCACGATGGTTTATTTTTTTAAAGAAAATTCGGTTTTCAGAATCGATTACATTGATCCAGATAATATGTAAGTAAGATCTACAAGATCTGTTTATATTTAAATAGTGATTATTAAGTACAGGGTGAGTCAACGATAGAGTAAAGTTCATTATCTCATTTGTTTCGAGAATGAAGAAAAATGTTAAATAAAATAGTTTTAGGGAATGTTAAGGTGCACAGTTTGAAATTATTTTTGAGTATACAGGGTACTTCAAAAAAGTGTGGCCGATATAACATATGTTTTTTTTAAATGGAAAATTAATGTTATATACCTAAACCTAGTATTTTTCTAATATTTCAATTTTAAAAAAAAAATACTAGTTTTCAGTTTTGTAAAATATTGCCAGTAGCGCCATTGTTTCGGAAGATGAAATACTTATAATTGGTAGGAGCGTTCTATAGAGATGAAACAAAAAAGGAATATATAAAGAAATTTTTAGTCAGATGCTACAGGGTGTTCAAAATAAATTTATGCATTTCAACTATTTTAAACTAGAAAATCTCATATTTTTTAAGAGGCACACCCTGTATATTATTATTTGTTCTGATAGGTTTTACAAAACCCTCCAACTTTTATTAAGTATGTCATATACCTATTTCTAATAGTTTTCGATTTATTTCGAATTTTTCAATTTTTACCCTTGTTTTTAATACACTTACGCTATTGTGAAAACATAAACAAATAGTTAATAATAATTTTAATATTGTTTAACTTATCTAATGATTAATTATTATAACGTAATAAATGTTCAAACATATGCCCGTCTACTTGAATACACATGTTTAGTGGTTTTACTATATTTCCATTCCTTAGCATAAAGGGCGTTATTGTCCTGCATGCATCCCGTATCCTATTTTCCATATCTACTGGTGTTGTAGGGGGATTCACATAAACACGGTCATTAATGTAACCCCACAAAAAGAAGTCTAAAGGTGTTAAGTCACATGATCGAGGCGGCCGCTGAATGGATCCATCCCTACTGATCCATTTTTGTAGGTAAGGATCGTTTAAAAATTCCCGAATTTCCCGGTGGTAATGAGCAGGAGCTCCGTCTTGTTGAATCCACATTTGTTCCCTTTCAAAGTTATCAACTTCTTTAAGAAACTGGGGTAATTCGTTTTGCAAAAAATTTAGATATCTAGGCCCGTTAAGCGGTTGGCGGAAAAAATATGGACCAATAATTCAAAAATTTAAAATTCCACACTATACATTAAGCGACCAATGGTTTTGGCTTTAAACTTCCCGGACCCAAAATGGATTAACTGTTGAATAATAGTGCATGTTATGGCTGTTAATTGCTCCATTACTGCGAAAAGTAGCTTCATCAGAAAACATTATTTTGGATAAAAAATTTGGATCGCCCGTAGATTGGAATGTATCAGATAAGTCAGCTAGTTGACGGCTGCTGACCTGGGGATTATCTTCAACATTAAGTAAAATTTCCATTTCTTTTCCCTCATGGATAGCAGACTGGTTTACTACTTTCCGTTTCGTATACTCAACGCCACCACTACCATCAAACCGTTCCATTAAGCACTGAAAAGATTTTCTAGATTGTATACGTCTATTAGGGTACTTCGCTCCGTAAAGTCTTACTGCCAAAAGACAATTTTTTCCCGCCTCGCCCTGTATATAAACCATATCAATTAATTCATTTTTAGGGAAATTCGTAACTATTACCTTTTACGTCACTTACTATAACAAATTAAACTATTTTTACTTGCTTAATAGACATGTCAAAATTTGTCAATGCCTATGTTTTGTCTTGGCAACTAGCGTAAGTGTATTAAAAACAAGGGTAAAAATTGCAAAATTTAACTTAAAATCGAAAACTATTAGAAATAGGTATATGGCACACTTAATAAAAGTTGCAGACTTTTATAAAATCTATCAGAAAAAATAATAACACAGGTCAACATTTGATCTAAAAAAAAAACACTCGGAGCGGTATGGTCCTTATGGGGTTTTTGGGGTCGCTGATTACGATGAGCGGGTTGGTTAACCTTCGTCACATCAGATTCAAGGTCATTTGAAGGTCAAATAGAGAAAAAACCGTAGGAAAAATCTGAAAAAATTCATGCGTATGTTTTTGAGGTCTCTAAGTCCGAATCCGTAGTTTGTTTGACCTTACGCCTTTTCCCAGAGGTCATTTGAAGGTTAAATAGAGAAAAAAACCGTAGGAAAAATCTGAAAAATTTCATGCGTATGTTTTTGAGGTCCCTGAGTCCGAATCCGTAGTTTGTTTGACCTTACGCCTTTTCCCAGAGGTCGTTTGAAGGTCATTTGAAGGTCAAATAGAGAAAAAATCGTGGAAAAAATCTGAAAAAATTCATCTATTATTTTTTCAGATCATTCAGTTCAAATCCTGCATGATCTTATGCTCAAAAGATATACGGGTATCTTTGTATATATATTTGGAGTTTTACTTTGACAATAAAATGCTCTCGCTTTAAACTCCAGTATTAAGGTGTAGTTGCACCCAGGGCACCTCCACGTGGTGGTGGGCAACGGAGTTGTCTCACTATCCGGCGAAGTCCCTGGGTTACGGCGTTTATGCCGTCATGGCAACTACTCCTAAAAAAATTACGAGACAGGGTCCCGGAAACCCAGAATCGGCGGCTGGTCAGGGTGGAAAGCGGGCCCGCAGGCGTCGTCATCAGGCGATCGTAGCTCTACATTGGTGGAAAACTTGGCCTCTGTAGAGTCAAATGCTACAAGAAATTCGTCATGTTCCATTAAACTAGACAATTTTTGTGTTGTTTGTGGGGAGTATATTCCACAAAAGAAATTCATGTTTTCAGATTCGTTAAAAGTAAAATATCACCAAATTTATCATATTGATACAAGCTCATTCGATAACTCTTACACACCAAAATCTATATGTCATAAATGCCGCAATGTTCTATATAGAATTAACAACCAGGTATTTTCTCGACCAATGATATGGAGACCCCCAACAGACCATACCACCGACTATTACTTCTGCTTAACAAACTTGAAAGGGTACAACCGAAAGAATAAGGATTCTATTTCATATGCACGTGTAACATCTGTGACTTTACCAGTTCTTATTGAAACAAATTCTGATCATATCATGGAAATTAATGAATTGGGACAAGAAGTGGTAACTGATGAAGATATGCCAGATGAAACACTCGAACACGAAGAAAGAGAAAATTTCAGCACAGAAGAATCAGATGTTGAGGAAAATTATATATCGGAAGCCGAAACATTTAATCAAAACGAATTAAATGATCTGTGCAGAGACTTGGGACTCTCGAAAGATAAATCAGAGCTTTTAGCATCTAGGCAGAAAGAAAAAAATTGTCTATCCACAGGAACAAAAATTTCTGTCTATCGTTCGAGAGAACGGCCATTCAGAAAATATTTTACTAAAATGAATAATCTAGTCTATTGCCATAATATTGAAGGGTTAGTGCAAGAATACGGTATAGAATACACAGCAAGTGATTGGCGACTGTTTATAGATTCTTCAAAAAGAAGCTTAAAAGCTATCTTGTTACATAATGGAAATATTTATGCCCCTTTACCAGTCGCTCATTCTGTTGTATTAGATGAAGAATAACATAATTTTGAGTTGCTATTGCAAAAATTGAATTACGATCAAAACCAGTGGGAACTTTGTGGGGACTTAAAGATATTTACAATATTACTGGGAGAGCAATCTGGAAACACGTCTTATCCGTGCTTTATTTGTGAGTGGAATAGTCGGGCTCGAGATGAGCATTATGTGAGGAAAGACTGGCCGTTGAGACAAGAATTAATTCCAGGTGAAAAAAACATCAAAGGTCCAAGTTTGATATCAACCAATAAGGTCCTACTTCCACCTTTGCATATCAAACTAGGTATTGTAAAGCAAGCAACTTGTCAAGGCCATGAGCCGAAACGAAAGTCCTGCTTTCATGCATATTTTTAAAGTGCTACCTAATCTTTCTGAAGCTAAAATAAAAGAGGGCATATTTACTGGACTACAAATAAGAGACGTCCTAAAAAATGATGCATTTGAGAGGAAAATGAATGCCAAAGAAAAAGCAGCATGGCAAAGTTTTAGAGAGGTGACGACTAAATTTCTTGGAAATCATAAAGACCCTAATTACAAAAATATTGTTGGAAATTTAGTACAAAATTATAAAGAAATGAGGTGTTTAATGAGTCTGAAACTGCATTTTCTCCATTCACACCTTGATTGGTTCCCTGAAAATCTCGGAGATTTTAGCGAAGAACATGGAGAAAGGATGCACCAAGACTTGAGTGAATTTGAAAAAAGGCATCAAGGTGTTTGGAGGATAAACATGTTGGCAGATTATTGCTGGAGCCTGAAGCGAGAATCAAATAAATCTCATAAAAGAAAAGCAAGTCGAAGATCATTTCACGAGAAACGAAAGCGTTCTCGTTTAGAGTAGTACTTCAAACATGCTTTGATAAATACTAAAAGAAGCAAACTCTTATGCTTAATTTATATTAAATACTGACTGCGCGATTTCGAAAATCTACTTGGACACTCGAGACTCTTTACGAAGTATGAGCTGAATCATTTTTAGTAGTTAACTTACGCATTGAGGTATTATATATGACAATATGAGAGTATAAGTAGATATAAGGATTACTGTACAAGTAAGTTATTGTGTTCAAAGGTATTAGGTAGTAGAGTTTCTTTGTCGACAAGGATTAAGTATTGAAGTATACAGATTAAGGGTTACTTGATAACAAGGTTGTTCGACATTAGAATTATTAATTTGAAATGTATTGGGAATTGAGTTATAAAACGAAATTTAAACATAACATAGCGCACAATGTTTCATTTATACCTCAAGAAACACAGTCGGGATGGACTTTAAATTTACTAGATATATGGAACAAACATCGAGAGTACAAAAATTAGGTCAAATTTTTTTTTTAGATTTTAAAAGTCTATTTCACAGTCACAAAACTAGTCAAAATATTTGTATAGTCTATTTTTGATATGAACAATATTTTACGTTTTACTAATAAGTACCTTTAAACATTTGCTTGCATCAGTCTACCTGCCTACCTATTTAGATTATATTTCACATATTAATTCCCTTGTAATGACCGAGCAGCATAAAAGACATTTTTGATTGTGATATATTAACGTAAATGTAAAATGATATGTATAAGATATAATCAATAAAAATGTACCATAAATTAACCTCTGTATGCTTCGCAAGTGTACGATAAAAACAAAATTAAATTTAACAACGCAAAATGACCATACATATTTTTCAAATAAACATAAACTGATGATGAAATGCCCTATAATGACCTCTGAAAGGCGGCTTGAGTCAAACAAACTACGGGTTCGGACTCAGGGACCTTAAAAACATACGCATGAATTTTTTCAGATTTTTTCCACGATTTTTTCTCTATTTGACCTTCAAATGACCTCTGGGAAAAGGCGTAAGGTCAAACAAACTACGGATTCGGACTCAGGGACCTCAAAAACATACGCACGAAATTTTTCAGATTTTCCCTACGGTTTTTTTCTCTATTTGACCTTCAAATGACCTTGAATCTGATGTGATGAAGGTTGACCAACCCGCTCATCGTAATCAGCGACCCCAAAAACCCTATAAAGATCATACCGCTCCGAATGTTTTTTTTTAGATCAAATGTTGACCTGTGTAATATAGAGAGTCTGCCATTAAAAAAATTTGAGATTTTTCAATTTAAAATAGTCGAAATGCATAAATTTATTTTGAACACCCTGTAGCATCTAACTCAAATTTCTTCACATATATATTTTTTCTTATCTCTATAGAACGCTCGTACCAATTATGCTTATTCCACCTTCAGAAATAATGGTGCTACTGGCAATTATTCACAAAACTGAAAACTAGTATTTTTTTAAAAAAATTGAAAAATTGGAAAAACTACTAGATTTAGGTATATAATATTATTAATAAAAAAGTTATAAAATTTTACGCAAAATTTAAAAATAAATTAGAAAATAGGATGTTCCATTTAAAAAAAAAATATTTTATATCGTATCCTGTATTCTCAAAAATAATTTTAAACTGTGCACCTTAAAATTCCCTAAAACTATTTTATTCAACATTTCTTCGTCATTCCCGAAATAAATGTGATAATGAACTTTACTCTATCGTTGACTCACCCTGTAAAATATCTTTGATCTTGTTGAATTTTTCCTGTGATTGCGGTGAATTGTCTTCGAAAACGCGTTTCTTCAAACGCTTCTGTAGTATCTTTAACTGATTTGTAATACTTGACAATGTGTGCTTTTGTTAAACCTTCATCACCCCTACAGGCACATGAAATTTCTTTTTTAAAATTCGCCGGCAAGAAATTTTAGCTATAATAAAACACGCTTTTATTTCTAACCTAATAAAGCCAATGCAATGGAAAATTTTGTAGAAATAAATACGACAAATAGATAGTAATAAGAAGCGTTTTTATTTAAACATAATATTAATGCTTTTCTTAATCGTTTTGACAAAATTTTGCAAGCATATTATCTAGAAAGTAGTAGTATTCTAATAAAACTAGCAAGTTTCCAGAACTCCGCCTAAGGCACATTCCTCAAACTTACTCGCCTCGTCCTGCAAAAGAGCAGCTTCCAAATTCGACACGTAAATAACTATTTCGACTCATCCCTTTACGAAAATGGGATTGCCCTACATAAAATCTAAATCTGGGTCACAGAGCGCACTTGCTTATTTTCGCTGTCCCATATTTATGATTAATATTACCGAAAAGCTTTTTTATATTCAAAACTCTTATTTAATAAATCATTGAAATAATCCTAAAGGGAATAATTTACTTTTCGTGTGCATGAAAAAGCTGTTAAGGAAATGTTTGCCCCCAATAAAATCCCGGGAAAAAAACAAAACTTCCCAAGAATTTATAGCAAGAAACTAGAAAAAAAATACAATATATTTTTTATGACTATTCGTCGGAAAAATTATTACTTCCTGAATAATTTTCTGCTTGGGAAATATTTCGGTCTACGCCAAAATTTGGCTATCCCTAAAATAAAAATAATATCAAGCAATATATATGTATATATATATATATATATATATATATATATATATATATATATATATATATCTATATATATATATATATATATATATATATATATATATATATATATATATAAAGAAAGAAAGCAAAAGATTGCCGTATCTACCAAAATTCTTAAAAATAAAATCTTAGTTGGGGAACTCGGCAAAAAAAGGGGGCGTGATAAGATATCACACAATTTTCATTAAGCCAATATTTCGGTCCTGGATTGGGACCTTCTTCAGGGCAGAAATGATACGTGCAAAGATTTCGTTAGCCTGAATGGTCGTAGGTAGCCTATACATAAAAAGTTGTTACATAAAAAAGTTGGTTAATCCATAAAATATATAAAATACACAATAAAACACTGTAGACAAAATTATAAAAACCAAATTTAAAACATGGATGTAATTGGGAACCCTGGATGTTGAGAATGTTTTCAAGAAGGTCCCAATCCAGGACCGAAATATTGGCTTAATGAAAATTGTGTGATCTCTTATCACGCCTCCTTTTTTGCAGAGTTTGTATATATATATATATATATATATATATATATATATATATATATATATATATATATAAATATATGTTCAAACAGAGATTGGAAGAGTCCTAAGAAAACACAGCATACAAACCACAAAACACTCTGGCAGACATCCTGAGGAACCCCAAGGCATCCCATGCGGAGACTACCACAAACCGTACTTAGGGCAAACAAATCGAAGAACCTCCACCCGGATCCAAGAACATAAGTTTCGAGCAAATAGACTCTGTTTCACATTATAAAACACGCATAGTCAGAGAAGGCTTGGAAATCGAAAAGCAGGATGTTGCACTTAATATCTTCACTACATGGAAGAGTCTACTAGCCAAACCAAGGAATAACCAAAACATCGAGAACGCAACAGTCAGAATAGCGCCGGAATCCGTAATTACCACTGATAACGGCACCCAGCCGACAAACACTGATGCCCGGACGAACACTCCCGATTCCCACATCTACAATCTGTGTAGACGCCGACCTATAAAGGACGGCGACCACACTTGAAAATGCCAATGAGATTTTGGCGAAACGTCGTGCAAATTTATTGTTATACGAACGAATTGAAACCCAGAATTTTAATCTATTCTATACATATATATATATATATATATATATATATATATATATATATATATATATATATATATATATATATATATATATGTGTATATATATATTTGAAAATATCCCCTCCTTTCCTCGCCAATATTTGAATAGTTATTCTTAAACATATCTCATTCTTTCAACCGAACACCATATTTTAAGTATTACATAAACATCAAATTTGAACCCGACGTCTCATTTAATTTGGAAGCTTGGCAGTAGGTCAGCAGAGAGACAGACCGCCAGATTGGAAAAATTGGAAACCATATCTTTCGTGGTTCCTGAATTGTACAGAAGTGCAATGTCATCTAAGGGTATAACTTTATTACATATATATATATTACTTTTCTGGGCTAGGAAGTAAAAAGTATCCATACAGAACTGTATAATCTGCTGTAAAATGTTTGGGAAGTCTCGTATTTTGTACATTTTTCAAATCTATTCCGAACTACAATAATTTTTGAAACTTTTTGGAGTGAGTCAATAGTAGATTTTATTGGAAACACTCGTGATTTCTAGTGACGTATTATAATTTGTCTGGTTTGGATTGAAACAGTTACTGCTTCTTCTTTCTTCATTGTTAGCGGTTTTTTATCCATTGGATATGGGCCTCTCGCATATTTGACTATTTCTCCCTGTTCTGAGCGATGTATATATATATATATATATATATATATATATATATATATATATATATATATATATATATATATTTATATATATACATACAGTGGCGAACAAAAGTATGGAAACATTTAAATTCACATCTCTAGTCTTAACATTTAAACGGTTTACAATTACAATATTTATTTATTAATCGTGTACATGCTAACAAATATTTTGAAGACTAAAACAGTTATTGTTTATTAGAAATGTGTTTAATTTTTAACGTAACAAAATTATGCACAAACAAAAGTATGGAAACATTTTTGTTATAAAATAAAAATTCCACTAAGACGACCAAGATGTCGAAAATATTTAATATTTATTGGGATATTCTTTTGCGTCAATCACTGCTTGACATCTTCTGCCCATAGAGTCAATAAGCCTAGCACAAAAATTGGGTGGTATTGTTTTTCATTCTTGTTTGAATGTGATCCAAAGTTCGTCCCGGTTTTTTATATTTCTTTTCCTAATTTGTTTATCCAGATAGTGCCAAAGATTCTCTATCGGGTTCAAATCAGGTGATTGTGAATGCCAGCGCATCACCCGGATCCTTTGTTCAGAAAACTAATTCTTGGCCAAGCGAGATGTGTGTTTTGGGTCATTTTCTTGTTGAAAAATACATGACAGTGACAGATCTTCATAAGAAATCAAATTATTTTCCAATATCTCAACATACATTTGAGCATCCATTCTGCCATTTATCTTTGCCAATGGCCCCGTATCAGACCGTCGAAAACAACCCCATACCATGATATTTCCACCGCCATGTTTGACAGTAGTTACAAGGTACTTTGGATCATATCTTAGACCAACTGGTCTTCTTACATAACCAGTAGAATCACTTCCAAAGAGATTGAACCTACTTTCGTCACTAAAGATTAGTAGAGACCACTGATTTGAGTCCAGTCTTTATGTTCCTTAGCAAATTTCAGTCTCTCTTTTCTGTGACGCTTTGTAAGGAGTGGCTTTTTAACAGCACACCTACCATAAAGATTTTCAGATAACAGACGTCGCCTAATAGTGATGTCTAACACCAATACACACAACAGCAGTTTTCCTGGGATTATTTTTCGCTTTTCGAATTATAATTTTGTCTACTCTCTTACTTGTTTTTCGAGGTCTACCACTTTTAAATGCCGGATCAACAGTGCCCCTTCTCGAGAACTTCTTAATAATTTTGCTGACAGTGCCCCTATGCATGTTTAAAGATTTTGGTATTTCAATTTGCTTCTTTGATACAGATAAATAATTTTATGTTTCAAATCTGAACTGTAATATTTGCACTTTGGCATTTTGGAAAAAACCGCACTCTTAAACAATGCTACCAAATTACTTCGTATCAACAATAACTTACTCTTAAAGCAGAATGATAAAATTATTTCTATATGCTTTCAGTAAGGACAAAACGCGTTTCTTAAAAACCTTATCTACCAGAAAAGGTAAACAAAGTTTTTATAGTCAATAATAAAATTCTATAAAGAAATTGTCAACAAAACAAGACTAGTTTTTTTTATTTCTAAAGGATAGTATTTTATATTTTTGATTAAGAAAATGTTTCCATACTTTTGTTCGCCACTGTATATATATATATATATATATATATATATATATATATATATATATATATATATATATGGTATATTTACATACATTAATTAGTTTTATTTCTGGATTTACATAAACGAAAGAAGTGTATAAAGTAAAATAAAATCCCAAAAGTAGAGCAAGCCTAAAGAGAAGTGGCAATATATTCGCTCATACCTAAAAAGCTCTAGGATTATTGCAGCTTTAAAAGGGAACGTAGTCCTTCAAAGCTGTCTATATATTTTGGGTTCTTATATTTATTCGTACTAGTTTGAGCTCGCAAAATGTTTGCAAAAAGCCATTCCTAATTTATATATTAAATTATTCTTAAATTTAAATTTTGTGTTATAAAAAAAATATTTACCAACCTAGAAATTTCTAACAATGTTTAATTTTCATTTTGAAATTTCGCTTTATCAAATGTAATGACTAAAAATTCTTAAAAAAGGTAAATATTTTGACCGTTGAATCCTGTCACCTTGTAACGCTTGAAGGTAAAGCTAACCACGTTAGCAGACTATCCTAATTTGAACCCTCTATAAACGATGTACGTTTTATTTTCCTATCTCTTTCTTAAACAGAGATCCTGATATAATTAGGTCGTTCTTTTTTATTGGACCAAGATAAAATATTAATAAGTGCTAAAAGTGAACAAAATTCACGTTTAGGTAATTATTACTTTAAATTATCACTTATAACTTGCTGAGAAAAATATAATAATTTATCTGTAGCCATTTGTCTTTTACGAGTGATATGAGTTTTTTCTTGTGCTCTTACCATGTTTTTAGTTAGTAATGTCCATTTTTTTTTGTTTCCCTATAAACTAACTCTAGTGAAATGGTTTATTAAAATATCAGCACGATTAAAGAGAAAATTAGGTCAAATAAATTGTATTAGTTCACATTTTGTGAATAAATCACGTTTCCATCTACATATTTTTTTAAAAAAGTCTCTAGCACCTATTTCCATATTTACATTATTTTAATTGTTACGGAGAGTCGTGTTGTTTTATAACAGAAACAGTATATACCAACATAAATTAATCAGAGTTCTTATTTTCTAAGTTTATAGTGCTCCTTTAAGAACTGTACGGTTAAGGCATATACTTGAATAGCAGCTAATGCTTACAGTAAAAATAACTTGTTTTCCTTATTGAAAATGTATTTTTATATAAAACTTGATATGAAATTTTTAGTTTATCACTGATAAGGGCCTGTTAACGCCCTTATGGTTTCTTTAGGGTCGAATTTTTTAGTTATTAAACAAAAGCGTGTAATCTAGAAAATATGTACATTTTTTAAATTTTGTTTTATGCTGAGGTCTTTAATTGTTATGTAGTGAAATTTTAAAATGAACGAAATAGCTGCTAAGAATACCTGAGTAAACTAGAATTCATCGCCAAACCATAATTCCCTTAAAAATTATTTAGTTAGTATACCAGAGAACTATTAAAAGAAGACTGTTGAGCTTATACCTCAGAGATCGAAAAACCAACGAATGAATTGGGGGAAAAACCCTGGTAACAGACATCGTGAAAAGAATCGGCTTCTTAAGGTGGTAATTTCCACTAAACACATTGAAAACTGGAATGGAAATATCATCAGATGGAGGCCTTGGGGCGAGAAAAGAAGCGCAGAGAGACCCCACCAGACATGGTACGACAAACTAAAGAGATTCAAATGCATTGTAAGAGGAACGGATTGAAACCCGGAACTTTAATACATTATTTATATATAGATATATATATATATATATATATATATATATATATATATATATATATATATATATTATATTTTACGTGTTCTTGGAATTAGATCATTAAAACTATTCTTGGATCTGTTATATATTTATTGACGTTTCGACCTTTGTAGCTTTTTGTAGTTTTTAATTTAAGACACTTAACTGTATACATTAATGAGGGCCTTACCTTAGAAAGTAGTTCATTGTGTGGGGTGTTAATTTTAAATCACTGTCAAAAACACATTTTTACTTTCTACAAAAAAACCACTTAACTTGAAGGACTTTATATGACTGGTAGGTAGATACGGTTTAGGTTATTTACATCTGTTTCTTCGTTTATTGCAGTGGGCGTCATCTGAATGTGTACGGATTCGAGTATTTCTCTTTTTTTGTATTTATTTCGGTGTTGATAATTTTGATGTTTTTGAAATCAAAGGTATGAGCTGTACTGTTTTTTTTTGTCGTATTTATGGCCTTTGATTCTATTTTCTAGATATTGGCTTGTTTGCCCGACGTATATTCCTTCGCAGTTATTACATTTGATTTCGTAGACTATGCTACTTTTTTTATTATTTGGGGTTTTGGTTGTAAGCCTGGAAAAATTGGATGAGAGCAGATTATATGATTTGTGACATAACCGAATTTTGTAGTTTTCAAAAAGTTTTTTGAGTGGTTGGGATAGTCCATTTATAAACGGTAAAGCAATATACGTTTTACGGTTGTTGTTGGTTGGTTTTTTACTTATTATGGTATTGTAAAAGTTATGTATTCGTTGTTTGAAGATTTTGTTTATAAGGTACATCGGATATATATATATATATATATATATATATATATATATATATATATATATATATATATATATATATATATATATCTATATATATGTATATAACTATATATATATATATATATATATATATATATATATATATATATATATATATATATATATATATATATATATATATATATACATATATATATATATATATATATATATATATATATATATATATATATATATATGTATATAACTATATATATATATATATATATATATATATATATGTATATAACTATATATATATATATATATATATATATATATATATATATATATATATATATATATATATATATATATATATATTTATATATATATATATATATATTTATATATATATATATATATATATATATATATATATATATATATATATATATATATATATATATATATATATATATATATATATATATATATATATATATATTATATATATATATATATATATATATATATATATATATATATATATATATGTAAGTAGCTGTTTCGTTCATTTTATTTATCACACATAAAAATTTTACAGCACAAAGAAATTAACTTTAAAAAATAGTGTTATCAGGTAGCGCTTGATGCTAAATTTAATTTTCAACGAAGTGAGTAGTTTCTTCCTTTGAAAAGTAATCAAGAAAGAAGAAGCCAATACTCAACCAATGAAAAATGTTCATTTTAGATGTTGAATTGTCTCGTTCACTTTTGCTGACTGTCCAAATTTCAACCAATGTATCTTTCCAGATATAATAAGGTTGTCCTTTTTCATTGGGTTAATATAAGTTAGAATAGGATAAAATATTAATAACTACCACAAATATACAAAGTTCCCATTTCAGTAATTATTATTTTAGATTATTACATTTTGCTGCGAAAAATGTAGTAAATGTATTTGTAGACCTTTGTCTTTTATGAGTGATGTATCTTTGTTCTTGTGCACTTGCCATGTTTTTAGTCAGTAATAGCGGTTTTTTGTGTCCCAATAGACTAACTCTAATAAACTAGTTTATTAAAATATCAATTCTGTTAAAAAAGAATGGCTCAAATTAACAATATTACTACAGGGAATTTTGTGAATAAATCACAACGCCATCCACATATTTTTTTTAAAAAGTCCCTGGCGCATATTTACATATTTACTTTATTTTAATTGTAAAGGGTAGACGTGTTGTTGTTTTACAACAGAAACAGTATGCAACGTTATCAATTAATCAGGCTTAAAATAACCGGATTAAATTTTTAACGTCAGTGTAACAATTCTTGTTTTCTAAATTAATATCTGAATAAATAGTTCAGGTGAATATATCTTTCCTAACTTATTTTGGACAAATAATAATATTGTTGTTTTTGAGTTAATTAGTTTAAATCTGATTCACTAACCGGTCGAGAAAAAGTCGAAAGATGCATAATAATTGGACGAAGTAATTTTTAAAAAATTTAAAGTACTCCTTCAAGGAAGCAGTATTCAGACACACACTAGAAGGGCTGTGAATGCTTGCAGAAAGAGTAATTGATTTTGCTTATTAAAAATGTAAATATGTTAATTTTTAGTGTTCCGTACGGAACACTCTTGGGTTCACTTCTGTGCCCGTCCGTCTGTCACAACTAATTTTCTCCGTAACTATTTGACATAGATATTTGGTACAAATATAGAAATTAATAGCCCCATTATCGACGAAACCAAGGAGGCACACAATCAACGAATTAGAAACAAACTTCTTGCTTGCCCCAACAATTCCAGATCCTTTTGGTCAGTCGCTAAAGCAGTTAGCCAAAATTTTACCAAATCCACTTTACCACGACTCTCACTGCCAGATAACTCTATTACAACAACACCTGTTGCGAAAACGAACTTGTTAGCAGAACTCTTTACTTCACATTCTATTGTTGATTTCCAAGGAAAAACACTACCTAATATTCCCATGGCGCAGTTAAGGATGCCCAATATTATCTTCAGACAGCGTATCATAAAACGAATTTTAATGAAGCTAGACACCAAAAAAGTTTGACGCTGACGGAGTATCTCTCATAGGACTCAAAAACTGCGCGAAAGAACTAACACCTGTTTTACGTAGACTTTCCAGCCTGTCCCACAGAAAGAGTGTATTTCCGTCCTGCTGGAAATGCGCTACAGTCCAGCAGATACCCAAAAAAGACAAGAAGATCTTGCCAAACAACTACCGACCAGTCGCAATGCTTTCAATAATATAGAAAGTTACGGAAAAGGCTAGCCATCAGCATCTTCTAAAATATCTTGAAGAATCCAATATTATTAGCGACCATCAACATAGCTTTCATAAACATAGATCAACAGAAGATATTCTAACTTATATAACGTATATTTGGAAAAATGCAATTGAACACTGTGGAGAATCTCAAGCGGTTGCTCTTGAGATATCCACGATGTGCCCTACGGCTTTACAGATGACAGTACGCTTATCATCATTCACTTTGAACACTCGAACATCGGCTACTCAACTAAATGTCAGCAGATAGTAGGAGGTCGTTCAATTTAATAAAGATCTGGAAGAAATTCTATTTTGGGGTGACAGTAACCAAGCCGAATTTAATGCTACAAAAACCCTGGCGGCAATTTTCTCTCAAAAAGTTAACGTTGCTGAACCCGTCATAGTTATGTCAGAGAACTCTATTCTGCTAGCATCGTCACTCAATTTGCTGGGAGTTAATTTAGGAGCAAATATGTCTTCACAGTAATTTGTTGCAAGCATAGCAATAAGAGCTTCTCCAAAACTGGGAATATTGTTTCGAACTAGAAAGCTTTACACACAACAACTGATAATTCTGTACAAAGCTCAAATTCCTCTAACGATGGAATATTGCTCCCATTTTTAGGGATCTGCTCCCAGACATACATTGGATTTGTTCGATTCAATTCAGAAGAGAGCTCTTCACCTGATTGGAGACCCGGAACTGGCCAGCAACCTTAATTCATTGGAACATTGAGGACCGTTTGGTGACTTGAGTCTATTCTACAAGTATTTTCATGGAAAGCGTTCGATGAATGTAGCCCGCTTAGTTCCTTCTTAATTAGGTGGTGCATGCTAGAAATACAAGTCGCGCAAATACTTCACATCCGTATGAGGTTCTGCTTGTTACTCCTCGTACGCCTTTTCAAGCAGTCTTTTACATAGAGAACCTCATTCCTTTGGAATAATTTGCCCAGGACTGTGTTTCCGACCGAGTACAATTTACAGCAACTCAAGACCAATTTGAATTGCGTTTTTCACACACGTGTCGCTCCTGTAGGGCTTCAGGGATTTCTCTGCAGCGCGTATGCTTGGCTCACCTAATTTTCAAAGTTAAATTTTGACTTAAGGGGTTAGTTTTGGGAAGTGAAATCGGAAGTGAATAAAAAATTACAGGGTTGTAGAGAGGGGTATCAAATGAAAGCTTGTGAAAACACGAGTTCAAAAATTTAAAACATGTAATACTCGAGTACAATTTTCTCTGTATTATTTTTAAAATAATGGCCAAATGCCCCTGTCCACCCACGTACTGATCAAAGGATTTTGCAAAAATTCTGGATTAGTCTCTATAAAGTGTAAATGGAGCGAAAATTATAACGTGCGCATTATATCTGATAACTTATCAGGTATAAAAAAACTAGTTGTTTGCCAAAATGGTAAAGGTTTATTTCGTCGAAAGTTGTGGATTGTACCGGGACTGATAGTGACTGCTTTAAGAATTATGTACCGAGACAAAATATTTTTAATTTTTAGTTAAACAAATATTTAGGTAGTAAATATTTATTCTAAACTTTTACCACTATATTCTAGATTGAGTTAGGTTGCTTTATTGGCTCCTAGGTAGCTAAGATGCTATAACTCTTATACATTATTGACTAAGAAAAAACGAGAAAATACATATTGGATATTAAGATCTATACATGTCACATAGAACTTTTAGTCTTATTTTGGTTGGTCTGATTAGCCTGCTGAGTCAGTATCTGACTAGACATGTTGGACTCTTAATTCTTTTATTGAATACTCATTTGGGGTGTATTTTGTGAAGTCACTGATCATTTTATACTTCCGTAGCAAAAAAATTTAATTTTATGGGCAACCACAAAAAGGAACAGTAATTGCCCAAGTCCTTGCACTTGACCGTTTTTTTTATCAAATTTGATATGACATTTCTAGTTAACCCGTGAAAACGTTACTGTAAATACTTTTTGTTTATGACTAACGAGAGCATTAGAGGAGCTGGTTTCTTGACGACCAATTTTTGGAGTTGTTAAACAGCTTATCACTTTTTTCTGTAACTTCTTTTCATATTAACATTTACGTATATCCATATATATATATATATATATATATATATATATATATATATATATATATATATATATATATATATATATATAACATATATATATATATATATATATATATATATATATATATATATATATATATATATATATATATATATGTATGTATATATATATATATATTATATATATATATATATATATATACATATATATATATATATATATATATATATATATATATATATATATATATATATATATAATCCTGAGTTGGGGAATAGCAGAAGGTGTGCCTTCTGAGAATGTTGTCACCAAACCAGGTACAGAGTTTTTTTTTTATGGGTTTAGCACACGTGCTACAGGGAAGTCCCTAATGCGCTACAGGAGCGACACGTGTGCGGAGAAAGCGATTCACGTTGTTCTGTAAATTGTACTCATTGGGAAACACAGTCCTGGGCAAATTATTCCAAAGGGATGAAGTTGTCCATATAAAAGACTGCTTGAAAAGCGTTGTACGAGGAGTAACAAGCTGAACCTCATACGGATGTGAAGTATTAGCGCGACGTGTAGTTCTAACAGGCACCGCTCTGGGAGGAATTAAGCTGGCCACATCCTTTGAACACTTTCCATGAAAATACTTGTAGAATAGGTTTAAGTCTCCAACCGTTCTTCGAGGTTCCAGCAAATCAAAGCCGCCGGTCAGTTCCAGGTCTCCAATCAGACGAACAGCTCTTCTCTGAATAGAATCCAACAAATGCAGTGTATGTTTGGGAGCGGAGCTCCAAACATGGGAGCAGTATTCCATAGTTGGTCGAATTTGAGCTGTGTAAAGAATTAACAGTTGTTGTGGAGTGTAAAGCTTTCTGGTTCGAAATAATATTCCCAACTTTTGAGAAGCTCTCCTTGCTATGCCTGCAACATGTTCATGCTAACACATATTTGCTTCCAAATTAACGTTGAACAAATTGAGTGACGATGTTAGAGGAATGGAGTGCCCCGACATAACTATGTCGGGTTCAGCAACGTTAACTTTTTTAGAAAAGACTGCCGCCTGGGTTTTTGTAGCGTTAAATTCCACTTGGTTACTGTCACCCCAAGATAGAATTTCTGCTAGGTTTTTGTTACGTTCAAGCTGTCTGCGGATATTCGTCTGAGTAGCCGATGTCCGAGCGTTCAAAGTGTAAGATAAATGTACTGTCATCTGCAAAGCTGTAGATTCGATTCTCGGTCTTTTCCAGCAGATCGTTAATATAAATGAGAGAGTAGGAGACAGTATGGAGCTTTGGGATACACCGGAGTTGATAGTGAAGGTGTTAGAAAGAAGCCCATCGACTGCCACTCGTAAAGAACGCTCTCTGAGGAAACATGAGAGCCACAAACAGAACTTTTCAGACATACCATAAGAACGTAGCTTAGCCAACAGCCCATCGTGCCAAACACGGTCGAATGCCTTGGATATATTAAGAAAAATCGCTCGAGATTCTCCGAAGTGTTCAGTTGCGTTGTTCCAAACATGTGTTACATAAGATCTCCTGTTGATCTATTTTTACGAAAGCAATATTGGTGATCGCTAATAATGTTGAATCCTTCAAGATATTTTAGAAGATGCTGATTGATAGCGTTTTCCATGACTTTCGATATTATTGAAAGCAGTGCGATTATTCGGTAGTTATTTGGCAATGTCTTCTTACCTTTTGTAGGTATCGGCTGAACTGTGGCACATTTCCAACAGGAAGGAAATATTCCCTTTCTGTAGGATAGGTTGAAAAGTCTGCAGAAAACTGGTGTTAGCTCCCTCGCACAGTTTTTGAGAACTGTGGCAGGTATTCCGTCAGCGCCAGAAGCCTTTTTGGTGTCTAGCTTAATCACAATACGTTTTATGATACGCTGTCTGAAGACAATATCGGGCATCCTTGACTACACTATGGGAATAGTAAGTGGTGCTTTGCCTTGGAAATCGACAGTAGAATGTGAAGCAAAGAGTTCATCCAAGTTCGCTTTCTCAAGAGTATATTAACTCAGACTGTAAAGTATAGAACTTGTAAAATGGATGAAACATTTTATAAGCATCGTAAAGCCAACTCTTGAAAATAAAGGCTAATGTTGCCAGGCATTACTATTCACCGGCTTTAGCCATTCCACGTGTCTTTTTTTCAAACCTATGAGCTCTTATTATATTCAAGCAACAAAAAAATGATTGGGAACAAATGCAGGTCCTCAAGTAACGCAATATCAAGTTGCAAGTTTATTTGTAGAAGCTTATTAAGGCGCTGCTATCATTGGCATCACTGTGAACGGATTTCAAGTAGCTGGAGTTTGGCCCATGGACAAAAACTTCTTCCCCGAATATTTGTATAAAACGGCTAAAAATATAGATGCTCGAAAAAACGACCTTCTGTCTGATTTAGGTATTTAGATATTGTAGAGTTCAGCGTTCATCAGAGAGGTGCGAAAAAATTATTAATAACATTATTTCTTTAGGGACAATTTTTTCCTTTATTATTGAGATCCGGTATTTAAGGTGATTTTTTTACAATCGGTCTTGCTATAAAGATCCACCAGTTTCAATATATGCAGTGATTTCCACAACACCCTATATATATATATATATATATATATATATATATATATATATATATATATATATATATATATATATATATATATATTATATTATATATATATATATATATATATATATATATATATATATATATATATATATATATATATATAATATATATATATATATATATATATATATATATATATATATATATATATATATATATATATATATATATATATATATATATATATATATATATATATATATATATATATATATATATATATATATATATATATATATATATATATATATATATATATATATATATATATATATATATATATATATATATATATATATATATATATATATATATATATATATATATATATATATATATATATATATATATATATTTATATATATATATATATATATATATATATATATATATTATATATATATATATATATATATATATATATATATATATATATATATATATATATATATATATATATATATATATATATATATATATATATATATATATACATATATATATATATATATATATATATATATATATATATATATATATATATCTATATATATATATATATCTATATATATATATATATATATATATATATATATATATATATATATATATATATATATCAATTCTTAGGTCAGGTAATTTACCACAATTCAGAATTTATTATAACTTGGTCCCACTAGCCTTTTGTGATGCCTGTTATTGACTTAGTCTTTTGCCAAATGTTCTTTTTGTTTCTTAAAGTAACAGCACCTTTGAACAAAAAGGATTTCCTTAAAACATGTGGGCTACATTTGGTTAATGAGTGCTATAAACAGAAAAAATAAAGCTCCAATGTACGTGGGAAAGATATTTGGATTAAATAGGAATAAAATATAACTAATTATGATATCTTCCATTTGCCATTATCTCAAGGTCTCCTACTATTGTAGCTCAATAGATTAGTATTTGAGAGACAAAAACTAGTATAAATTTTATTATATTTTGTTTTACGTAGAGTCTTTAAAATGGTTTAGGTTGCGCCAAAAACAATGTAAGATGAAATTATTGCATGCGAAAGATCTACGCTGCTATTCTCCAGTCGAAAAGATGGGAGAAAAATTATAGGTCTTGTAAAATAGGTAGAGTCCAATCTATATGCTAATTAGTAGAAAGTTTTACAAGACAAGACAAGTTTTAGTGCCCGATGTCAATTTTTCATCAGAAATTTAAACTTAGTACTGCTAAAAGGGTTACAAAGTTTGCTATTTTTAACTTAAAAAATAAATAGTCTGTATCCTCCATTTTAGCAGTTAGTAATACAAAAGATAGCGATTATTAAATTTCAATAGAAATTATAAATCTCGACATTTAAGAAACAAATTATCCAGTAGTAAATTAAATTATTAAATAATAGTCATATCTAGAAAAAAATAATATTGAATAATACTGAAGAAGATTTCTTACCTATTATTTCAAAAGACATCCCTTGATGTGCATTTCCACGTCTTCTAGGTTCTAGTCCCCTAACGGCTAATGTTAACGTTAAAGTCCACCTTATATGTTTGGCAAAATAGAACCAGAATTTGAAAAATTTTGCTCTAATAACAATTCTAAGAGTAATACCAAAATAGCAAACATTTTTTTTGTCCCCCCAAGGTTTTTTAAGAGAGAGAAAAACTGAGAGATATCTCTGATAACATTAACTCGAGGGTGGAGATAATTTATTACTAAGTAATTACTTACTTTGTTTTGTTCTCGAACTAATAGTTCCACGATCAAGTATTAACAATATACTGTTTAAATCCTATGTTTTATTTATTAGTTATTTAAAACTATTACTGTCTAGAAAAACAAATACAAAATTAGCTAAATTTGGCAAAAATATTATTATTTGTTGACATGAACGTACAATTGATTTTTTCTTACTTATTTAAATTATTTTTCTATACATTTTGTTATCTGTATACTGCCACTAAATGGAAATTCCATTAATTTTGCTCGTTTTCCACCTAGGCGTTTTGAAAGATTAATTTGAGGATCCCTGATCTATGCAAACATAAAGCTAGCAGTGATGTCTTAACTTCTTTCCATTTTACAGAGGATACACAGTTCGTTGATTGACACTTAATCACTATTGATAATTGATCATACTATTTGATTAAAGTTTTACATGCAGAAGGGTTTGGATTTGGAAAATTTAGTTAAGAATTCTCGTCGGTCCTCGATAGAAGTATAAGGCATTCATAAAGCAAAGGTTAAATATGAAATATAAAAATTAAAAAATGTACACAAAGAATTTCTCCAATCTTAAGCTTGATAGATTTTGCACCTTCTGAGATACGTTAGCTAGTAGTTATACAACTTGGCATGTTAAACCCTTGATAAGGGTGTCAACCTTCCTTATTCTAAAATCAATAAAATACACATAGACAATTTGTTCCACATTAAATCTGATGTAGGCTATACTTCTTGAGGCATTTTAAGTAGTGGGGGTACAGCTCCCCATTCTGAACCCTTTATAAGGTTGTAGGCTACCCTCATTTGAAAATTTTAAAAAAATTATGAAGTTACATTCTCACAGAATTATCCCAAGACACACCACATTGATGAAACTCAAGATTGAACAAATTTTCTGAGTATGATTTTAATTTTATTAATAATTTTTTAATAAGAGTAGCTATACCCTAACCAAAGGTTTAAAACACAAAACTATATAACCATTAGTTAAAATATCTTAATGAGTATAGCTTATATCAAACTCAAGATGGAATCCAAATATCTACTATAATAAATAATTTGGATACTCCTAACAGGAATCTGTGGTATCAACAGAACGGAGAACCTCCCCACTATGAAATCAATGTTCGTAGATATTTGGATGCAATTTTTCCTAATCGATGGATAGGCCGAAGAGGTGCTGTAGAATCGCCTGCAAGGAGTCCCGACCTTACACCACTCGATTTTTTTATGGGGTCATTTGAAAACCAAAGTTTACCGAAGTCGACTTGAAAATGTAGAAGATTTACAACAAAAAAATTCAATATGAGTTGGCACAGGTCACCCTGGATTCTCTGCAAAACTCTATTCAGGCTGTTTATGACAGGTTGTTTCATTGCCTCGCTGTTAACGGTAGACATTTTAAGCAATTGTTACCTTAAAAATAAACCTAAAGTATTTATTAATAGCTTTTTTATTTTTTTATTTTAAATTTCAAATGACAATAATTCCAAAACAGTTCAATTAAGACATATGGTATGTTGGGCAGATCTTGAAGTTCATCGATGTTACTGGCCAGCGAGACGGTTTCATCGGCGTATCTTATGTTGTTAATGATCTTGCTATTTATTTTGATGCCTTTGTTAACTCCCTTTAGTGTTTTGTTAGATAAGACACAACCCTGCAGTACGCCTTTTTTGATGACGTTATCAGAGTAGCATTTATCTATTCTTATGTTAGCCGATTGCCTCCAATACAGATTTACTATGATGCGAATATCTTTGCAATCAATATCAGCTTTTTGAAGAATTTTCATTAGCCATTCGTGGTTGATGTTGTCAAATGCTTTGGTGAAGTCCAAAAACATAGGAATGCATCTTGGGCCACACCTCTGCAGCACTTGTAAGCTAAAAATGGCTTCTCGTCTACCAAGAGCATTAGGAAAATCAAAATGTGACTTAACTAAATTTTCCAAATCCAAATCATCTACGAGTAAAATCTGAATTAAAAAGTGGTTAACCCTACCTGTGAACTTATTATGTCTTCTTCTTCTTGAAGTGCCATATCCGATATGGACGGAGGCAACCGTCTCGCCTTTGCCTGTGGTTAGTTCCTTTTTAAGTATTTCCACAGATAAAGAGGACCTACAGTTTAATGCCGGTTCCGAATGACCAAAGTGAGAGTACATTACTAGATATGGTACTACGGGTGGTTTGTCATTGCCTCATTACATGCAGCCTCTATAAAATAACAATTCGTTCGCATATTCGAATCTACATTATGCAAACTATCATGTGTCCAATTTAAGTCAGCTAGTTTTGACAGTTAGGGTTACAAATTATTAAGGAAAACTACGATGTCCGACCTATTTCTTCGAAAAATTGGTGATAATTTCGGAATACTACTCTAGTTATTCTACAGTAAACAAATAAAATCAACGATTTGCATGTTGCAGCCCATATTTGAATAAGTACTTTTTACACTACTCGATTAGGTAATGCATTTTTCTTGACTTATTTTCCACTGTTTACGGTGTTATTAAGCTAATTTTAAAGTGTGAAATTATTAGTTTAATGTAGCAATTATTATGGCTTTAAAAAAATATTTTTTTATATTACAAAGTTAAAAAATTTCATTTTTTTAAAAATTTGTATTGAAACCTCTAGTTAAACCACGGCAACATTATATATAATATTATTTTTGTTTACCAGTGGAGAGTGAAAACGATTTTTTCATTTCATTCAGTTCATCATTTCTTTAGGGTCGAATTTGAAGATGAAATTGTGAAAGAGACGATAGAAATATTTTATAGACAACATCTACTGTTTATGTCTTGAGACAAGCTACAGAAAATAAATATTTTTTCGTGAAATATTGCAAATTGGTAATACAAAGGATGCTAGTGACAATTAGTTTTGTTACAGTTTGCTTACCCATGGGTGAAAAGTTTTTTTTTATGAGCCTGGCACACGTGCTGCAGGGAAATCCCTAGAGCACTAGAAGAGCGACACGTGTGCGGAAAAAAAAGCGACTCACGTTGAGCTTGAATCGCTGTAAATTGTACTCTGTCGTAAACACAGTACTGGGCAAATTATTCCAGGGATGAGGTTCTCCATGTCAAAGACTACTTGAAAACTATTGTACGAGGAGTAACAAGCTGAACCTCAGATGGATGTGAGGTATTAGCGCGACGTGTATTTTAAGCATGCACCGCTCTGGGAGGAATTAGGTGGGCTACATCCATCAAATACTTTCCATGAAAATACTTGTAGAATAGACTCAAGTCGCCAACTGCAAAGCCCCAAACATGGGAGCAATATTCCATCGTTGGTCGAATTTGTGCTTTGTACAGAATTAACAGTTGTTGTGAAGTGTAAAGCTTTCTAATTCGAAGTAATATGCTTTTGAGAAGCTCTCTTTCCTATGCTTGCAACAAGTTCAGGCCAAGCATATTTGCTCCCAAATTGAGTGATGAGGTTTTTTATGGTAGAATAAGATTATCAGAGAAAACTATTGGGTATATTAGGAAATTACATTTTTACTTTAGTTTTTCTGAAATTCTTTAAAATCCGTTTTCAGATTTGGGTCGGTTTGAGCCCAAATCATCACAATTTCTTAATATGCCCGTCAAAATTGAAAACTACATATCATAAGCTTTAATCTGGACCAGATTGTGCCCTCATAAATTGCATCAATTTATAGACCAGGGATGTCAAAGATACGGCTCGTGGGTCGCATCCGGCCCCCGGACGTATCAATAAGGCCCGCGATCGCAATGTGTCACAGAAAGAAGAATCATGTTTTTTAGAGCTTTTAGACTTCACTCGATTCCTCTACGGAAGTTTTAAAATGTGCACACTACATTTATAAATAATTTCAAGGGCAGCGCGTGCCTTGACAAGCGAGAGAGATAGACAGTAACGCCATCTCTTAGCAACAAGCGGAAATACCCTATTATTTTTGTTGAGAACAATAGAATCTTCCACGCGCTTCGAGTCTAGATTAGAACCTTCCTTATCGATATTATAAAAGGAGTGCGTCGGCGCGACGTGAGTCAGTTGAGTGTGAGTCGAGTAATCGAAGCGATACGGTCGGAGAAGGATTTTAGTTGTACTGCGAAGTAGTGATTGTGAAGGTATTGTGCATTTGTTTGTGTCGTGCGCGTGCGATATCCATAATTGTTGTGTCGAGTTCCATAATTGTTACGATTTTGGCATAATGTCACAAAAACGTAAAGTTGATAGTGAGTGCAGAGTTTTTCAGTCTAAATGGGAAATTGCATATTTTTTCATAGAATGGAAAGGTAAAACCACTGAGTTTGATTTGCAATCAAACAGTTGCTGTTTGTAAGGAGTTTAACTTGAAGAGACACTATGATACGAATCATAAATCAAAATTCGATTGTTACACTGAAAAAATAAGAATGGACACATTGTCATCTTTAAAATCTAAACTTCAAGGTCAACAATCGATGTTTACTAAAGCTAATACTGAGAGCGAAGATGCCCTGAAATTAAGTTTTATTATTGCATTGGAAATCGCGAAGAGATCAAAACCTTTCACTGATGGTAATTTTATTAAAGACTGTATGTTGAAAGTTGCCGATGTTTCATTTCCATTTCAAAAGTCAATAATTCAAAATATTTCGCTGTCAAGAAACACTGTTGCTTCAAGAATAAATGATTTATCTCAAAATTTGGTTCTTCAACTGAAGGAGAAAATTAAGAATTTACAAACTTTTCACTGGCTGTTGACGAGAGCACTGATACTGTTGATACAGCTCAACTTGCTGTTTTTATACAAGGTATTAACAGTAACTTTGAAATAACTGAAGAACTATTAAAGTGCGTTCCATTGACAGGTACTACAACAGCAAATGATATTTATTCTACAATTGAGCATTTGATAGCAGAATATGAACTCGACTGGAATATACTTAGCAGCACAACTACGGATGGCGCTCCTGCCAAGGCTGGCAAACATTCGGGCGTTGTAAGTAAATTAAAACAGAAAACATCAGGGAATTTTGTGGGATTTCACTGTATAATTCATCAGGAATCATTGGCATTTAAACATTTAAAAATGGACCATGTCATGCAACCTATAATTAAAATAGTAAATTTTATAAGGAGCAGAGGACTAAATCACCGACAGTTCAGGCAGTTTTTACAAGATTTGGACGAAAAGTTTTCTGATGTTCCTTACTTCACCGAAGTTCGTTGGCTCAGTCGAGGAGTAGTTATAGAAAAATTTTTTGCATTACGTGACCCTATTCAAGCTTACATGTTAGAAAAAGGCAACCCAATTGATTATGACAATGACTGGTGGGTTGATTGTGCCTTTTTGGTAGATATGAATAAACACTTGACTGATCTAAATGTAAAGTTACAGGGTAAAAATCTGATTGTCACTCAAATGTATTCATGTATTCAAGCCTTTGAAACAAAGTTGAGGCTGTGGGAAAATCAGGTAAAAAATCAAAACTTTGGATCATTTCCCTCATTTAAAATCATTTGGCACAGTGAACCAAAAAAAATTGGATCAATATTCTCAACTTCTGCAAAATTTAATCACGGAATTGAACAATCGTTTTGAAGACTTTCACAAAATGAATGAAATGGAATTCCCAATTTTCAACAATCCATTCAATTTTGAAGCTTCACAGGCACCAGTTCATTTGCAAATGGAGCTGATAGATCTTCAATCGGACAGTATTTTGAAAGAAAAATTTAAAGAGATTAACGCTCTTACATTTTATACACAATATTTCAAGAGTTTGGATAACTACCCGGAAGTAAAAAAGCATGCAGCACGCATTCTCTGCATATTTGGTAGCACCTATTTATGTGAGCAGATGTTTTCCGTCATGAAAATAAATAAGAACAAACATCGCACAAGACTTTCGAATGAACATCTCCAATCAATTCTTAAAATAACTACAACGAATATGATACCTGACATCAATGAGCTTGTCAAAAACAAGAGAAGTCAGGTATCTGGATCCTCGAGCTCAAAATAATTACCCTCTTTTATAACTTTGATATAATTTTTAACAACCGTATATTATATACTATTAATTAAATAAATAAAATGTTATAATAATTCAGTACATTTTTTTTATTTGAATCTGGCCCGCCTACACATTCTAAATTTAATATATGGCCCTCTGCAAAATTGAGTTTGACACCTCTGTTATAGACTAATGGGGGGGTCCGGTTGACGAAGAGTATATATATATATATATATATATATATATATATATATATATATATATATATATATATATATATACTCTTCGTCGTCTCTGTATATATATATATATATATATATATATATATATATATATATATATATATATATATATATATATATATATATATATATATATATATATATATATATATATATATATATATATATATATATATATATATATATATATATATATATATATATATATATATATATATATATATATATATTTATATATATATATATATACATATATATATATATATTTATATATATATATATATATATATATATATATATATATATATATATATATATATATATATATATATATATATATATATATATATATATATATATATATATATATATATATATATATATATATATATATATATATATATATATATATATATATATATATATATATACATATGTATATATATATATATATATATATATATATATATATATATATATATATATATATATATATATATATATATATATATATATATATATATATATATATATATATATATATATATATATATATATATATATATATTATATATATATATATATATATATATATATATATATATATATATATATATATATATATATACGTTATATACACATATATATATATTTATACATAAACGAGAGAAGTGTATAAAGTAAAATAACATCACAAAGTAGAGCAAGCCTAAAGGTAAGTGGCTATATATCCGCTCCTACTTGAAAAGGTCTAGGTTTATTGCCACTTTGAAGGGAACGTAGTCTTTCAACGTTGTTTATTTATTTCGGGCTCTTATATTTATTAGAACTAGTTTCAGCTCGCAAAAAGTTTGCAGAAAGCCATGCCTGATAAAATAAATTACTCTTAAGCTTAAATTTTGTTTAAAAAAAAAAAGTTATTTACCAAACTACATATTTGTAACGATACTTAATTTTATTTGGAATAGTATACACGTTAGTAATACCTTTTTCATTATACAAAGCATTAATAGGTAGCAATCATTTCACGGAGTGCAGTCCTTGTAAAACATACGTCTTGAGAGACTCGAAAAATCAAAATTTTAATTTCCTTGAACCGATATTATACTACCGGTACAACTTATCGCCGATGCAACCTTATGAAACCTCGAGCGGGATAGCCGTACCCCAACTACTAGTAGCAAAAGCCAAACCGAGGGCGGCGCAGGGGATCAGACCAAGAACCATAACCAAGAGCAGACTAAGGGTAAACACCACAAAACTGAAAGTAGGTTAGTAATGAAAACTCCAGAAAAAACATTTAAAACAAAATAATAATAATAATAATATAATAATAGCTTTATTACCCAACAGTTTCCCATTAATAGGGTAAATATTTAGACATTTACATATTCAATGACAGTCTGTAGTAATTGCTTCTTAGTACAACAGTATATGTCACAAACATTACAAACATGATTAAAAATTAGTACACCTTACATGAATAGGTGAATTCAATAACAAATTAGTATGAGGTCTGTTACATTTAAAAAACATATTTGATCGTGAGTGTATCCGTGGCACATTGATGTTAATACGAGACACTATATCCCTGCAATCAATCATATTGTGCAATACTCTATATAGGAATAATATTGACGCACAAACTCTCCTGATTCCCAGGCTAAGAATATTTGTCTGTTCACACAAATAATCGCTGCTGATTCCCCGTTCAGGATGCATTCCATTAATCTTAAACAACAGAAATTTCAGAAATCTCCTCTGCACCTTTTCAAGTGAAACTCTATGTACCTCGTACATTGGACTCCAGACAATACTTGCATATGCTAGTTTCGAGCGAACAAAGCAGAAATACAAAATGAGACAAAATCCCCCAAATATTTAATATGGCCGACCTTTCACTCTAGTGGGACTACCATTAACAGATAAAAAGGGCGGGCAATTTAAATATTTTAAGTTCTTATTTTTATCAGTAAAATTTCTTGAAACATAATTTTTTTTAATTTTTCATTTTTGTGCTTTTTTACAGTAAAAACCGAAAACTTTAAAAATATAGTTCTTTAAAATTAACAGCAAAAAACTATGCTAAATTTAAAATTGAGTTTATTAACGTATATAATGTCCGAACAATTAAAAAGACAAACTTTTTATAAAAACAACACATAAACAAAACCTTAAATTATGAAAGAAAACAAAACCACAGTAAATATAAAACACGGTAGCGATGCTCAAGAAAATTTGTTTGTCCTTGTTTTTATTACGCATGCGCCCCTGTCACACTAATAACATAGCTGCCAGCGCAGTCGCGGGTTGGGTTTACATCTGGAATTCAAGGATAATATTTTTATCACGTGCACCGAAATTAATTATTAGTAATTTTTCAATACGTAAATGACTCGTTTGAGGTTGTAATTGAAAATAATTATAAAAAAGATGTCAAAAGGAAGTTTTTGTTGTGTGGTTAGTACTTGCATATGTAGTATCTCCAAAGAAGTTAGTTTTTTTAGATTTCCCAATTATCCTAAAAGGTAATTTATTCGTAATTCTATTATATAGGGATTGTGATAATTGTGTTTTCATATTAGAGATATATTTTATTTGTCAAACAGTTGATGTTTTTTTTTTGTCTGGGCATGCAAAAGTAGTAATTCTCCAGCACGAATAACTTTGAATAAATCAGTGCATGGATTTAATTTTTTTTATATAACATAAATAGCATATAGAAACGAAAAATCAATAGTTGTATGAAAATTATTATATTAGATTTAACTAACGATAAAATGGAGCAAAAAGTGTGTTCACTTCATTTTTAAGTTCAGAAGAAAGACGATCTTATTTTTAAATGATCACTATAAATATTTTCAATTCTCAAAATGAACATTTTTAAGTGAATAACGTGCGAAAAACATCGAAGCCAAATGTATTTTTTCCATGTCTTTTTTGCCTTTTTCCCTGTTTTTTGTATATCTGTTTTAATAAGAACTTGATAAAAAAAATGTTTCTAAAAAAAACCTTTTCTCTCTCTATTTGTTGAGAACCAATTTTGCAGATTGTTTAGCCAAGAAATACGTATGCGTCTTGTCCTATTTTTTTAAGTATCTTTTCTTGGAGTATTTGCTATAGTAATCCATATCTGTGCGAGTTTCTCATTATGTGTCTTAAATACTTCAATTTTCCTACTTTAAACAGTTTCCATAATTTCCAGTTTCTTGTTCATGCGACGTAAGACATCCTCGTTGGTAATATGGTCAGTATAAGAATTTTTCAAAATTCGGCGATATAGCCATAATTCAAATACCTCAAGTTTCTTAAAAGTGTCTTCAGTCAGCGCCCAAGATTCCACGCCATAAAGAAGGACACTGAAGACATAACGTCTCATTTTCGTGCTCAATTTTATTGCTGAGCTTTTGAAAAGTGATGTTATTTTGAGGAACACTGCTCTAGCTTTTTTGATACGGCAACGAATTTCCTGCGAATGCTCCCATTGTTCATTTATCATGGTACCTAGATATTAATATTGTTAAGTTCTTTGTATTTGTTGATTGTTAACCATCAACAGGGTAGCAGGAACCAGAGATTTGCTGATTACAATGTACTTTATTTTTTCTGATATTAAGTTCGAGGCCGTATCGATTCGTTTATTTTTGACATAAGATATTGTAGACCCTTTAAGTTATTAGCCATAACCGCCGTATCGTCAGCATAACGAATGTTATTTATTCGCTCCCCATTAAACAGTATTCCTGCATCAGACTCTTCCGGTGCCTCTCTGAAAATTTGCTCAGAGTATATATTAAACACAACCCTGCCTTACTCCTTGCTCAATCGATATTTCTTCTGAGCGCTGCCCTTCGGCTTTAATAAAGGCCATCTGATTCCAGTAGAGGTTCTCAATAATCTGCACATCCTTTCCATCTAGCCAAGGTCTTTCAGAATTTCGACCATTTTGTGACTCTATCAAAGGCCTTTTGGTGGTCGATCAGGCGCAAATATACGTCACAAGTGACCTGTCTACATCGATGAATCAAAACCTGCATAGAAAACAAAGCCTCTCTGGTTCCCATGGCAACACAAAAACCGAATTGTGCAGCGGATATGTTTTCTTCACACAACTTGGATATTCTTATGTGAATGATTTTCAGAAATGGTTTTAAAAGATGACTTATGGGGCTAATTGTTCGATATTCTCAGCATTTTTTAGGGCCTGCATTTTTTGGGATCGTTATAAACTCAGACTTTAACCAGCTTTCTGCCTAAATCATAGATTTTATTGTAGATCACCGTAAGCCACTTAATCCCATTCTGATCTGAAAAAGCTGAAGAAACTCCCCATGGGATTCATCGGTACCGGTGGCTTTTCCATTTTTTAGTTGATTTATTGCAATGCGCACTTCATCGGAGGTAATACAGGGCCCAAACAAGCCTAAGAAGCTAGACACCAAAAAGGCTTCTGGCGCTGACGGAATACCTGCCATAGTTCTTAAAAACTGTGCAAGGGAACTAACACCAGTTTTCTATAGACTTTTCAACCGATCCTACAGAAAGGGAATATTTCCGTCCTGCTGGAAATGTACCACGGTTCAGCCGACACCTAAAAAAGGCAAGAAGATCTTGCCAAATAACTACCGACCAGTCGCACTGCTTTCAATAATATCGAAAGTCATGGAAAAGGTTATCAATCAGCATCTTCTAAAATATCTTGAACGATTCAATATTATTAGCGATCACCAATATGGCTTTCGTAAACATAGATCAACAGGAGATCTTCTGACTCATGTAACACATGTTTGGAACAACGCAATTGAACACTTTAGAGCATCTCGAGCGGTTGCTCTTGACATATCCAAGGCATTCGACCGTGTTTGGCACGATGGACTGTTGGCTAAGCTACGCTCTTGTGGTATGTCTGAAAAGTTCTCAATCAACGCCGGTGTGCCCCAAGGCTCCATACTGTCTCCTACTCTCTTTCTCATTTACTTTAACGATCTGCTGGAAAAGAACGGGAATCCAATCTACAGCTTTGCAGACGACAGTACGCTTGTCTCTTCATTCACTTTAAACGCTCGGACATCGGCTGCGAATATCCAGCAGGAGGTCGTTCAACTTAACAAAGACCTGGAAGAAATCCTATCTTGGGGTGATAGTAACCAAATGGAATTTAATGCTACAAAAGCCCAGGCGGCAGTTTTTTCTAACGTTGCTGAACCCGACATAATTATGTCGGGGCACTCCATTCCCCTAGCATCGTCGCTCAATTTGTTGGGCGTTAGTTTGGGAGCAAATATGTCCTGGCATAAACATGTGGCAGGCATAGCAAGGAGAGCTTCTCAAAAGTTAGCAATATTATTTCGAACCAGAACGCTTTACACTCCACAACAACTGTTAATTCTTTACGAAGCTCAAATTCGACCAACTATGGAATACTGCTCCCATATTTGGGGCTCCCGCTCCCAAACATACATTGCATTTGTTGGATTCTGTTCAGAGATGAGCTGTTCGTCTGATTCTAGACCCGGAACTGACCGGCGGCCTTAATTCGCTGGAACATCGAAGAACGGTTGGCGACTTGAGTCTGTTCTACAAGTATTTTCATGGAAAGTGTTCGAAGGATGTAGCCCGCTTAATTCCTCCCAAAGCGGTGCATGTTAGAAATACACGTAGCGCTGGTGCTTCACATCTGTATGAGGTTCAGCTTGTTATTCGGCGTGCAACGCTTTTCAAGATATGGAGAACATCATCCCTTTGGCATAATTTGCCCAGCGCTGTGTTTCCCACCTAGTACAATTTACAGCGATTCAAGAACAACGTGAATCGCTTGTTCCGCACACATGCCGATCCTGGAGCGCTTTAGGGACTTCCCTGCAGCACGTGTGCTAGACCTATAAAAAAAATATATTTTGAGCATTGCGGCTGATCCGGTCTTGCATCAGAAAATAACTCTGTAATATAGTCTTGCCATATCTTCAGTTTCTCGTCTTTATCGATAACAACGTTTCCTTGATAATCTATTAAACGTCCATTTGACTTCGTTCTCCGTTCATCAGTTAAATCTTTGATTTTTCGATAAATATTAAAGCTATCATATTTTCCTTGCAACTCCTCTATATCTTTACATCTTTCACCATTTCATCTATCTTATTTTCAATCAGAAAAATTCATTTTTATCTTACAGAATAGGACTTTTCTTAAAAAAGGAATTTGAATGTTTAAAAAACTCGCGGGCATCAGACAATTTATATGGCGTCAAGTCATGTGATCATTACAAACTCGAACCCCTTGAGATCAAAGATGCCGAGTCGAACTGTTGCTACTGTATTTTAGGTTTACAGTGACAAAACTGTTTGCAGCATCCTACTAACGATAGAATCAATATGAGATATTATGCCTACATCCTGTACTAAATCAATACCAGTAACGACATTAAGATCAGAATCTTGTCTAAATCAGGTACAGTTGTTAGGTACTTTGGCGAGGCAATTATAATAAATTGATGTGTCGATAAATTCATAAATAGGAACAATTGTAAAGTTCGTGAAAAATATGTAAAAGAATATATAATGGCTTCGGGCCAAAACGGTCAAGTAAGTTTTTTGCTCTTGTATCAGATGTACGGGTAGTCACCGATAAACTTTAGCACCGTCCAGTGTGACTCGTTAAAACTTTTAATCCAAAAGAAAATTACGGTAAAAAAATGAGATTTCGTATCTATGTCCTCAAAAGCGAATAGGGTAATAATACCGTTACTAAATGGATAACAGTAGCTAAAAATAGTGTACTACTACGGTCTGTTTGTTTGGTGTGAAGATTAAAATGTCATAAACGATAAGCTTCCGAAATTTCTCTACTAATTATTTGCCTTTTTAGTTGACCTTTTTCTAAAAAATATTTTATTACATAAAATTTTACAATAATCAATATAAATCAACGCATTTCAAAGTTTATTTTAATGAGCAAATGATGAAACCTAAAATCTTATTTGTATGATAAAGGTCTAAACGAGTACAATTAACAATTTTTAAGAACCAGAAATCTACAGTGCTGTAAAGCTTAATAATAATAGGTACAATAAAATTATTTGGGATTTTGGCAGTTATTGGAATATAACTAATCAAAGTACTTATCGGTAGATAGGTGCCTAAGTACCTAAGTATGCAACAAAAATATTCTGTGTAGATATAAAAATAAAGCAGCAAAAACGTTTAATATGCTTAAACCAAATCAGAACAGCGTGGGTATCAACTTTCAGTTTTGCCCCAGTCAAACTTCGCGGAGTCTGTAAATCTGAATTTTCCCCGCGAGAAAAAATAATGATACTTAACGTCCACGATGCTCTAGTGTAGTGCATCAACAGCCAACAAGCCAAGTCCGTAAAATTGTGGAAACCTGTGCCAACATGACGGGAGTTGGATCAGCAACTATTTATAGATTTCTAAAAGAAAGAAAACGCGGTCCTTGCAATGAACCTCAGAATCACAAAAGAAAGAAGCCTTTAGAGGTCAATGAAGACTTTAAAAACGTAATAAGAAGAAAAGTACACCATTTTTTTTATTAAGAAAGAATTACCTACACTAGATAAAGTTTTGCAAGAAATCAGAGAAGACCAGAATATACCAGATTTAACAATATGGAAATTATGGAAAATCTTTCATAACCTGAATTTTAGTTGGGAAAAACACAGTAGAAATCTGTTCTTATCGATAAAACATAAACAATTTGTTGGAGAAGAGAATATCTACGAGCAATCACAAAAATTTCAAGCCGAAGAAAGAAATATTTTTTATTTAGATGAGACTTGGGCTAATGGGGGACACACAGTGAAAAAACTCTGGATTGTCAAAAACATTAAGAGTGCCAAACAGGCTTTTATGGAAGGTTAGTCAACTGGATTACACCATGTAATCCAGTTTACCAACCTTCCATAAAAGCTTGTTCGCAGGTCGTAGGCTAATTATAGCACATATTGAGAATGTTGAAATTCGAACTAAAGTCAACTGAAGATTATCATGAGGAGATGACGGCCCATGTTTTTGAGGAATACTTCCAACAAATGATTGAATGTATACCAGCAGAATCAATTATAGTATTACACAATGCCCCATGCCATTCTCGAGTATTAGAACGACTCCCGACAAATTCATGGAAGAAAGCGAATATTCTTCAATGGATAAGAGATAAAATTCTCAAACATGAAGACTGTATGTTAAAAGCGGAACTTCTTAAAATTGCAAAATAGAATAAGGCACAGCTCGGGAAATACGCTGTCGATGAGATGGCAAAGGAACGAAATATCACAGTGCTTAGATTACCTCCATATCATTGCGAATTGAATCCCATAGAGCTAATGAAAGGTTTCGTTGCAAGGGAAAACACCACGTTCAAATTTCAAGGCGTAAGGCAATTATTACTTGCAGGAATAGGGAGGATCAAAGAGGATAACTGGAAAAATGCCATTCGACATATTATAGAAGAAGAAAATAAAATGTGGAACCTTTACGAATACATCGAAGAAACTGTGGAAATAGAACCCTTAATTATCAATTTAAGAGAAATCGAGTCTTCAGATTTTGAAGATGATAATTGTTTTTTGATTGTAATTAAAGTACTTATATATCGTGAATTGTGAATTTGTGTATATACATAGATCTACAGATTAAAAAATTTTTGGTAATAAATCTTTTTAGCAAATCATTTTTGTATTGGTACCAATATGTAGACGACATCTTTGCTTGTTTTAATGGTACAGAGCGTCAACTTGACAATGTTTTTAACTATATAAACTCAATACATAAAAATATTAAATTCAGTATGGAACTAGAAGTCGACAATAAAATTAATTTTTTTGACTTAATGATAACCAGACATTATAACAAACACAAATTCTCTATTTTTCACAAACCCTCACATACAGATACTACAATAAACATAAAATCAGCTCACCCCCTACAACACAAATTGGCAGCTTACCACAGTATGTTGCATAGACTTGTAAGTGTCCCCTTATCTGTAGATGCTTTTAATAAAGAATTAAATCTAATAAAACAAATTGCTGTTAACAACGGATATTCTCCTGACACCATAGACTCAATTCTAAACAAGAAATTAAAAAATAAAGCTATTTCTTTAGTATACCCCAAGAAAGAAAACACAGGGAAAAAATTTAATGTTTTAACCTATTTTGGTAACACGTCAGAGAAAATTAAAAACCACTTAAACAAATATAATATCAACATAGCTTTTAGAACAAATAACTCGTTAGGAAAATTCATTAAAAACGCAAAGGGAAAAACAAAATAGATCAAAAAAATCTGGAGTGTATCAGTTAAATTGTGGTTCTTGTCATAAAAGTTACATAGGTCGCTCATTCGAAACTCGGATTTTAGAACATGAAAGAAGCTATTTAAAAAACAAAACTGACTCAGCGTACAGTAATCATTTAACAGAATCAAATCATCTTTTTGACGATAAATTTAAAATTCTACACATACAAAACAAAGGCGTAAAATTAAACCTATTAGAAAATTTAGAAATAAATAGAATTAAAAATTCAGACATCATTTTAAACGAACAAAAAGATACCTGTCTGGCCCATGGTAACTCCTCTTTACTCAATTTATACAATTAATATTCAGAATGGATTTCCCAGCAATATTCATTAGCATATAGTATTAATTTTATTACCTATCTACCTTAGGGTATTTATAAAAATGTAACAACACTAATACTCAAATATCATTTTTGTATCAGAAGTAGCTGTAGTATAGCGAAACGCGTCATACAGTTTCAGTGAAACTAAATAAAGTGGAAATTTGACAATATTAGTCTTTCATTACATTTAATAAATCTTATATTTCTATAACTTCATTTTTAAGATAATTTTATTTATTAGAAACCAAAAGCAGGTTACACTCGGATGGTAATGCTACTGATTAACCCTCATTTACATTTTATGACTCTATTGTATAGCAGAGGTTTTCTGCCTAAAATTGAGTGAACTCTTAAAAATAATTCAAAATAGGTAGCAAAATCCAGTCAAATGCCTAAGAAATCTCTTTTTTTTTTTGGGCGCACCCCAACATGTTTTTGCATCTACAGTGAGAGAATTCTGCTATCAACTCCAAACAAATACACTTTACTATTGGATATTTAGCGGTATTTATGAAAAGGCTAGTACTTTAACGCCCATCCTATTATTACTTTAACCACGATCTCACACGGAGAGGCAACTAATTCGTAGCCAAAAGTAATTATAAACAAAGTAAATATTTAACGCCCACGAAAATTATTAGAAAAGATATACAATGGTTTATCGGGCCTTGGTCCGATAAGCCATTATATATTCTATATTTACTTCGTTTATTATTATTTCTAGCTACAAGTTAAACGACCCCATGGTAATATCTGAACTGCAAACCTTTCTGAAATCACAAAATCACGAAGATAAGGAGCGAAGTACTAATATTGGTCTCTATATCAGTCAGCTGTGTTCCTGTTTCAATTGCTTTTTATTTTTATAGAAAACTCTAAATATTTAATAGCGGTATTAGCTATCTATTTTTATAATTACTGCTAAACATTTAATAGGTGTTAGTACTGTTGTGTTCTTCGGTGTGATAGATCTCTAGTTCATTAAATAAACACTGTATCTACTTTTTTTGGTACTTATTTATTATTAAACTACAAAACTATGCTGTGTAACTTCGAGAAAGGTTAATATAATATTATTAATACTGGTAATGAATTATGAATGTACAGAGTGAGTAAGCGATAGAGTAAAGTTCATTATCTCATTTGTTTCGAGACTGACAAAAAATGTTAAATAAATTAGTGCGAAGGTTTTCGTGTTGCTTATGTCATGGACGCTGCATTGACGTTGTCGGAACTCGATACAATCCATATGGAAGGAGTTTAGTGGAAGTGTAGAAGGTGTCACGGAAGAAAGTCGATGCTATCGATGTTGAGACTCTTGCTCGAAGCCAGCACTAACTTCGTCCCCTCCAATGCTTCAACGGTAATATCATCGCCGACTGCTCAAAGTACTTACTATCTTACAGCAATATGGGATGTTAGAAATGAGCTCCGATAAATGCGTGAACACCAGGACGCTCGGATAGAGTCGATTAAATTTTGTGGTAGTAAAATTGACAATTTTGAATGAGAGGTTACTCACATCCAGAAAAAAAAGGGACTACCAAGACAAAACTCTTGCAAACGAAAAATGGGTCACCAAAAACGAAAATAGGAGGAATATCCGATAACTTGTTTATTCATGAACATGTACTTTAGCTCACAAACTATGCTAGAATTGCTAGTAAAAATAAGAATTACAAGTTTGTTTGGACAAGGGATGGTGATATATTTGCCAGAACGGATGACCACACTCGTGTCCTTTTAATAAAGAGCAAGGAGTGCATTCAGAGGATGTAACTGTTTCTGTCTCTTACTGGATATAGTTAATAAATGATAGATTGTCCAAAGGGATCCTAAATACAGAAAGACTGCACATTTATAACCAAAATGTGAGTGGACAAAAATGTCAGACTCTCTTCATGGTTTTAGTATCTTCTGATTTTGATTTGTAATGTCTTTCAGAAATCTAGTTAAGTAATATAGTGAACTTCTTAACAGTTATTATGATGTCTTTCGGAAGTACTCTGTGTCCACAAAAAAGGACAGGGTGGTATTCTGACAGCAGTGAAAAGCTCTTATCAAGCAAAGAGGTGTCCTAATCAGAATCAGACGTTGAGGATTTGGAGATATCTATAGAGACCAATACTAGTGAAAATCTGTATTTTTGCTGCGTGTACCTTCCTCTAGGTAACAATGTTGCATTTTCCTCCTTCCTTAACAAGCTATTTTTGCTCGAGAAGTTATTTTCAGTGAAGGTGATAACCATTATCAGGGACCTAAATCCAACCTTAAGTGGGAATCCGTGCAGGACGAAAGATTTTTACAGCCTCTTCAAGGCGACGAAAGCTCTTGTACTATGGTTGATGCCAGCTCATACCTAAGCTTAATGCTTACATAACGTACATAACAATAACAATAAAATTTTAGACCTAGATTGTGTAATAACAGTTTTATATTAGGTATATATAAATGTAATGATTGTTTAGTGGAGGAGGAAGCTCATCATCCTGCCATACAATTTATTTTTCTCAAGAGTTCGGTATTTGTCAACGCTTGAGTTGAAACATATATTACTTATATGATATGGTTAAAGTGTTATATTCAGAAATTAATAAAATTGTAAACGAGTATGTGCTATCTTGTAGGATAAACAAAAATATCCAGTCTATTTTAATTATAATACTATTAAATTAATTGTTGAAAATAAAGTTCATAAAATATTGAAGAGGTATAAAAGGGACGAATATTATATCGGGTTTTCTTGCATGAGAAGTCTACCCAAGATATCAATAAGGAGAGATTTTGCTAAATATGTGAAGAGTGTAGGGACTGAGCTGGTCGAAAATAACAAACAACTTTGGAATTTTGTTAGTAGTAAAAAGAAAATTCGGCTGGAAGAGTCCGAAAGCATGAAAATAACCCAAGGTGTAAGACAGGGATGCATTCTCTCACCGCTTTTGTTCAATCTTCATTCTGATGCTGTGTTTAATGAGACCATTGAAGGAATAATAGTTAATCGAAATATTGCATCGCATGCCGTATGAACAACATACGGCAAGCTGATGATATCGTTCTAGTAGTAAATAATATCAAAGATCTCCAGCAACTGATCAGTCGAGTCGTAAGAGCCAGCGAAAAATTTGTATTAACTATGAATATAAGAAAAACCAAGTGAATGGTATTAACAAAAGAAAAATCTACCACCAGAATCCCTCGAAATCAGGGACAACACCGTAAAATAGGTCTCCATATTTAAATATTTTTGAACCAATATAAATAACAAATGAGACCCAAGGAAATATATTCCCGAATTGAATAGACCCGAGTAACATATATGAATATGAATAAATTTTTCCATCGTCAGTCTCGAACTTCGAATGAGAATGATGAGAGCGTATGTATTCTCCGTGATATTGTATGGATGTGAGTGCTGGACTCTTGACCCTTGCTCAGAGAAATGACTGGAATCTTTTGAAATGTACATTCGCATCTCCTGGGTATAGAAAATAAAAAACACAGAAGTACTGAAAAGAATGAACAAAATAAAGGAATTACTAACAACCACAAAAATAAGAAAAACTCAATACTTCGGACATATAATGGGGGGCCTAAAGTACGAATTGCTACGTATAATTATTGAAGGCAAAATAAAGTGCAAACGATCGATCGGAAGACGACAGCATTACTGGCTGAAAGACATTTGGACGTGCTTCGAATGATATTTTTCGAGCAGCAGTTTCTAAAGTTCATTTAGTCATATGGATCGCCAAACTTCGTGGAAAAGACAGAGTCTTAAGAAGAAGAAGGAAAGAAAAGTCCGACGGTTGTACCTTATTCTCTTCACCTTGAAGGCAGAACACCTAAGATTAGATTAGAGATTTGTGATTTTTTCGCTGAAATTTTTCAGATTGTTTTTGTGCCTAATAACAGTGTGCCAAGCTGATACTTGCGGAATAATTATCAGATTTAGGTTGACTATGATGCAATTCTTAAGTTAATTGAGATTTAGACTCCAAAAAGGAGTGCTGGACCCGAAACTGTAAATTTAATTTGGTCTGACCATTGTATTTTATCTTCAACTTATCTTTAAGATCTAGAATATTTCCAGAGAAGTGAAATTGCACATATAACCCTAATCTTTAACACTTGGCAGAATGATAATATAATTATAGACCTATAAGTAAAATCTGTATTTTTGTTAAAATTCTTAAGAAAATTTTATATATTATAAATTACGTAATTTCAGAAATATAATAATTGAACAGCAGCAGAGAAACAGATATGAATTGGTGTGGACTCGGGACAGCTTATGCAGACTCAAAATAGAAATGATCTAACCTCAAATCAACTGTAGGAAAACCCGAACGCTGCAGTCCTAAAATCCACGAATAGCTGTCAACTGACAAATACAACTAATGAGGAAATGCAGTGGATCTCTAACGACACTATTAAGTTTTGTATACTCAGAAAGGAACTGGACTTACTGATGCTGAAAACTTCGCCCTATATAAGTTCCTTTCCAAAGTCGTACAGAGAGGATGCCGCAAGGATAAAGATCACGCGTGGCGGCCCGTGGCTCCGTGGTGTAGTAATTATTTACGGTGCAGAAGTCGAGGGTTCAATCCCGCAGTATATTTTGCCTGGCCACGTACATAGGTAGTAGTTGTTACCACGCAACTTCAAACCAAAAACGTGAACTGTTAAAAACAAAGAAGGCAACCTAGTCCCAAATATAGATGATATCTTGGACGTATGGAAAGATTTTTGCGAAGATTTTTATGATGGTGAATCTAAAGCTACAGATATGTCCGGGTATGAAGGTGAACCATCTCTCTTGTTGAGTGCGGTGGAATATGCGGTCAAAAAACTTGCTGTCGGAAAAGCTAATGAAATTGATAATATAACCTCGGAAATATGGAAAGCGCTTAATGTATAAGTGTACAAATTTTACATCTCTTATACATGAGATATGGGAAATGGATGAGTGGCCTGATGAATAGACCAAGTCGGTCATAGTACCTCTCCACAAAAAGGGTTTTATAGTGGAGTGCAACAACTATCGCCTTATTGCATTAATTACACATGCAAGCAAAGTAATGCTCTACATTTTGCGCTCTCGACTAAACGACTTTCTAGATTACCAAACAGCACCCGAACAAGCCGGGTTTGTGGAAGAAAGAGGCATAAGGGAGCAGATAATGAACATTCGCACACTTATTGAAAAAGCTCGTGAATATTATACACCGATGTACATGTGTTTCATAGATTTTGAAAAGGCCTTTGACAATGTTAAATGGTCAAAATTGTGGGAAATCCTTCTAAACATGAGAGTACCAAAGCATCTTGTTAGGCTAATACAACATCTCTATAAAAACAGCAAACCAGTGATTTAAATCGACGATAGACTATCCACTGCAGCCAAGATCCTAAAAGGTGTCAGGCAAGGGTGTATCCTCTCCTGTCCCCAATTATTTAACGTCTATACGGAAGAACTAATGAGGGAGGTACTAAATGGCTAGACTGGTGGAATTACTATAGGAGGTACTCGAATAGCAAACCTTCGATATGCCGATGGCACTCTGTTGATTGCAAACTCTCCTCGAGAACTGACAGATTTGATGCATAGACTCGTAACAGTCAGCAGCGAGTATGGGTTGAAAGTAAATCACTATAAATCAAAAGTGGTGATCATTAATAGAGCAAATATAAATGCACCCTGACCTCGGTATATTGCTTATTGAGAAGTAGTTGAACAATTTCTTTATGTAGGTGCTGTTACTAACTGTTCTGGGAGCTGCGAGATAGATATTGGACGGCGAATACAGTTGGTCCATTCATCAATGGCGCAACTTACGAAAATATGGAAGGACAGACAAATACCCTTGAAAACCAAAACAGGACTAGTTAATTCCCTAGTGTTCTCTTTTTTCTGGTACGCTTCTGAGACCTGGACCATAAAAGCCGCCGATAAACGTCGCATTGACGCATATGAGATGTGGTCTTTTCGACCAATGTTATGGATCCCCCAGACAGACCACCGAACAAACATTTTAAATTTACAAATAATAAAGTCAATCAATCATTTAAGCAGCATAACATCAGCTCGAATCTTAAAATTTTTGGACACATCTCGAAACATATCAACAAAGAGAAATTAATTGTACAGGGCAAGCCTATGAGTAAACGCAGGCGTGGGGGTTCCCCCTCTAGATGGACAGATTTAGTCCTATCACAAAATACTGATCAGGAGGCACTCTACGTTTAGTGTTTGTGCCGGTTTGCAGAAGAGGGTGTGGTCCTACATTTGTGAGAGAAGGCAAAGCGTTTCTGTCAAATGATATCTTTCAAATAAGCTTAGCAACCTCGGGTGTCCCTTAATGCGGTTACTTGGGTCCTCTTCTCTTTATAATATATAACATATTACCAATATTCAGAACCGATTTTCGAACTTTAATTTTCTGTGGTATGCAGATAATCTAAAAGTTTATAACATAATAGATACTACTGAGAATTGTTTTAAAATCCAAGAAGATCTGGACAGACTTTCTGAGCATAGTACTGACAACAGTGTATCTCTAAATATAACAAAGTGTCCTACTATCACATTCACGCGAAATGTTAATGTCATTGAACATTGATACATTAATAAAATCATTTTGACTAAAACTAATCAAATAAATGACACTAGATTCTAAACGGTCCTTTAACGGACATTTTGACAAAATTATTAATGAATCTAACAGAATATTAGGGTTTTTGAAGGGCTTAAAAGGAGTTTAAGAATCCATAAACTCTTGACATATATTTTGCATTTGTGCACAGTAAACTCTCATTTGCGTCCGTTATTTGGAACTCACAGTATCTTAGGTCTATGGGAAGACTCCAGGCAGTTCAAAAAAAGATTCTTAAAGTAGTGTCCTTTAAGGTTAATTGTACTCTAGAACTGACAGAACAAACTTAGAACTTATTACCTCTTGCAGACAGAAGGCGAATCTCGGATCTATATTTTTTTGTTTAAATTGACAAATATCTTGTTGGATGTGCTCGAACTCTTAAGTCAAATAAATTTTAATATATCTACAAGAGACTTTAGAAATTTACCTCTATTTAACTTGCCATGCCATCGCACGAATTTGGTGCTCAACACCCCCCTAATAAGGTTGCGGCGCACTTATCACGTCCATCTTTCAGACATAGATATTTTTCGACTAAACGTTAAGCAATTTAAGAATGTAGCAAGGAGACATTTTGCAAGTGTCCTTGTTCCTGGCTTGAATATTTGGATTGTCCTTTAAACCATTTTTTAGGTTAGTTTGTATTAATTTTTTGTAATTATTATATTGCAAATAGTGGATGTGGTTCTTTGGTACATATATTCTGGTCCCATCTTGAATGCTTAAATAAACAAATATCTTTTCTACAAAAATAAATATGTCCAAATAAATTATTTACCGAATTCACTATTCATTTTAACTTTATAAGAAAATTTTTTTATTAGTCGTATGAATTAAACATATTGGCTCCGAGCTGGCATGTATAATTTAAAATCTGGGACGTCACACTCACCCAGTCGCTAGTCGAACCAACAACCGTCCGCTTACTTGGCAGGCTCTATATCTTCCGGGCTACCAAAGCCGGCATAAATAATAATACACTGGTGAGCAAAAAAAATCGTCTCAAACCATTTGGCTTCATTTAACACAGCTCCTAGAATTTAGTGTTCATATATTTGTACGGATTTCAGTATCATTTGCAAGCCCATTCTATTCTCTTAATGATACCAAATTTCATACAATACCTCATGCTTTTTTACTGAATAAAATGATTGAAAGTGGAAACCAGGACGACAAGGATTGAAAATAGGGCTAAGAGAAAGAAAAAATTAAACAAATTTTAAGTTTAACAATTAAGTTTATTAATAAAAAAAAATCAATATTTTGTATTACCCCCCCCCCCCCCCCCAGTCCTTATTACATCTTCCAGCCGATTTTTCATGGAGCGGGGAGCTTTTTCACCACTGTCTGTAGGATTCTTCCCCACAGAGATGCAGGGATTGGATTTCTGGCTCGAGCCCTTCTTTTGAGCTCGTCCCACATGTGCTCGATTGGATTGAGGTCAATATTCCACGCAGACCAGTCTAATGTAGGTATTCCCACTTTCACCAGGTATTGCCGCACCGATGCAGCAGCTTGTCGCCTAGCATTGTCGTGCACTAGCACGAAGCTATCACCAACAAACCCAGCGTAAGCAATGACGTATTTCTGCAGGACCTCCTCGATGTATCGGTGAGCAGTTCGTTCACCGCTAGGAGTCTCATCAGTCACGAAAACCAAATCGGTTTTCGCATCCAATGAGATGCCTCTCACACCGTCGCAGAACCTCCTCCGTATGCGACCGTTTCAGTAATGCACCACTGCGCATAGCGCTCCCTAGGCCTCCTATAGACTCGTGTTCTTCCAACATTGCCATGTAGGTACATTTGAAACTCGTCGCCATTGCTCTAAGGTCTTGTCGGCATCTTCACAGGCAAATCGGAGTCGCGCTTGTCGATGGGCTGCTAAGCTCGTGCCTTCGGAGTTAGGTTAGCTTCTGTAAGTCTTCTTCTGACAGTCCAATGACTGACAGCCCGACCACGAACTTGTCGGAGCTCCTACTGGACCTCTACACTGGTCAAGCGACGATTTTTTAGAGTTGTGTTGGCCATGAAGTGGTCTTCTCGTTCCGAGGTACACCTTCTTCTTCCTATTCCTGGTCTGCGTATAAAGACGACAGTCTCTTGGTAACGTCTGTAGCTGCTAATTTGGGCACAAATGAAAAGTTTCGTTCGACAGCTGACTGGCTCAGGTGTAGTTGCACAGCGACTACACTTTGGCTATGCCCTTCTTGTAAGAGGGCAATGACTAAGCTAGTTTCTTCTGGGGTGGTATCCATTTTCCGATGACGTAATTAGTGAGCAGGTATAGCAGAGATGTTGACGGTTCAAGTTGCATGTGTTTTTATAGGGATAGATAGCGCGCAACGAGTACGCTGCTGATCGAACAAAAACGATTCTATTGAGTAAAACCGTTTTAATCAGTAAACCTTTTTGGAAATCCAAATGTTTTTGGTATAATTGAAAAGAGTAGAAAATCAACATCCTAATGCTACTAAAAAAATACCACTGTTTGAAAATTAAATTCAAGGATCGGTGTTAAATAAAGCAAAATCGTTTGGGTCGATTTTTTTGCTCACCAGTGTAGTTAAAGATATTTTTTACAAATTATTAGTTTACCTGACTTGATTTTATTTAAAATTTATAACTTGACTCTATCATGACTGGTAGTAATCTTCCAACGGTTTCTATGAACATAATATACAGACATTATTTACAAATTGTACCACTATTTTACTAGCATAGCATAATCTAGAATTAGCAGGATTGACAGAATATCTTTCACGCGGTATTAACCTACCTGATACACATCTAGTCTCTAAGATGAATACACCAACAACTAGGTAAATAAAATGAGCACAGAAGAAGTAATACAAAATATCTGAGACAATGAAGAGAGCAATCCCAAATAAAGGACGCATGAAAATATCAAAAGAAGCTAATCAAAACACAATCATCATCATTAGCTTATTCTATCCACAGTCGGATGTAAGCCTCCCCAAGTTGTCTTCAATGAGCTATATTGTTTGCTTTTTGTATCCAATCGTGGCGCTGCTAATCTTTTTATGTCGTCCATCCATCTGGTCTGTAGTCGCACTTTGTATCTTTTATGTTCTCTAGGCCTCCATTTAACCATACGGCGTGTCCATCTGTTATCATTCATCCTTGCGACATGACCCGCCCAATTCGACCCTATTATTCGTTGTATTACATCTGCCCCTTTTGATGTTTTTCGTATGTCGATATCAGAAATACGATCTTAGAGTCTAATATTTAGAATTCTCCTCTCCATTACTCTTGGGGTTACCTGGAGTTTACATATTACACTTTTATTTAAAGCCCACCTTTCAGTGCCAGTACATATTGATCGAACACTCTGGCTTTTATTGTATTTGGGATGTCCAATTTAAATGTAGATTGTAACCTTCCTCTTCTATTTAAGTCAGCCCTTAAATTAATTTTTGGTATTTAAATTTTTTATCCTAAATATATGAATTTCACCTTTTATTAATAGTTACTGGCTGTTATCTTCAGTTTCGTTGTTCAAATATTTGGTTTTTTTATTTGACAGGAGTTAGCACCCTAACACACGTAAAACCTAAACTGGGAAATGCTAGTTGTTTTTGAAAAGTAGGATGAAAAATCACAGGATAAGCAAAAATCCCCGGGTGGCAATGCACACCTTCGAAGAAGGGAGCCCCATAGGATACGGGGGGGGGGGCAATTCTACTTCAAAGCGAATAGTTAACCCAAGCTTAAAACTCAGCCAAACGAAGAAATCCCGAAACATAATAGCTGCTCTCGGCAGACACCTGGAATATACAGGGATGGAGGACAAAGAACATCGAAGTTATACAAGTGTTTAAGAAGATGAACATAGACATTTTAGTAATAAGCGAGATGAAGAAAAAGGGAAGTGGAATAGAGGAAGTAGATGAAGTGATGCATTGTTGGAGTGGAGTAAAGAAGGAAGAAAGAGCAAAGGCCGGAGTTGGAATATTAGTAAAAAAGAAGTGGAAAAAGAAAATAACATCTTGGGAAGCCATCAATGAAAGAATCATAAAACTAAATATAACAATGCTAGGAAAAGAAATGGTAATATTAGGAGTATATGGCCCAACAGAAGACAGCACTATAAGAGAAAAAGATAATTTCATGGAAACACTAAAAATAGAAACACAAAAAGTAAAGAAAAGCCAAGAATTAATAATAATGGGAGATCTAAATGGGAGAACAGGAAGGAAAACAAAGGACAATACCGTAGGACCATTCGGAGAAGACATTACTAACGACAACGGAGAGAGACTAATAGAGCTGTATGAACTAAACGGCCTCAAAATAACAAACGGTTTCTACAAACACAAGGACATCCACAAATATACTTGGATGCAAGAAACACGAAACTTAAAATCAATAATAGACTACATTATAATTAAAAACAATACCACTATCAAAATAAAAGACGTAAGAGTAAAGAGAGGGGCAGAATGTGGAACAGACCATAGTCTATTAATAGCAAATATAAAAGTACCGTGGCGCAAGACAATAAAGCAAAAAGAAACAATAGATAAAGAAAACAGAAATACTAATGAGATAACAGAAAAAAGCAGACAAAGAAATAGAATACAAAATACACTTACTGCAAGACGAAACGATAAGAGACCTATATAGACGACGATTAGATCAAAAATTAAACGAATTTAACTACGACAACCTCCAACAGATGTATGACCACATAAAAGAATGCATCAAACAGGCATCCCTAGAAGCATAAAATTAGAATCTGTGAAAAAACCAAAGAATCTATAAAGGAGAAAAAAAGACTATACGAAAAATGGCTGAATACAAAATCAGAAGAAGATCTACAGAAATATAAAGACAAAAATTCAGAAACGAGGAGGATGATAAACAAAGAAAAGAACGAGAGATGGGACAAATCGTGCGAACATGTAGAACAGTATATAGGTGGAACTAGAAGTACAGAGTCATGGAGAATAATTAAAGCATTAAGGACTAACAATAGAGAGAAGACGTATATAGAGTACATCCCAGAAAGCGAGTGGGAAGAATATTATAAGAAGCTGCTAACAGAAGATAGACAAGAAATCCAAGAAGAGAACCCTGAAGAAGAACAGAATAAGGAAACAAAAGAGATAGAACTAAGCTATGAAGAAGTAAAGAAGACAATAAAAACACTCAAAAATAATAAATCTGCAGGGCCTGGGAGTGTGGTAAATGAAATGATTAAGTACGGGTCTAATAAATTACATCGAATGCTGAGAAACATCTTCCACAGAGCGATAAATGGAGAAAAAATACCAGAGGAATGGTCAAAAGCTTATATAGTATCTATATTTAAAAAGGGAGACCGCAGAAAATGCACAAACTATAAAGGCCTAAGCATAATATCGAGTATGGGACATTTGTATGGAAAAATTATTAAAAATATCATGGAGGAAAATATAAAAGGAAAAATTGGAGAAGACAAAGCAGGCTTTACGGCCGGAAAATCATGTATAGACCACATATACACTATAAAACAAACAATGGAAAAAAAACTGGCAAAGAATAGAGAAGTTCATCTAGCCTTCATAGATATAAGAAAGGCCTATGACTTAGTACCAAGACAAAGATTATGGAACGCAATGAAAGAAATAGGCGTTGACAAAGAACTAATATACGCAATAAAAGCTCTCTACGAAAACAACACAGTGAACATAAAAATAGGACATAAAATAGGGAAGGGACTCCAAACATCAAAAGGCCTACTAGAAGGATGCTCTACATCCCCAACATTATTCAAAATATACCTCGAACAAACATTAAAAAAATGGAAGCCAAAATGTAGTGGAATGGGAGTCCCAATACGAGAAGATTACTTATATACTCTAAGTTTCGTAGACGACCAAGTAATCATAGCGCAAGATGAGGAAGACCTCAGTTATATGGTAAGAAACAAAACACGCATATACAAATCAGTAATACAAAGCATAATGACATACGGGTCAGAAACATGGACGATCAACAAAAGAAATAAATCTAAAATTAACGCAGTAGAGATGGAGTATTGGAGAAGATGTTGTAGAGTGATACGTATGGAGAGAATAACAAATGAAGAAATAAGAAGCAGAATGAACATCAAAGAGAACGCAATAAACACCATTGAAGAAAAACGATTAAAATGGTATGGACACATAAGACGAAGCGAAGATAATAGGTGGATAAAGAAAATAACGGAGTGGAGCCCTATAGGGAGAAGAAAAAGAGGAAGACCCAGACGATCGTTGAGAGACGATGTGGACGAGGCTATGGAGGACAGGGGTCTAACAGATGGAGACTGGGAAGATAGAAACGGATGGAATCAAAGGCTGAGAGAAGGAAGACAGCGTTAGCTGTAGAAAATCCTTGTTATATATATATATATATATATATATATATATATATATATATATATATATATATATATATATATATATATATATGTATATATATATATATATATATATATATATATATATATATATATATATATATATATATATATATATATATATATATATATATATATATATATATATATATATATATATATATATATATTTGACACACAATACTAAAGGCAAAATCGGGATGGGTAAGACATGTGACCAGAATGGAAAGGATATGATAAAGATGACGGAATGGCAACCACGAGAAGAAACAAGAAATCCAGGACGTCCCTACTAAAATGGTATGAGAACATGAGGAAAGTGATAGAGAAGGGTAGAATGAACTTATCACACTTTTTGACTTTCAAGGTTATGTGAATGACTAATCAATTATGATAGAATATAAATTAATATTGATTTAATTCATTACGACAAAAACTAAAACATCCGAATCAAATATTTTACTTTTTAATCCTTCATTTAATTTCGGATGAATAAAATAACATTCAGTTTTGGGTTATGCATATTCATTTTTAAATTACAATACAAAGTTAATAAAGCGAAGCTACGAAAAAGCTATCTAAAAAATAGATATTTTTAAATTACAGGATTGGCTATGGATTTTTTTATTTTAATATTATACTTTAATTTGTAAAATTTAGGTGTTTTAATCTTTAGATAACGCAATCGTATTATAATTTTTTTATAAAAATACAGAGATAAATAATAAAGTAAAATATTTTTTGGTCAAATTTAGAAGCACTGGAAAGCTAGAAAATTTTGCCATTTTGAGCGCATTTTTTAGAGCGAATTAAAAAAAAAATCAGATGTTCTATAAATAAGTAAAAATTTATTTGGCGTATTACATGAACGTAACGTATGGCAGGGACAAGGCGGAAACACAATCATTCGTAAAATTGTTTGACACCAAATAAACTATCCATTTAAAAATTGTTGCGGGGACAAGTAAAAACTAAATTGCAACCCTGTCAGAAAAGTTATTTTAATCACGTCCAAGCAACGCTGTAATAACACTGGGTATGGTCACCTGCTGTTTTATAGTACAAGCCACTTTGGATAACCCGTCGGATTTTTTATGAGTACGATATACGAGTATGTGCTGTAGTGAAAACCCTAAAACGCCACAGGAGCGGTGCGCGAAAAAAGCGATTCACGTTAGTCTTAAATGGTTGCAAATTGTGCACATAGTCCTTGGCAATTTATTTTCTCTATAACAGGTTTCTGACAAATGATGGAAAAATAAGTGACAAGCTGAACATCATACGGGAGTGATATATAATAGCGAAGTCTATCCCTAGCATGCACCGCTCTGAGAAGAAGTATTTGGCATATCTTCGGCCTTCCAAGGAATCACGGTTTCTGCTGAGTGATATATATACATATATATATATATATATATATATATATATATATATATATATATATATATATATATATATATATGTATATATATATATATATATATATATATATATATATATAACGACAGCTTCTTTTGTTAAAAAAAATTACTTGGGCTAAACGGCCGCTCTTATGTCGCAGTGGCTCTTTTTTTTATTGATTTTGAGCACTACCTATTTTTATTCAGCCACTGTGATTGCCTAGCATAGAAATAGGAAATCCTATAAACTTTAACAGCCCTATAAACTTTAACATAACAAAACTTTAACATAAACAAAATTTTGGATGGTTGTAGCTTCTACTTGATGGAAATTCATTATAAATATATAATAAAAGACTGTTTTTAGTCAATTCCCACTGATTTATTTCTAATTGTGACGACGCGTTTCGCTGTCGTTGCAGCTTCTTCGGATCTACATTTTACACTCTATTTTTTTTTTAATAGGTTCTCTATTAAAATTATTGTTTCGTCTGGGGGAACACTTGGAAATAAGTTTTTGACATCGAAAGAAACTAATTTAGAATTATCTGGTATTGTTATATTCTTAACTTTATCCACGAGTTCGTATGAGTTTTTGATACTGTATTTAGGCTCAAATTTGCTATGATATTTGATTAAATCTATTAAAAAGGATGACGTCTTATATGCTGGAGCAGACATATAGGATACAACTGGTCTGATAGGGTGGTCAGGTTTGTGTAATTTTATGAGTGAATTAAGTTGTGGGATTTGGGCATTCATATCTCCCAATTTAAATTTATCTTTTTCGTGAATGATGCCTTTAGCCTATTCAATTTGATGTTTTATTTCTTTTTGAAAAATATTTGTTGAATCTTTATTTAAAATTTCGTAATTTCCCGTTTTAAAAAATCTAATGTTTTATTAATATATTCGATTTTATCTATTGCTATTACTGTGTTACCTTTATCTGCTTTGGTAAAGATTACATCATTTTGTTTTGCTTTACTCTGAATAGTTTTTATTGTCCTTAAGTCTTGGTTGATGTTGTTGTTATTAGATATGAATTCTTTTTTAATAATTCCGGCTGTTTGAAATTTTGATGATATGTTGTTAGGAATATCTTTCAAGGCTATCTCAGTATCAATACCTAATGTCTCCGATTCTTTGATATTAACGTTAGTTTGAATATTGTGTTTGAAACCTTTTGTTAGACGATTTTTACCCTGTCCAAGAAAGGTGTATTGAAAATGTTAATAACTCCATTAAAGAACTGATGATCGGTAAAAAATTCTTTTTCTTTCTTATTTTATGATGTTATACGTTTTTGTTTAATGAGGTACTGTAGTTTATTCTATTGTTTGAAATATTTTTTATATACCATTGTTTTTACTTTTTCACGTGTGTTTGAATCTAATACCATAAATTCTATAAAATTTAGTTTAAATAATAAATTTGTGTGGATTACCTTGAGGTACATGTTATATGAATCTCTAGTGCTATACTGGATTTTTCTCTCTGTATATATCCATTTTCTTTTGGCGAGTACAACTGCTTTTTTTGGCTGCTTTGCTGATGTGAGTTTTAAGATTTATATACTTAGGTGTTACTTAGTTTTGGAGGCACCGATGAAGAACCAAATATTTTGCGTAGTTATTGCACATTTTAGAAGTAACTTGAAGTAGTTTGAAACTAGAAAGCTTATATCAGCTTGTTTCAAATTTTGGATGGTTGTAGCTTCTACTTGATGGAAATTCATTATAAATATATAATAAAAGACTGTTTTTAGTCAATTTCCACTGATTTATTTCTAATTGTGATGACGCGTTTCGTTGTTGATGCAGCTTCTTCGGTTCTACATTTTACACTCGGTGTAGCTGCATCGACAGCGAAACGCGTCATCACAATTAGAAATAAACCAGTGGAAATTGACTAAAAACAGTCTTTTATTATATATTTATACACAAAATTGATGTACTATTGCACTAGGCAATAAAACAGAAACAAAGAAATTGAAATACAATAAAACATAAATTTATTTCTACACATTTATTTAAAAGATTAAAAAATATATTAAAATATGAAAACTACGATTATAAACTATTAAAAGGTACTATATATGCAATTAAATGACTATTTGTGTCTTACTAAAAATAAATTTGAAAAAAAATACTGGCCTTAGGAAAATCTTTCTTCAGTGTTGATGAAAGAGTTTTGGGCACAGGTTTATGAAAAAGGCTGGCAGAGGAAACGGGAAGCACAAGAAAATCGGAAAGAACAAGAAACTGGTAGCAAAAAATATGTAGAACCACTTGATAGAGACAACTGTAGCCAGGAGAGGAACTGGTGGTCAAAGTTTTTAGAGAAAGCAACAGTAAAAATCTTCGAAAAACCTAAAAAAGACGATAAACTGTTTAAACAATTTTATCTTATCAACATTCCGTATATATATATATATATATATATATATATATATATATATATATATATATATATATATATATATATATATATATATATATATATATATATATATATATATATATAATATATATATATATATATATATATATATATATATATATATATATATATATATATATATATATATATATATATATATATATATATATATATATATATATATACATATATAACTTTGATATTGGTTTTCATTTCTAAAAGTAAATTGAAAAATGCAAACACAATCAACTTATGGAGACAAACAATAATTCAAATCATAAAATATAAAAACATGTGCACTTAAAATTTTGTCTTTTATATACGAACAATTGGTTTAAAATTTTGTTAAAATTAACAATAACAAATAGTTAAAAATTAAAGTCAATAATCAACATATCTTATATTGTTCGTACCTCGAAAATAAGTAAACCAGACCAATATATCTTGGTCTAAGGCCATCGATGAGACACTTTTGTATGGTTGCGGAAGGCACACATATTTTTTGTATGCTTTTGTTTTTAGTTCAGGTTAGTTTAGGTTTTATGCTAAATTTTTGAAAATATGTTTTTATTAATTTTATTCTATTAATTTTTTTAATATTAGTTTTAAGCTAATTAGATAAGATGATATATATTAAACTTAGATCCTTAATATTTGTTCCGTCATTCACTGCCTTTTTTCTTTCTCTTATTTCTATCATTTCTTTGATTACTAATTTATGATAGTTGTGGTCTTTGTTTAAGATTTTAGTTTTTTTGTAATTAAATGTATGATTTGTTTCGTTTTCGTATTTGTTAAGTGCAGTTGTAATATTCTTTGTGTATTTGTGGCCGTTCAATCTATTTCTTAGTACTTTCACATCGAATAGGGTATATTACGTTAGAGTATTTTGTTATGAGGGTATGCAATAAAAGTTGTTTTCACTTCTCAATTTTTTTCTATTTCTATTTCTATTCTATAATTATTTTAGGATTAAATTTTTTTAGGGATACCCCTTGTTATTATACTCACAAGACTTCCCTACAAAATAACAAAAGAAAATACCAACTTTATTAAAGTCATATTGAAATGTAAGCTTTTAATAAAGAGCATCCGTATAAGATGATTTAGGCGTAATAGAGTTAAACCTGTAGCAAATTTAATCCTCCATACACCTAAATCGTCTCGAGAATATACTTAACTTCGTCAAAGGCTTACTAACATAATACTTGCTGTGGAGTGTTTATAGTGTTTCGTTAAGTGGAAACTTAAGGCTTTAGATTCTAATACTCAATTGACCGAGTTAAAGTCCCAACGATAAACTTTTACTCATGATTAGACTATATTTTTTAAATATTATAGGTTAATCATTTGAAGAACGTGTAATATTGTTCAATTGTCGTAATATTTATGTACGTTAGTCTATACGAGCTTCTAAACCGACATAACAAATTTTGCAAGTGAATGTATGTATGTATGTAGGTATCTTTGTCCGTTAGTATTTAAAAATTACAGTATTAATTTTAATAAAACTTTTTGTGTTTGATCAGGTCATTCTAGTCAACTTACGTCACGGCAAAAAATCATTCAAATCGGTTGGTTGTCTATAAAACGAATTAACTCGACTGATCTTAAGGTTACTCTCAATAAGATATTAAGGTGGGCAAATTACAATATATAGGTCTCTGCAAGTCGTTTTCTTCCTTATTTGTGGATACAGATGTAAAAATTGCCAACTACAATTTAAAAAAGATTAATCGAATTTGAAGGACAAAACTGATACTTTACAAAGGTCTAATATTATTTATGGCATCTTGTCAATGTGGTTTGGTCTATGTCACACAAACGACACAAAAGCTCTCTAAGAGACTTGCTCTACATAGAAATGACAGCAAACATAAACCCAACGCTACAAGTTTAAGTTTACATGTCAGCAGTACAGATCATTGAAAACAATATATAGTTTCATTCTGGATGTTGAAACCAACTACTTCAGAAGGAACTTTTTGGAAATGTGCTACATAAAAACTTGCAAAAACAATCTCAGTCATAAAAAAGACGTAGGGGGTTTGAGCTCTATTTACACTTATTTGCTAACAGAGAATCACACCAAACCAACTAGAAGTAACGATTTTTATGAGAGAATTAACTTCGAATAAGGGATATGTTCCTTATTCTGTTCTAAACGTGTTGCGTAACTGCTGAGAATTTTATAAAATAATTTTCCAATAAAAACATTTTTACCCAAGACAGACCTCAACGTTAACGAACATCAACCCTAATCATTATATGCTTTTTGTTGGCTATCTGGCAAATTTTTTGTTACCAACAATAACCGGTGGTGAACCAAAAATCACTATAGGTTACTATACGTTGTGTCAAATACAGATTTAATAAATAACCGCTTTTAAAATAAAAAATTTTGTTACAGAGGTATTAAATGATCAGCGACTTCACAAAACACATCCCAAATGAGTTTTCAACAAAGTTTGTTTCCAATCTTTACTGAAAACTGAAGACCTTGAAATTTTTATATTTTTTTAAATATACCAGATAAATTATTAAAGGTAATGCGCTCGTGATAATTTTCGTTCAATTTACACCCCGTGGGAAATATTCTAGAATTTTTTCAAAATTTATTGATCAATACTTTTCGAGATAAGAGGGAGAACAACGAGTTTTCGCGATTTCTTAAAAATAATACAAAGTGCGGTGCGCAAATATTACATTATATATATATTTTTTTTTACTCGTGTTCTCACAAGCTTTCATTTGACACCACACTCGTTGACCTAGTAAAAATTATTTTCACTTCCGATTTCACCCCCAAAACTAACTCCTTAAGTCAAAATTTAATTTTCGAAACTACACGGCTCTGATGAAGCCATCAGTTCCTATATTAGTACCAAATTTTGACTTTCTATGTCAAGTAGTTTCGGGGAAAATCGGGAGTGACAGACGGACCGATGGACGGACAGACACCGAAGTTATCTTATAAGTGTTTCGTACGGAACACGAAAAATAGAGTAACATTAAGACAGCGTGGTGTTTCTCACAGTTCGTTTTGGTTCTAAAAAAGAATCGGAATGTTAGTATCATTATTTTACCTCGTAAGATGTGTGATTCTCCAAATGTGTTGTTCTGATGTTCTGTATGATTGTATCGCTACTTAGGTAGTGAAACGCATAACCTACAAACTTAATTAGAGGAAAAACTGTTATAATTTTGTAAGTATGGTCGTATATAGTTTACAGTAACTTAATTATCACATTTTCTGATGAACATCTTAATTTTCCTTCTGTCGTCTGTTTGCATTTCCGTACCCAGAACAAGCTATCATTTAGACGACGAAAGCTTGATTCAAAAATTAAAATTAAAATTAGAGCCTAAAGATCTTTAATTGCTCATCTCTATTTCCTTACGAGGGCGTTCCCAGTAAACCTTCAATTGTTGTATATATATATATACTATATATATATATATATATATATATATATATATATATATATATATATATATATATATATATATATATATATATATATATATATATATATATATATATATATATATATATATATATATATATATATATATATATATATATATATATATATATATATATATATATATATATATATATATATATATATATATATATATATATATATATATATATATATATATATATATATATATATATATATATATATATATATATATATATATATATATATATATATATGGTGCTACTCGATAATGTGATCTTGCTACTGCTGTTCGAAGCTAACTTAGCTTCGAGCGGCAGCAGCAGCAGTAACAAGATCACAGTATTGAGGAGCACTCGAAAATGCCAAATGAAATTTTGGCGAAACGTGCAAATTCATTGTTAAACGAACGGATTGAAACCCGGAATTTTAATATATTACACTCCACAGTCCGTGAAAACCTCTCTGGTAATATATATACAGATATATACTTTGATTTTTGAACTACAAAACCAACTTGAATAATTTTTTTATTATGACGAAAGTTGTGTGTTCTAGTAGTTTTGTAAATATTTGAGGAAAAACATACCTACATATCGCAAAATTTGTTATGTCGGTTTAGAAACGTGTTCAGACTAACATATGTAAATATTACAACTGAACAATATGACATAAAAACATAATGAATTGAAAAACCCTTTTTTTTGAAAAGGGTTAATAATTCTTGAAATGATTATATTTACAACATAGTTTGATCTTAATGAACACTTAACCTATAATATTTGAAAAATATGGTACAATATTGACTGGGGTCTTAACTAGGTCAACAGAATATTAGAATCTAAAGCCTACAGTTTCCACTCGATGACACACCATAAACACTGCACAGCAAGTATTACTTTAGTAAGCCTTTGACAAAGTTAAGTACTTTATATTCTCGAGACAATTTAGTTGTATGAAGGATTAAATTTGCTACAGGTTTAACTCCATTACGCCTAAATCATCTTATACGGATTTTCTTTATTAAAAGCTTACTTTTCAATATGACTTTAATAAAGTCGGTACTTATTTTTTCTTTTATAGAGATGTCGTGTGAGTATAGTAACAAGCGGTATCCATAAAAAAGTTTAAACGTAATATATTTAATGCAAAAAAAATAAACTGACAAATGGATACTATCTCTATTGCATACCAAAGCACAGTATTTCAAAAATACTCCTTAAAAATCATGACATCAGAATGTGAACTGTTACGTTCTTGGTACACTTCTATGTGAGAGGTGAATTTATTGATCACCGCTCGGCACGTCATTTCCGTGGTCGCTTACATTTCTTCCCAGCTATTTTCTTTTAATTATGATAGTTGTTATTGGTAAATTTAATTTTGAGGTATCCTAACGGGAAAAAAATTCATTGGCGTTAGTCCACAGACAGAAACAGAGTGGTAGCTAACGTCTGTCACCGCTTTTGGAATTCAGTTTTTTTGGTAAAATTGTTAGATTGATTGGCAAAGATGTGTTTAAAGTGTGTGATGTTACCCAGCCCTCCTGACGCCATGTTCTTTGGTTATACAAGTTTGCTAAACTTTTTTTTTACTTTATTAGGTAATATTATATATATATATATATATATATATATATATATATATATATATATATATATATATATATATATATATATATAGTATATTTATATAATATGTATACCTAAATTTGCGAATGATAACTTGTTTGTCAGAGAGAAGTGGACTTGACTGACTGTTGAGTATATTTTTTTTGTACCCGAAGCAATCTGTATCAGCTTATTTATTGTCTTGCACTTGGCGTAAAACCAGAAAACTATTGGTTCCACAAATAGAAAAAATTGTCTTTTTTGGTTAGGGCAATAAATCATAAATTTAAAGTTTAAATAAACAAAATTAATTTAAACATTCCTATATTTGAAATACTTCTGGGTTAATGTTTTTTTTTTATGTTGTGACACAATCTTCTTTTTTATTGTTGTTTGTGCCAATCGCTTGCTCTTACAGCAGAAAGGGGGGGGTTCATTTGTTATTATGTATCACCTACTTTCAATATTCTCAATTCTTTGTCACTATAAATATAAGAGGCTAATAAGGTGAGGAAGGGGTTAGACGGAAAAGTATACGGGGTGCCCCATATGTATGAAATAGTGATTCCACAGCATTTATTAATCAGTGTATCAAAAAAGCAATCAAAATGTTAGAATGGGAAAACAAGGGAGTAAATATTGATGAAGAGCAGCTCATTCATTTAAGATTCGCAGTTGACATTGTCATTATATCTGACAATTTAGGAGAAGCCAAAGATATGCTAAAAGAGCTGCAAAATGCCACGGAAAAAGTTGGCTTGAAAATAAACTATAAAAAGACAAAGGTGATGATAAACTTAGTTTCTAGCCGACCGATAAGTCTAGAAGGTAGAGATTTTGTGTAGCCAATGACACCACCGTCCGAAACACGTCCATTTATCCCACAATCAGCCATAATAAATTTATAATTGGCATTTACTACGGCCATCAATACTACACTGAAATCTCTTTTATAATTGTAGTAAAATGAACCTGAATTGGCAGGCTTAACAATTGATACATGTTTCCCATCAATAGCGCCTACACAGTGTGAGAAATTCCATCGCGTAGCACAGTCTTCAGGTGAAGGCTTCCCCTCCTCAGGAGATCGGGGCAACTGAAACAATAATAATTGGACAATAGATTATATTTTTAAAGAGATTTAGTTGCCAAATGAAGGATATTATTATAGTTATTCCAGCTTTTTCTCTGTTTTAATTTTCAGGATTTCTCACAGGAGAAATAACCATGCTCCAGGGCACCAACTATTGATGCTCACACGGCTGTTGATGCTCACACGAATACCCCATTGTCTGCCAAGAAACGGAAATCTCAGCCAAGGGAAAGGGATCCAACCGATGAATTTATTAAGTTTGCTTGCAGTCGGCTGCAAGAACCACCTTGTGATAACTCCCATATAGTTCCAATTGGACAAGAGAACTTAAAAATATGACTCTACAGCAAAAAATATTTGCCAAAAAATTTATTAATGACATTATATTTGAAGGGAAAATGCAGACACTACACCGAAATTCAGTAAAAATTAATCAACCAGACAGATATGACACTCCTGTATCTCAGTCTTCAAATTCAACTGAGTTTCAAAGACATATGGTCTCCCTTCCTGAGTATACATCTTAGAACTTAAAACAACCATTGTCTCATTATTTTGCTTCTTTTCAATAACTTTTTGTTCTGTTAACTTTGTTTTTTTTTTATATACTAATGTAAAATACATAAAATACACTAATTTGAAAGTTTGTTGTTTCCTTACCTTAATATAATCTTTGAGACTCAAACACAGTGCATCACAGGTTTCTTCAACTATTTCACTAATGGTTGTTGCAGCAATGTAAGACGAAAATTTCAAATATTCAAAGCTGTTGCCTGTTGCTAGAAATCGTAATGTGACGGCAAGTCGATCCGCCGGTAAAATGGCCTTTCTCATATTCGTATCCTGTTTTTTTATTAATGGTGAAACTAATGCAACTAGCTGTTGAAACAGTGGTTCATCCATCCGCAAAAAAATCCGGTAGTCGTTTGGCTCAGTAGTAAATCCTCGAAGTAGTGCCCCATATCCATGACTCGTACGTTTATTTAACCAGCTTTTGATCCACACTTTTCTTTGTCTTCTTCTTTTCCTCTTCTTGAGCACCAAAGCAGACGTAATTAGAACCGGTAGATCCATCTTTGTTCAAAGCACGATTGTCACTGACACTATATTAATCAATATTATTGGGTCGTGTAGGGGTACTCGACTTTTACCATATATTGCGTCAATAATATTGCTTCAATAATATTGACCGTGTAAGGGGGTCTTAAAAGTTAAAATTCAGTTCAATAATTTAAATGCCCTGTATACCGGTAGCAACTACAAATAAATATCAAGTGTTATACATTTTTGTAAATGGGCTGAAAAATGCTATTTATATATGTATGTATATATATATATATATATATATATATATATATATATATATATATATATGCTCATATATAGACGGTGTCATTTAAAAAATCGAAGTTGGCTTTGTAATCTGTCAAATTTGACAAGTGACAAATCTTTTGTTATTATACTTGGCTTCCTCATAAAAAACTAGGCTTAGTACTGAAAGAATTTCTTGGTATGTATAATGGAAAAATAATGAATTAGGTCAGACACTTAAACAAATATCCCTCTACGGCCTAGGTTTAGATCTTGCATTTTATCGTTGAATTAATTACTTTTTAGTGTTGATGTGTGCTTAAGAACAGCAGTTTTGCTTACATGCATTTTGAACTTTTTAATAAAGTGTGGGAATCCAGATCAAACAGAAGTAAAGAAATAGACCAGGTAAAATATCGATTTGGAAACGAATCTAACTATGATGCTGTGCTGAATCTATAAACTATAAAAACACATTACGTTTTATTACGTTTATTAAAGACAGAAAGCAAAAAAAAAATCTGAAGAGAAATATATACTCAGAGTGATAGCAAGGCCCGCACCAAACTACTCTTACTGATGTAAAATAACTGAAAACGGACAAGGTACATATTTCAGTAGTTTACCCACTATTCTCTTATTCGTTAAATCCACCCCACGGCTCGTTAGTCGGACTAGGATTGACAAACAAGAAAACAGAATTTACTGGTACTTATCCAAGTAGTTCTGGAACACGATAGTAGGATACACGAATTGGACTAAGTACGCATACTTAGTACTCCATCAAAAGCTGACACAGCAGCTCTCAAGCCGACTGAGTGATTGACACGGTCAACATTTAAAAGAAGGCAGCGCTTTTTGAGTAATTCTCCTCAGGCATATGTGGTTAATGTAAAATAACTGAGAACGGACAAGGCCCATATTTCAGTAGTATATCCACTGTTCTCTTATTCCTCAAGTCCACTCCGAGACGCGTTTCGCCGTATCATGGCTCGTCAGTCCGACTAGGAATGACAAACAAGAGAACAAAATTTACTGGTACTTATTCAAGTAGTTACGGAACACGATAGTAGGATACACGAATTGTACTAAGTAGGCATACCTAATACTCCGTCGAAAGCTGACACAGCAGCTTGCCAGCCGACACAGTGGTTGACACGGTCAACACTTAAAAGCGGGCATCGCTTTTCGAGGAATTCTCGTCAGGCATATAGCGTGGTATAAAGTAGACGAATTGTAAGAACTGACCGATACAATACGTACAACGGTAATATTCCTTGATGATGTTTACAAAATTATCTATCCTGCAGTAAGTAAAATTAATGAAGAATTTTCGTCTTCGTAGACTTATGTTGTATATGATACGGTCCCTATTGTTAAGCTCTGGAAAGTCCTAGAAAAATCTTATATTAATGTGATTATTACGGATGCCATTAAAGAATTCTATAGAAATACAACATCTAGAACAAAAGTAGAAAATAAACTTTCAAAGGGTTTCAATGTAACTAAAAGCCTACGCCAGGTATGTTCTTTGTCACCCACCGTATTCAATATATACATCGATGAAGCTCTGAGAATGTGGAAACGAAAATGTAATGGCATGGGAATGGCAATCGGGGACACAACCCTATACACATTACATTGCGCAGATAATGAGGTGGTGGTGGCTTAAGATAAAGAAGACTTGGAATACATGTCTCGGAAACTATTCGAAGAATACAGGAAATGGGGATTACAAATAAATACAGAGAAGACACAATATTTAAGCATTGGACAAGAACCGTCACCAGGAGATCTGTTCTAAACAATGAAACTATCAAGTGCTGTGAAGAATACGTATATCTGGGCACGAGACTCACCAAGACTGGCCGAAACAACGAAACAATATAAGACAGAACAATATAAGACAGAATAACAAAAGGAAAAAAGGTTATTGGGGTATTGAACTCAATACTATAAAAAAGAAAATCTATAACTCTATATTACAACTCACACTGACTTATAGCTCGGAAGTATGGCAGCTGAGAAATAAATAAAAAGATAGCCTACTTGCACTGGAAATATATTTCTGGAGAAGATCGGCAGGTAAATCTAGACTCGAGCATGTTAGAAATGAGGACGTAAGGAATTTAATGAAGGTGGAACGCATTATAATTCACGATATCGAAAAACAACAACTACCAAAAAAAATTTTGTAGTGGATCCCAACAGAAAAGAAGAAAAGGGGACGACCACCCACAGCAATGTCTGCAAGGAATTTCTCAGAAGATGACTGGGAGGATACAAATGACTGGCGATTAGGAACCCAAAGGCGGAAAACTCTATAAATGGGATTGTATATATATATATATATATATATATATATATATATATATATATATATATATATATATATATATATATATATATATATATATATATATATATATATATATATATATATATATATATATATATATATATATATAGATATATATATATATATATATATATATATATATATATATATATATATATATATATATATATATATATATATATATATATATATATAGACTTACGTTGTGTAAGATTGCTTACAAAGAAGAATCGCTACATTTTATAATTTTTTTCTTGAAGGAACGTTGCATATTTTTCTTTGGGAAGGAGTTCATTTAATTACGATTGCTGTATTTAAAAAATAAGATTGTCTACTCACACTAAGGTGACTTTACAATTTAGACATTAAAAAGTTTTAAAAATTCAATGCATTATTTACCCTGTAAATATCATAAAAATTAAAAGAAAATCCGAATTAGTAGCCTAAACTTACAATAATGAATCGGTACTGCTGTATTATGCTTTCTCTCAACTTTATATCCAACTATACGTTTTACCTAAGCCTAACAAAGACTTGAAAAAATCAGCCTTTATTTTATAAATTAATAATTCCCAAACCTCTCAAATTGCCAAAACTCTTCGTTATAAATCCTATATACATTTAAATTCTGCTTAAATCAGCTTAATTGAAACTACACAAAATTACAACTCTATCCTCAACTAGATGAAATAGAGAGGCCATATGAACACCTCCGCAATAAATATTAACTGAATAAGCTTTTGATAAAGCTGGCTCAATTCGCTAGACGGTTTGCTAAAGTGAGATTTATTTAGATGTCAATTTATACGGATGAATTTGATTTATGAGGGTCATTTTATAAATAATGTTCGCTGTTGGCTTACTTACGTGTTTATTTTGTTTTAGGCTGTATCTCTTTACAGTCCGACCAATAGTTTTAAGAGTATTACTATACCACTGTAGATGTCACGGTTTTTAAGTCTTCTAGTAGCTCACCTGAGTTCTGTATAGAGCTCCTTAATGGAAAAAAAAAATATGTCTTATATCTACACAGAATGTCTCGTAACAAGGCAATCTCTCCGACTTGTAATTATTTAGCAACTAGGTTACATCTGAACGTATCGGAATCTAAATGAGTGGCCCAGTATTAAAAAAGTCAGGTAGGTTCTTATACAGTTCTATGCCTACATCCTATAAAATTTCGATAGTACGCTGCTATCACACTTGGCCTGCATGGATTTCTGTTAGTCATTAGGATGTCTTTAGGATAATTTCTTTCTTAACTTTTATTTCGGAATTTGTTGGAATCGAGGATATCCTCCTAGGTAGCTGATTACATCAACCACCAAAACCTGCTAAAAAAAGCTGTTGATCTATGGTATTCGTCTAAAGCAGTGATTCCCAAAGGGGTTCCGGTGGACCCCCAGGGGTCCACGGGAAACTCGACGGGGGTCTACGTTGGCGTGAAAAAAAAGGGGGTTCACAACTTGTAAGTGGGGGTCGACGAAAATTTATCTGGTTTCGATAGTAAAGAACAAAAATGTTGGCTTGGCTTTACCTATCAATGTAGGCAGATAATACACTACTCAAAAAAATTAAGGAAGCAAAAAAAAATTACAAATTTTTCGGTGATTTTTGACAGGCTGTATTTCGGTTAAAAATGGTCGTATTGAGACTTTAAAAAAAAGCATTTTGTAGCTTTAAGATTCTAATTTTCAGATTTTTTGGCTAAATTTCTTTAGGAGCTACGGTTCTTATGCAATCCTAACAGGTAGCGCGAAAAAATAATATTGCAAATATTTTGCTTTTTTTTTGGTCCACGGGCTTGAAAAAAAGTTTTTCAGTTAGGCCGGCATATGGATCAGATAGCCTGTTTATTTAGCATTAATTTCCTTGTTTTAAAACCTCCCTTAATTTTTTTGAGTAGTGTATTTTGAGAAGGTCAGCGACTGTTACTTGTAAAAACTTGCATATTCAGTACAACGCGCGTAGAGACTTGCAAAGCGCCGCCCGCCCGCCAGTAACGTAACCCGTTCAGACGTGCAAAGGGACGAAATACGACTTGTGCTGTGCTTGCAATCTTGCATGAACTTGTTTGATTCTTCACCAATATAAATACGAATGCCAAGGACAAACGTTACTCATTTGTTTCCGGAATTTTGAAAAGAAAAGTGTGAGTGAATCGATCTCAGTGTTTGCCAGTTCCGGAAAAAGTAAGTACCTGCCTATTTGTTATTCATACTTTTATTTTATATTGTAATAATATTATATTTGTTATGTTTGCGTGTAGTAGGTACTTAATAAAAATTAAATACTGAACAGGGCCATTATTCGATACTTCTATAAAAGAACAGAAAGCCGAGAAAGAAGAACTTTTAGTACTTTTTATTATAAAATTATTTATTTACCCGACTGTGGTGATTCACTAAAGGAGAGATATATGATTGACCTGCATGTTTGTACATATTTTAGTGCCCTCGTAGTTGCTAATGCTAAATGACTAAAAATATTTTCATAAATTGTACGTGTCTTTATGTACCACTCGTAACGTACATCAAAGTAATAAATAAATCATTAAAATCGCGGAGTTTTGATGTCAAAATATTCTTTAAAAGTATTTTCTCTCGAATTTACAGAAATGTATCAAAATATAATTAATCAAAAAATATTTTATATTACATTAAAATAGGTTCAGCCGTTTTGTGAAAAACCTCTATATGGGTCTTAACAGTTTATTGCTTTTAATAATTAAAATCAGTTTTGTCGCAGGCATTTTGGTTTTTTCATTGCAATAATTAATTAATCCTATTTTATTCTGTTAAAATAGCCATATCATGTTAAAGTCGCCTTATGATTACTAAAACAAACATTTTTTTCTTTACAGGTAGGTAACTGATACGAAACATGGCTGAATCTAAGAAGAAATGTCGACAGTACAGTGTTGATTATTTGAAATTTGGTGTTCTTCCATCAAAGGCAGACAAACGATTGCCCATATGCCTCTTATGCAACAAAGTTTTGAGCAATGACTCTATGAAACCATCGAAGCTCGAAGATCATCTAAGAAGGTGTCATCCTGATAAAATAGGTAAAGATTTAAAATATTTTCAAACATTGAAGGAAAAATATGAAAAGAGACCCACCGTGCACAGTATGTTCGCTTCAACGTCTCAAAGTAACGATGATGGCTTGCGGGCATCTTACAATATCTCATTGCTTATAGCGAAATCTGGAAAACCGCACGCCATCGGAGAACAGTTAATTTTACCCGCTGTTAAAGTGGTTTTAAAAACTGTTCTGCACAAACCTCCATTTGACGTACTCAAAAGAATTCCTTTGAGTAACAACACTGTACAAAGACGTATTGATGAAATGAGCTCTGATATTGAAAGCGTCTTGTGTAATTATCTGCAAACAACTCATTTTTCTATTCAACTGGACGAGTCAACTTTACCTGGTAATGAAGCATTATTATTGGCATATGTTCGATTTATTATGGACGAAAAAATCCATGAAGAGCTGCTATTCGCGAAAACTTTGGAGACGGACACTAAAGGCGAATCAATATTTAATGTCCTGAGTGATTTTTTAAAGGAAAAATCGATTCCATTTACAAACATTATTTCGGTGGCAGCAGATGGAGCTCTTGCCATCTTCGGGCGATATTGTGGGTTTATAAGCCATCTTAAAAGAATTATACCAGGAGTAACTGCAATTCACTGTGTCATCCACCGACAACACCTGTTAACAAAATCAGAAGCAATGCGTTGAATACCCATTTATTTGCACAATTGTGCGACGAAAATGATGAAGACTTCCAACGATTGCTCTTACATATTGAAGTACGATGGTTGTCGAAAGGTGCATGTTTAACAAGATTTTACTCACTTTTTGAATCAGTTTTAGAGTTTCTGGAAAGTAAAGATCCAGATTTAAAAGAAAACCTGATCAAATTGAAAGCAGACAGATTTGTTCAAAAAATTTAATGACATTAACTTGCAGTTACAAGGGGACAGCCTAAATTTAATAAAAACAAAGGGTGTAATTTCGGCTTTTCTTGGAAAATTGAAATTTATGAAGCAAAATATTAGTCGGCGCGAATTCTCCCAGTTTCCAAACTTGTCACAGGCAGAATGTCTTGATGAGGATATTCAGACATACGTTCAACATTTAAATCCCCTGCATGATGACTTCAAAAATAGATTTGAAGATATTCTGACGATGGAAATACCACCATGGAACATAAATCCATTTGATGAAACGGAAGTGGCGAATGTGGTATTACAAGAGGAGCTACTCGCGCTTAGCACCAATGAGGAGCTGAAGGTGAAATTAAAAAAAGGCTATCAAACATTTTGGCTGCAGGCAGAAATACCCGAAAAATATCCTGGGCTGTGGGAAATTGCGAGAAAACTTTTGATAGCTTTTCCCTCGTCATACTTTGTCGAAAAAAGTTTTAGTGTCGTTACAAACCTATTAACAAAACAAGGAGCAGATTGAACATCACAGAGCGGGAAGATTTGCGGTTATTCCTTACAAAACTGAAGCCAAATATTGATAATTTGCTGTCAATTCATCAAGTACCTCCCATTAAAATTATGACTATTTTTTTTTAATTGTTGATTTGCATTGTTGAACTTACGGTACGTTATTAATGTTTAATTTTAATTCTATTAAGTGTGTAATCATATTACTTTAATAAATAGAACACAAGAAAATATATTATTTTTCTTTTTATTTTTACCACTCCGAATTTAGGGTTGGAACTCAGGCACGACGCAAATTTCCATCGTTAGATCTAATCTTCACATTTTTTGACGAGTTTTGTGAATATGGTAGAAATGTAGCAGCAAGGGGTCCACCGAAACCAGTAAAATTTTGAAAGTGGTCTACGAGAAAAAAAGTTTGGGAACCTCTGGTCTAAAGCATAACTAACAGTTTCGTGCTAGAATCCAAATAAGTCAGTACTCGGAACAGGTAATGAAGAAACCGATTGGCGAAACATCATTACTCTTTCAACCGACACAGAGGAAATTCAGAAGAATTATACGTATAAACTCTGTAGCCTGTGGAATGAATGTTAAAAATGAATACTTAAAGCTTTTGCCAAGGCTATTTTAAAGAGCTCTATTAAGTGTTGCCGTAATTTACATATATAATTATTTTCTATATACCTATGAATAAAAATAAACATTATTTTGAAAATTGGAAATTTTTACACATTCACAATCCATGTGGCAGCCCGTGGCTCCATGGCGTAGTGCTTGCTTACGGTGCAGAAGGTCTCAGGTCCCAACCCCGGCAGGTCGGTTTACTTATTTATTAATTTATTTAATTATATTTGGTTTGGCCACATACAAAGGTAGTAGTTATTTGCAGAAATGCAGTAACGTCCGTGGCAGCACCATCGTGTTTTTTAAAAAGTGCTGTGAAAAATAAAAATATATGTTTTGGCACTTGCACAATTTCTTTTTTTTATTGTTCACCTCCTCGTCTGAGTAGGGATTTTACCATTTTTTTTATATCTTACAGAATATCGGCAAGGATGTCCTAATACCCGTCAACGTTATCTAAGTGCCAAAACATACATTTTTGCATTTCACGGCACATTTTTAGGCAACATGGTAGTGCTGCCATGGACGTTATTGCATTTCGCCAAACAACTACTACCTATGTACTTGGCCAGGCCAAATATACTTAAATAAATTAATAAATAAAGTATAACGACCTGCCGGGATTGGCACCCGAGACCTTCTGCACCGCAAGCAAGATACTACGCCAAGGAGCCACAGGCCGCCAGAGATTGGCGTTGACGGGTATTACGACGTCCCCGCCAATATCCTTAGGATATTATAAAAGGATAACATCCCTACTCAGGCGGGGAGGTTAATGATAAAAAAAGGAGCTAATAAGGGTCTATCTGTTCATAAACTAAAAATAACTGAAAAAAGTCCAAAATACATGATAATCAAATATTTTATTTTTCTTTCAGCTAATTTAAATAATACGCAATCTGTAAATATGTTTAAAAGAGACATTTCCAGATTGCCGTGTGACATATACGGAATCATATAACATTAAAGAATATTTTAATAAAATAAGAAAAGTTGATATGTAAGAAAAGTAATAAATTTCAGTGACATTTGGGTTTTAAGTGTATGAAAAATAATTTGTGTGTTATTGTGGGTCATGTTATTTATATAAATTATACCGAAAAAACTGTTCATAATATTTTATTTCAATAATAATGGTAATATAATTGTTCTAATCTATTTTATCTAACTAATTCTTTTCTGCTATTTGGCTCACTATTTATTTTATTTTTGATGTTTCGGGTAGAGCTTATGCTATGAAAATTATCTAAATTCTGGTTTTATAAACTCGGAATTTCGTTCTAATTTGTAGACGTTTGTTTCACCATATTCCACCATTGAACTATGTTGCTCTTTTCATGGACGTTGCCGCTTATTTTCTCGGTAATTTAATTTATTATTGATATACGTTATTTTTAGTGTTTCGTACGGAACACTTATAAGATCACTTCGACGTCTGTCTGTCTGTCACACTCGATTTTCTTCAAAACTATTTGATGTAGAAACTTGAAATTTAGCACTAATATATGAATTGATGGCCTCATCCGACCCGTCTAGTTTTAAAAATTAAATTCTGACCTCAGGGATTAGTTTTGGGGGGCGAAATCGGAAGTCAAAAAAAACTTTTTTTTTACCAGGTCAGTGGGGTGTCAAATAAAAGCTTGTAAAAACACAAGTTCAAAAATATATATAATGTAATACTTGCCCACACTTGTCTTTGTTTTATTTTAAAAAAATTGCTAAAAATCGCTACCCCCCCTTATCTCGAAAAGTAGTGATCAAGAAATTTTAAAAAATTCTAGAATATTCTCCCCAGTATGTAGATTGAATGAAAATTATCACGAGTGCATTATCTTTAATAATTCATCTGAATATAAAAACAAAAATTTCAAGGTTTCAAAAGTTTTCAGTAAAGAGCGGAAAAAAACTTTATTGAAAACTCATTTGGGGTGTGTTTTGTGAAGTCATTGATCATTTTATACCTCTGTAACAAAAAATTTTATTTTAAAAGCAATCAACGTAAGGAACACTAATTGAGCAAACCCGACTTGCACTAAGCCGATTATTTCTGTAGGTACCGCTACATTTTATCTCATTTGAAAACAAGCTTGTGGTGCTAGTTCTACATTCGTCTAGAATATTATTTTGGATAAAGAGTTGTTAACTGGGTGATCAGTTTTCCTCCACCATATTTCAGCAGCTTATTTGTTATACGGTCTTGTTCTTAACCTTTTCCATTTTTAAATTTTTATTTTTTTTTCTACATCTTTTTATTCATTACAATTGGTATTTTATAATAATTTTCTAAGATGACAATAGAACTACCATTTGATTTTATGAACACTTTTAACCTTATTAAATAGATTTTGATGTGAAAGGTTTGCAATTTCTTTAAATTTATTGGCGCAATTCTTCAAGAAAGCACGACTAAAACAGAATAGCAAGACGACAGGACAATCAATTCTCCACTGAATTCCTGAAGCGACAGGTTTTGATCGATGGCTTTTTGACGGAAATTCCTTAGGTTTAAGTATATTATAGATATTTAATGTTCTTTGACAACTTATGTAAGAATAATATTTGGAGTATTTCTCCAACAAACAAGCAGTTCTAGAATGGATTTGGCTTTTTTAAACTAAATAACCACTCAAGTGCAAGTTGAAGTTGCACAATTATTCTTTCGTACGTTGATTGCTTTTCAAATAAAACTTTTTGTTTCGGAGATGTAAAATGATCAATGACTTCACAAAACACACCCCAAATGAGTTTTTAACAAAGTTCTTTCTGCAAACTGATGACCTTGAAATTTTTGTTTTTTTGATATATATACCAGATAAATTATTAAAGATAATGCACTCGTGATAATTTTGGTTCAATCTACACCCTGTGGAGAATATTCAAGAGTTTTTTCAAAATTTTTTGATCAATACTTTTCGAGATAAGTAGGGAGAGACAGCGATTTTCTGCGATTTTTTAAAAATAATACAAAGAAAAGTGTGCGCTGTATTACATTATATATATATTTTGGAACTCGTGTTCTTATAGGAGATGGCAACTCTGAAATCGAAGCTACAGATTCTTTTAACTCCTCACATCATCTAAGCTCTTTTCATCAGAGAATTGAGCCACCAAACAAAACTCAAGATCGACGCTTAAAACATCTGCTATATAGAAATCCAATAAATATAAATAGATATCTAAAAGCTTAGTCCCACCACCATCCTGCATAAAATTTAATTAACAAGTGGACAACGATAATTAAAAACAAGTGTATCAATCTATAGAATACAAATAACACATCTCAGTGAGCAGCCTAAGTCCAACGAGTCAGCATGGAAAGTATCAAGTAAGACTTTAAATTTCACCTGGATATAATAAACCGACGGATGAATTCTCAGGTTAGTAATTGCAATAATGCAAACTTTCAAAGCAAACAAATAATCATTAATAAACAAGTTGATTACAACCTCACGTAATGTTTTAATAGAAGGTATGTATGTATGTATGTCATTTGTCGCTATTAAAAGATGCCAACGCAGAATTTAATCTTCAAGGCGTTAAATGTGGTCACTAATTAGCAAAATTAACATCCGTGTAGGTTAGATAGAGAATACCACCCCTGAGACGTTCTGCCTATCGTATGAGATGACTAGAAAAACAAGTCAGATGGTAGATTCCCAAATCTCACCAGGCATCATCCGGTGTGGTACTATCGCATCAGCTTTGGTTGCATGAAGTTGCTTAACGTTTCGTTCCTGTGTTAAAGTTTCCAGATTTCGCCGTTGGAATAAAACAGCACTACGAAGCTACTAGAATCAAAAAAAATTCGTGGATAAAATAGCCCCCGATCCCCCGATCATAATTTTAAAGTAGATTTTTGAAATATTCTATGTTTGAACTCGAACATAAATTCTACACTGCACTACCATCTGCAACCAAATAAGCCTCATGTTCTCGCTCTCTGCGAACTTAAGTTCTGTTCATTGACCAGCATAGTCACCTTTTTCTATCCTGGGTACGATATCTCTGCCCAGCTTAGGCATTAGAATCTGTTTTCTTTTCAGAAGCGTTCTCTCTTGCTACCCAGAGGCGGCTCTGGAGCCCTAAAACGTTGATGTTATGTAGTTAAAAATAACGACTCAAAAAACCACAAAGTTTATCTGTTGTCTTTATCGACCACAAAGTAATATTAACTTCAGAACACTTTTCGGTTCTGTTGCAAACACAATCCATCATTTGCAGATTCATTGTCTAAGTGACGAAGTTGTCATCTTGGACGATTTTAATGTCCACATCAACTAGCTTAACTATTCCAATACGACCAATGAACATGGCGGTGATGCTGAATCGTTATCAATCAACAGTGGCTTTACTCAGCTTATCGACGGACCAACACGGAATCCTGATGGAAACGGAGAGATCGCCAGTCTTCTTGACTTCTTTTTAACCACCAATCCAGAAATTTACTTTGTCACCGTAAATCCGCCGTTAGATTCTTTTAACCATAAATTGCCTTCAACGTCGAGAATCCTACCGATTAGTGACAGAGTGGCGCCTAAACCGCGCAAGATCTGGCACTACAAATTTGTAAATGGGAATAGAATATTTTCCTTGGTTATATATTTATTTTAGATTCGACGATCAATCTCACTGCGCTAAAAAAGTGTGTCCAATTTCCAAGGAAAAATATCACCCTCTATTCGCAATGTGCAGTTAAGGATGGGATGGTGAGAATGCAGTTAAGGATGCCCAATATTATCTTCAGACAATGTATCTTAAAACGTATTTTAATTAAGGTAGACACCAAAAAACCTGGAATATCTGGCATAGTACTCAAAAAATGCGCGAGCAAACTAATATCAGTTTCCAGCAGATTTTTCAATGTATCCTACAGAGTATTTCCTTCCTGCTTGAAATGTGCTAAATTTCAGCAAATACTCAAAAAAGTTCAGAAGATCTTGTCAAATAACTACCGACCAGTTGCACTGCTTTCAGTAATATCGAAAGTTTTGGAAAAGGTTATTAATCAGCATCGTCTAAAGTATCTAGAAAGGTTCAATATTATTAGCTGCTATCAGTATGGCTTTAGTAAGCAGTAAATAACAGGAGGTCTTCTAATTTATTGATTCGGTGTCTGTCTGTTCATTCGATTTTCTTCGAGACTTATTTGACACAAAAACTTGAAATTTGGCACTAATATAGAAATTGATAGCCTCATCAGAGTCGTGTAATTTTGAAAGTTAAATTTTTACTTAAGAGGTTAGTTTTGGGGAGTGAAATCCGAAGTGAAAAAAAATTACTAGTACATCAAGGTCAAATGAAAGCAGGTAAAAACACGATTTCAAAAATGTATATAATGTAATACTTGCGCATACTTTTCTTTGCATTATTTTTAAAAAATTGCGAAAAATCGCCGTCCCCCCTTATCTCGAAAAATACTGATCAAAAAATTTTGAGAAAATTCTGGAATATTCTCCACAGAGAGTATTCAATCCTAAAACTTTTTGCGTTTTTTTCTGAACGATATAAACTCCACTTTCATCAACGTTAAATATTTTCGTAGATGAAAATTTATTTTTGTCTGCGATTTTTTTAAGGTGACTGTCAACTTGGCCCCACTCTTCCTACTTAAAAATAGCTAATAAGGGGGAATAATATGTTTGCTCTGGCGCCTTACCAAGACCAAAGTAGGCCTTTCATGGCGCGTTAATTTTGTAAATATTTAATAAAAAGGAGTTTTGCCCCTTTATTAAAATTTTTCACGAACTTTCAAATTTGAAAAAAATTATTGAATATGCTTCCACATGGCCCCACATGTCACGAATTTCAATATATGCAATGAATTTCATAACACCTTGTATAGGCATAGGGCTTAGTTAACTTGTGTCCATTTCCCTCTTCCCTCTTCCCTCTTCCATCTTCCATCATCCCGCGTCCAAGTACTGTTGAATCGTATGTCTCCACTCTATTCTGTTCTGTGCCTTCGTCCTCCAGTCTCTGACTCCTATGGCTCTTAAATCCTCCTCAACACATTGAAACCTCATCCTCGGCCTTCCCCTCCTTCTCGTACCCACAGGCCTCATCGCCAGCACCATTTTCGGCAGTCTCTCTCTCTCTTGTCAGACGTTGTACGTGTCCTAACCATCTCATTCTTTGCGCTCTTATAAAAGATGTGATTCTAGGTCCGTCATATAAATTTTCCAGTTCCTGATTTGTCCGTCTAGTCCATCCTTCCGGTGTGTTTTTTTCTCCGTAGATCGCTCTCAATATCCTTCTTTCCATCTTCCTGCATCTCTTCCTCTAATTTGTTCATTATCCATGTTTCACATCCGTAGGTGACAGTAAGTCTTATGACCGATGTATAAATGCTTAGTTTTGTCTTTCTAGAGACGTATTTTGATTTCATTAAAGCTTTCACGCTCCCACATTTTTGGTTGCCCTTTGCTATTCATGCCTTCAACTCGCTCCCCTCATACTCGTTCTGTTCCGGCAGTACCCCCAAATATACAAATCTATCCACTCTCTCAAATTTATATTCTTTTCCGTTATAGGCCAATATATTAAGTTCTTTTCCTTTTTTAATTTCTGTGCTCCCTGCTATCATATATTTCGTTTTCTCTCTAATCCATACTTACTTGCCTTTCTTATTAGTCTTTTCGTTCTCGTTACTTGTTCTCTGCTAGATTTTGCTATCAAAGTCAAATCATCTGCATATACTATGCCCCCTCTTTATTAAAAATTGTACCGTTAGCTTCTAGACTGCTCTCTCTTATTATACTCTCCAAAACGTCGCAGGCAGTGGGTCACTCCGTTGTAGTCCCCTTTCTACTATCAAATCCTCTGATTCCAGGCCATTCCACACTATTTTATTAGTCGTTTTTTGTCATTTTAACTAATTTGATTAGTTTGGTTGGTATCTCTAAATATATATATATATATATATATATATATATATATATATATATATATATATATATATATATATATATATATATATATATATATATATATATGTATATGTACATATATATATATATATATATATATATATATATATATATATATATATATATATATATATATAATCATATATAAAATATATCTCCCCTTGATAATGACACGTAAGACCAACTAAAGAGGAATCAAACTTAATCGTCGCCCATGTCTGATTGAAAACTGAATAACACTTGTCGAAACTTCTTCACTATTCTAATCAGTCGGCTGTTTTTAGTGTTCCGTACAGAACACTTATAAGATCACTTCGGTGTCTGTTCGACCATCTGTCTGTCTGTCACCCGATTTTCTCCGAAATTCTTCGACACAGAAAGTTGAAATTTGATACTAATATAGGAATTGATGGCCGCACCAAAGCCGTGTAATTTTGAAAGGCAAATAAAAGCTTGTAAAAACACGAGCTCAAAAATATATATAATATAATACTTGCACACACTTTTATTTGCATTATTTTTTAAAGAATTGCATTATCTCGAAAAGTATTGATCAAAAAATGTTGAAAAAAAAAAAAAAATACTATTCTCCATATACAAGGCTGGTTTGAAAAGTCCGTGCAAAGTCCGAGAGATGGCACCACCGGCGCGTATCGAGGTCATGTTTAGTTAGTAGCATCTCTTGAATGAACGCACACCAAGTTTCAGCCATATTGGTATATTTCTTTGTGTTTGGCATTCGTGTGAATCAAGGAAGTCGAGTGATTTTCAAGAAATGTGGTGTGTGGTGATTAAACATTACTTTATGAAAGGCAAAACTCCTCAGGAGACTAAAGAGAAGCTTGATAAACATTATGGTGACTCTGCACCTTCGATTAGAACAGTTTATAAGTGGTTTCAAAATTTTCGGACTGGCCATATGGGCACAAGTGACGCTGAACGTTCTGGACGGCCTGTGGAGGTTACGACTCCAGAAATCATTGATCAAATCCATGATATGGTGATGGATGACAGAAGAGTTAAGGTGCGTGAGATTGCTAGTGCTGTGGGTATCTCGACTGAATGGGTACATAATATTTTGCATAAACATTTGGACATGAGAAAGCTATCCGCAAGATGGGTGCCGCGATTGCTCACGCTTGACCAAAAACGGAATCGTGTGAACTGTTGCAAGGATGGTTTGCAGCTGTTCCAGAAGAATCTGGAGGACTTTAAGCGTTGTTTCGTCACTGTGGATGAAACATGGATACATTACTATACTCCTGAGACCAAACAACAATCTAAACAATGGGTTACCAAGGAGGAAGCTGCACCAAAAAGGCGAAGACCGTTCCTTCGGCCGGAAAGGTTATGGCGAGTGTCTTTTGGGATTCGCAAGGGATAATCCTCATCGACTATCTGGAAAAGGGTAAAACTATTACAGGTGAATATTATTCATCGTTATTGGACCGTTTGAAAACCGAGCTGCAAGAAAAACGCCCGCGATTGGCCCACAAGGAAGTCCTTTTCCATCACGACAACGCACCAGCACACACCTCAGCAGTTGTGGTCGCAAAATTAATGGAAATAGGATTCCAACTCGTTTCACATCCCCCCTATTCCAGACTTGGCCCCTTGGACTACTATTTGTTCCCCAATTGAAGAAATGGCTGGCGGGACAAAGATTTTATTCAAACGAGGAGGTGATTGCAGACACTAATGGATATTTTGCAGACTTGGACAAATCCTATTATTCGGAAGGGTTCAACAAACTAGAACATCGTTGGACGAAGTGTATAAGCCTAAAAGGAGACTATGTCGAAAAATAAAAAAGGTTTACCCCAAACACATAAGTAGTTTTTATTTTCGCACGGACTTTTCTAACCAGCCTCGTAGTGTAGATTAAACGAAAATTATCAGAGTGCATTTTCTTTAATAATTTATCTGGTCTATATAAAAAAATTCAAGGTAATCAGTTTTCATAAAGGTAAGATACAACGAATTGTACCGTCAAAGGCTGACACAGCAGTTTTCATAAAGTTCGGAAAAAAAATTTATTTCAAAATCATTCAACGTACGGAACACTAATTAGGCAAGTCCAACTTGCACTTGGCCGGTTTTTATTTACTAAGTGTATTTTCAAGTTAGACATCAAAACTCCATCTCGTTTCATTTTGGATCGCCGTTTATTCAATACACCACATTGCCCAAAGCAACTATGACTTTTCTTTCATTTTATTAACCTTCGTTGACGCATAACATTAACAACATTTGAAAAGGTTCACAATAAAATTGATCGTATCATTAAATATTAATATAGATGCCATTAAACTGCCAACGCGCATTAAATATCTATAATATACCTAAAGAGAAGGATTTTTGCCATCCATCAAAAACTGTCAATCCCGAAATTGAATTGATTGTCTTTGTCGTCCCCTTGTAGCCCAACAATATTTCAAACAGTTATTTATACACCAAAATATATATACGAGGAGTAGATAGAAAATACTAGACTACTAATTTTTTTAGTACTAAATGATAAAGGTGCGAACGTCGTCGTAAAGGGCGGTCTTATGAGATCTTCTTCTTCCATCTACATTACGTGGAACAGCATTTTGATGTGAACTTGTTTGGTAAACGCAAAAAATCACCCACAGAGATCTACGAATATCACTTTTTGATTTAAAGAGGGAACATAATTGGCGATTTGCGTCATGGTAGACCTTGCACATCAAAAACGGATGCTAATATTTGAAAAAATTGGTAAAATGATTTGAGAAAATTGTCGCTTGAGTTATGAAATTGATGGAATCGACTAAGAAAGTGTTCTAAAGATTTTACGTGAAAATATGAGTATGAACAAAATGTGTTCGAAGATTGGGCCAAGGATCTTATTTCTGAACAGAAGGAAGCTCGAATATACATTTACACTGACTTTCCAAAAAAACACAAAAAGTGTGTGTGTGATAAATCATGGTTTTTTTATACGATCCTGAAGCTAAGAGCCCACAAATTTACTGGAAAAGTTTCAGCTGATCTCGACGAAAGAACACGCGTATAGTTTTCGTTTTCCTCGACATCAACGGTATTGTGAATGTTGATTGGGTGCCTGAAGGTCACACGATAAACAATGATTATCATTGTATGTATATATATATATATATATATATATATATATATATATATATATATATATATATATATATATGTGTATATATATATATATATATATATATATATATATATATATATATATATATATTTTTTTTTTTTTTGTTGAACCTTTTGTTTACATAAACTTGATTGGTTTTTCTTGGGTACTTAGGTTCTTTTGGAAAACACAAACTAGTTTATTTGACGTTTCGCCTTATTTTTTTTTAGGCATTTTCAGAAATTCTTTATTTTTTAATATTCATTCTAAAATTAGAAAACATAAGGTTAAAATCTTTTAAGTCAAATTACACTTTTAAAAACATATAGCATTTTTACGCACACTCGGACATTTAAAATATTACACCATAACAAAAATATAAAACAATTTACTAACGTGTATATACCCTGAAAGGCAACTATTTGTGTGTTTGTGAATTTTAAATTCTATATTTCTTTCAGCATATCGTGTCTCGTACTTTTTACTGATTTTTTTTTTAAATTTTATTATCTATAATGGGTGTCTTAACGAAAAAACTATTATTGATGTTAAGTATATATACCATTTTGTATTATTAAGAGGATATGCATGCCAGCATGTTTATTTTTTAATTAAATTTGTGTAGATATGACTGATTCCTTTTATGTCAGTCCTATCATTCACAGTGTTTTCATCTTTTTTTATTTCAATCATCTCTTTGATTTGTAGTTTGGCATAATTCCGCTCTTTGCAGAGGACCTTGGTTTCATTGAATTTAAAGTCATGTTTTTCTTCTGCTTCATGTTTACTGAGGGCAGTGGAAGCATTTCTAGTATATTTGTGTCCATTCAGTCTGTTTTTTTAGTAACTGAGAAGTCATGCCAATATATTTCTTCGGACAATTCGCACACGGTATTGCATACACAACATTAGATTCATTCATTGTGGGGATATGGCTTTTTAAGTTTGTAAATAATGAACTTAGTTTATTTTGAGTTTTATGGCAAACTATAATGTTATATTTTTTCAAGACCCATTTCAGCTTCTCAGAAAGTTCTTTTGTATAAGGAAGTGGTAAAAATTTATCACAGTTTTGTTTACTATTTTTGGTGTTGTTTTTTGAGTTGTTATAAAACTTGTATATTCTCTTTTTTATTGTTCGATTGATGTCATTCTCTTTAAAATTGTTTTGTATTAAGACAGTTTTTACTTTTTTTTAGCGCGTCTGGTCTTAGTTCAGGGGAAGTCAATTTTATTGCTCGGTCTGTTAGGCCCACTATAACGCTGATTTTCTGGGACATTGCATGACTAGAGTGAAAATTCAAATATCTCCCTGACCAAGAAGGTTTTGTGTACCACTCTGTAAGGATTTTATCTTGCTTTCTGATAAGAGTCAGGTCTAGAAAATTTATTTTACCATCCTTTTCAATTTCTGATGTAAATTGTATTTTTTTGTGGAAGCTATTAAATTTGTATAGAATTTCGGTAATTTTATCATTTGGGCTGCTAATAAACAATCATCTACGAATCTCTTGAAAAACAATATGTTACCTTTTATTTTTTTAATGACTTGTTCTTCCAGGTATTCCATTACTAGTTGAGCAATGACTGATGAAATGGGGAACCCATGGCACAACCGTCGATTTGTTTATAAAATCTATTTTTAAATTGAAAATGGTTTATAAACAAATCGACGGTTGTGCCATGGGTTCCCCCATTTCATCAGTCATTGCTCAACTAGTAATGGAATACCTGGAAGAACAAGTCATTAAAAAAATAAAAGGTAACATATTGTTTTTCAAGAGATTCGTAGATGATTGTTTATTAGCAGCCCAAAATGATAAAATTACCGAAATTCTATACAAATTTAATAGCTTCCACAAAAAAATACAATTTACATCAGAAATTGAAAAGGATGGTAAAATAAATTTTCTAGACCTGACTCTTATCAGAAAGCAAGATAAAATCCTTACAGAGTGGTACACAAAACCTTCTTGGTCAGGGAGATATTTGAATTTTCACTCTAGTCATGCAATGTCCCAGAAAATCAGCGTTATAGTGGGCCTAACAGACCGAGCAATAAAATTGACTTCCCCTGAACTAAGACCAGACGCGCTAAAAAAAGTAAAAACTGTCTTAATACAAAACAATTTTAAAGAGAATGACATCAATCGAACAATAAAAAAGAGAATATACAAGTTTTATAACAACTCAAAAAACAACACCAAAAATAGTAAACAAAACTGTGATAAATTTTTACCACTTCCTTATACAAAAGAGCTTTCTGAGAAGCTGAAATGGGTCTTGAAAAAATATAACATTATAGTTTGCCATAAAACTCAAAATAAACTAAGTTCATTATTTACAAACTTAAAAAGCCATATCCCCACAATGAATGAATCTAATGTTGTGTATGCAATACCGTGTGCGAATTGTCCGAAGAAATATATTGGCA
>CM032452.1:24914982-24952482 GCA_019049505.1 Pachyrhynchus sulphureomaculatus | reverse complement strand
CATATTTGCTCCCAAATTTACGCCCAACAATTGGAATGACGATGTTAGGGGAATGGAGTGCCCCGACATAACTACGTCGGGTTCAGAAACGTTAACTTTTTTATAAAAAAACTGCCGCCTGGGTTTTTGTAGCGTTAAATTCCACTTGGTTATTGTCAACCCAAGATAGAATTTCTTCCAGGTCTTTGTTAAGTTGAATGACTTCCTGCTGTCTGCGGATATTCGTCTGAGTAGCCGATGTCCGAGTGTTCAAAGTGAATGAAGAGATAAGTGTACTGTCATCTGCAAAGCTGTAGATTGGATTCTCGGTCTTTTCCAGCAGATCGTTAATATAAATGAGAAAGAGAGTAGGAGACAGTATGGAGCCTTGGGGTACACCGGCGTTGATAGTGAAGGTGTTAGAAAGAAATCCGTCGACTGCCACTCGCAAAGAACTCTCTCTGAGGAAACATGAGAGCCACAAACAGAACGTTTCAGACATACCATAAGAACGTAGCTTAGCCAACAGCCCATCGTGCCAAACACGGTCGAATGCCTTGGATATGTCAAGAACAACCGCTCGAGATTCTCCAAGTGTTCAATTGCGTTGTTCCAAACATGTATTACATAAGTCAGGAGATCTCCTGTTGATCTATTTTTACGAAAGCCATATTGGTGATCGCTAATAATGTTGAATCCTTCAAAATATTTTAGAAGATGCTGATTGATAACCTTTTCCATGAGTTTCGATATTATTGAAAGCAGTGCGATTGGTCGGTAGTTATTTGGCAAGGTCTTCTTGCCTTTTTTAGGTATTAGCTAAACTGTGGCACATTTCCAGCAGGAAGGAAATATTCCCTTTCTGTAAGATAGGTTGAAAAGTCTACAGAAAACTGGTGTTAGTTCCCTCGCACAGTTTTTGAGAACTATGGCAGGTATTCCGTCAGCACCAGGAGCCTTTTTGGTGTCTAGCTTCATCAAAATAGGTTTTATGATACGCTGCCTGAAGACAATATCGGGCATCCTTAACTGCACTATGGGAATATTAGGTGGTGTTTTTTCCTTGGAAATCGACAGTAGAATGTGAAGCAAAGAGTTCAGTCAATAAGTTTGCTTTCTCAACAGGTGTCTTTGCAATAGAATTATCTGGCCGTGTGAGTGGTGGTATGGTGGATTTGGTGAAATTTTGACTAACTGCCTTAGCGACTGACCAAAAGTACTTGGAATTGTTGGAACAAGCGAGAAGTTTGTTTCTAATCCGTTGATTGTGTGCCTCTATGGTTTCGTCGATAATTTCTTTGCATCTGTTCCTGGCGCGAACAAAGGTGTTACGATTTTATGGTGTTAGGATTTTCACGCCAATGTCGGTATGCAAGATGTTTAGAAGCAACAGCTTCTTTGCATATTCGGTCAAACCAAGGCTTGCCGTTGTAAGGGCATTTCTTCGAAAAAGGGATGTAAGCCTCCATACCGGCCAAAATAACATCGGAAACCTCCTTGGCGCAGTCAGATGGGTCATCGGATCGAAAACAAACGTCTAACAAAGGGAAAGTTCGAAAATATTAGATAGAGATATTAGGCTAATTGGTCGATAGCTGCCGGCCTCGTGAGAAGGCCAAATCATCACAATTTCAGCTTTCTTGTCCTTGAACATATTCATATATTAACATAGGTAATTATGGGTTTATTAAAAATGTATCCGATAAAGAATTATTAAACGCATACGAAGATATTCAAGTTATAATATGTTAAAATAGTCTAAATAAGGACAAGGGATAAATTCCTCATATTTTTTTATACTGGCTACTTGCCTGAAATTAAACCATCGATCGTCTGAAATTGTTCGGTTCCGTTCGAATAAATCACAATTTTAGTATAGGTAGCGTAATTTTTAGTCTTCCGTACGGAACACTTATGAGATCACTTCGGTGTCTGTCCGTCTGTCTGTCCGTCTGTCACACCCAATTTTCTCCGAAACTATTTGTCATAGAAAGTTGAAATTTGGTAATAATATAGGAATTGATGGCCTCATCAGAGCCATGTAGTTTTTGAAAGTTAAATTTTTGACTTAAGGGTTTAGTTTTGGGGGGTGAAATCGGAAGTGAAAACAACATTTTTTTTTACTAAGTAATCGAGTGTGGTGTCACATGAAAGCATGTGAAAGGGCGAGTAATATATATATATATATATATATATATATATATATATATAATATATATATATATATATATATATATATATATATATATAATGTAATACTTGCGCGCACTTTTCTTTGTATTATTTTTAAAAAAATCGCGAAAAATCGCTGTCCACCCGCCTTATCTCGAAAAGTACTTATCAAAAAATTTTGAAAAAATTCTGGAATATTCTCCACGGGGTGTAGATTGAACGAAAATTATCACGAGTGCATTACCTGTAATAATTTATCTGGTATATTAAAAAAACCAGAAATTTCAAGGTCATCAATTTCCAGTCAAGATTGGAAATAAACTTTGTTGAAAACTCATTTGGGGTGTGTTTTGTAAAGTCACTGATCATTTTATACTTCCGTTACAACATGTTCAACTTGCACTTGACCGGTTATTATTTTTAAATTTAGCGAATGAATACTTCTTATGATGCTAATATACACATAATAAAGTATTTAGTGTGGTGGTGATAACTGTTGTGTAGGTCATTATGCCAAAGATTCCTAAATCCTAACGTACTTTGAGTCTTAAATCAAAAAGCTATGCACAGTTGCCTAAGAATTCAAAAAGCAAGTTAGAGGGGTGATCAATTTATAGTGAATATTGCCAATGTCGTAGAGTAATAACGTTTTGTTATACCCTTTTTTAAGTTTACACCCTTCTGTGTTGTGTCCCGCATTACGGCATGTTTTTTGTTGGTTCTTCAAAGACACATTATAGCTTGATTTTTTTACGCCACTTTGTTAGTTTTACTTGCAATGTGTTTCCTAGAACAGCACTTAATCAACCTCATCTTGGCATTATCTTTTTAGGGATTAATATCAGCAGATATTAACTAACTTTATGCCGCAATATAAACTCTACGAAATTAACAGCCATTAGTCAGCGGATCTCGTAAATTCAGGGTATAACTTAGCATTATAAAACTTTAATTGCTTCGTTAAATGTTATTGAAAATATAAATATATAATTCTGTATGTTGGGTGGTCATACACAGAAAACACTTTCTAGTAATTTTAGGTAAGTTAAGCTGCAATTTTGTTGTTACCTACGTAGTTACAGTTTATAATGCCGCAATTTTACCGGCAAAGTAACCGATAGAAGGTAAATTACCGGTGAGATTTGAGACAAAATTACAGGTAAAATTAGCCAGTAAGTTCTTTGTCATTTACGAGAGTAGATTGATAAGTCTGATACATTTATACAAAACGGCGGGAAGTTTTGTTAGGCAGTACGACTGTTGGTAAACAAGCCTTGGTTTGACCGAAAATGCAAAGAAGCTGTTGCTTCTAAACATCTTGCATACCGACACTGGCGTGAAAATCCTAACACCATAAATCGTAACACCTTTGTTCGTGCCAGGAATAGATGCAAAGAAATTATCGACGAAACCATAGAGGCACACAATCAACGGATTAGAAACAAACTTCTCGCTTGTCCCCACAATTCCAAGTCCTTTTGGTCAGTCGCTAAAGCAGTTAGTCAAAATTTCACCAAATCCACCATACCACCACTCACACGGCCAGATAATTCTATTGCAATGACACCTGTTGAGAAAGCGAACTTGTTGGCTGAACTCTTTGTTTCACATTCTACTGTCGATTTCCAAGGAAAAACACCACCTAATATTCCCATAGTGCAGTCAAGGATGCCAGATATTGTCTTCAGGCAGCGTATCATAAAACGTATTTTGATGAAGCTAGACACCAAAAAGGCTTCTGGCGCTGACGGAATACCTGCCACAGTTCTCAAAAACTGTGCGAGGGAACTAACACCAGTTTTCTGTAGACTTTTCAACCTATCTTACAGAAAGGGAATATTTCCTTCCTGTCACAGTTCAGCCAATACCAAAAAAAGGCAAGAAGACCTTGCCAAATAACTACCGAGCAATCACACTGCTTTCAATAATATCGAAAGTCATCTAAAATAACCTGAAGGATTCAACATTATTAGCGATCACCAATATGGCTTTCGTAAAAATAGATCAACGGGAGGTCTCCTGACTTATGTAACACATGTTTGGAACAACGCAATCGAATACTTTGGAGAATCTTGAGCGGTTGCTCTTAATATATCCAAGGCATTCGGCCGTGTTTGGCACGATGGGCTGTTGGCTAAGCTACGTTCTTATGGTATGTCTGAGAAGTTCTGTTTGTGGGTCTCATGTTTCCTCAGAGAGTGTTCTTTGCGAGTGGCAGTCGACAGATTTCTTTCTAACACCTTCACTATCACCGCCGGTGTACCCCAAGGCTCCATACTGTCTCCTACTCTCTTTCTTATTTATATTAACGATCTGCTGGAAAAGACCGAGAATCCAATCTACAGCTTTGCAGATGACAGTACACTTATCTCTTCATTCACTTTGAACGCTCGGACATCGGCTACTCAGACGAATATCCGCAGACAGCAGGAAGTCATTCAACTTAACAAAGACCTGGAAGAAATTCTGTCTTGGGGTGACAGTAACCAAGTGGAATTTAACGCTACAAAAACCCAGGCGGCAGTTTTTTCTAAAAAAGTTAACGTTGCTGAACCCGACATAGTTATGTCGGGGCACTCCATTCCCCTAACATCGTCACTCAAATTGTTGGGCGTAAATTTGGGAGCAAATATGTCCTGGCATGAACATGTTGCAGGCATAGCAAGGAGAGCTTCTCAGAAGTTGGGAATATTATTTCGAACCAGAAAGCTTTACAGTTCACAACAACTGTTAATTCTTTACAAAGCTTAAATTCGACCAACTATGGAATACTGCTCCCATGTTTGGGGCTCCGCTCCCAAACATACACTGCATTTGTTGGATTCTATTCAGAGAAGAGCTGTTCGTCTGATTGGAGACCCGGAACTGACAGGTGGCCTTGATTCGCTGGAACATCGAAGAACGGTTGGCGACTTGAGCCTATTTTACAAGTATTTTCATGGAAAGTGTTCGAAGGATGTGGCCCGCTTAATTCCTCCCAGAGCGGTGTATGTTAGAAGTACACGTCACGCTAATACTTCACATCCGTATGAGGTTCAGCTTGTTACTCCTCGTACAACGCTTTTCAAGCAGTCATTTATATGGAGAACATCATCACTTTAGAATAATTTGCCCAGGACTGTGTTTCCCATCGAGTACAATTTACAGCGATTTAAGAACAACGTGAATCGCTTTCTCCGCACACGTGTCGCTCCTGTAGCGCTTTAGGGACTTCCCTGTAGCACGTGTGCTAGACCCATAAAAAAAAAATAGTTGTGTTGAAAGTTTTAAACAGACGCAACGTACCGAGTATCTTGCAGTGAAAACAATTTTACTTAAAAAAAAAGGACTACAGCTTAGATACAAAACCATTTATTAATGGATAATTGAATTTAAACGTGGCCGTACGAGTACTGCAGGTGCTGCATATTCAGGACCATACCAACAACTTGGGTAAACGCCTTGATTGCGCTTATTTTTAAAAAGGAGAACAAATTTATATTGGAGAATTACAGGCCATCAAACAGTTATCGGTACTAAACAAAATACTCACTGGAATTATAACATATATACTAACGAACAAATTAGACAGTTATCAACCTCGTGAACAAGCGGGATTTAGAAGGGGATACAGCACTTTGGACCATCTTCAAACAATTAGATTACTAGTGGAAAAAGTAAACGAATATAAGGTCACCTTATGGATAGCAAGGGTTGACCACAAAAAAGCATTTGATTCGGCAGAGATATAGGCAGTCTTTAACGCTTTAAATAACAGCGGAGTCGATGAAAAATTAGACAAGGCGACTCGATATCCCCAAAGCTGTTCACGTTGGCTCTAGAAGACATGTTCAAATCGCTAAAGTGGGAAAATAAAGGAATACTAATGGACGGTGAACGATTAAACCACTTCGCAGCTAGTATATATTTTTTTTTAATTTGTGACCTACATGTATATCTTTAATCCTCCAGATTCACTCATTTCATGGAAATCAGCATAACTTAACTTTAAATCTGACTAAAGAATCTACTATAAAATAATTGAAATTTCGAACGTTGGCAATGATTCTGGCTAATATTACTTTAACCACTGTAGCTTTGAAAAGACCAGAAGTATTTGTTCAGAACCCATTTCGCAGAATGTTTAGCCAGGAAATACGTCTGCGTCCTGGTCCCCTTTTTCCAAATACCTTTCCTTAATAATCCATATCTGTGGTGATTTCTTATTATGTGTCCTAAATACTCCAATTTTCCTACTTTAAACAGTTTCCATAATTTCCAGTTTCTTGTTCATGCGACGTAGGATATCCTCGTTAGTAACATGGTTAGTGTAAGAAATTTTCAAGATTCGGCGATATAGCCTTAATTCAAATACCTCAAGTTTCTTAGAAGTGGCTAAGATTCCACACCATAAAGAAGGACACTGAAGACATAATATCTTAGGAGTCTCATTTTCGTGATTAATTTTATTGCTGAGCTTTTAAAAAGTGATGTCATTTTAAGAAACACAACTCTAGCTTTTTCTATACGGCAAAGAATTTCCTGCGAGTGATCCCATTGTTCGTTCATCATGTTAATATTTTGGAGTTCGCAGATGATGTCACTCTGATAGTTAACACAAAAGAAGCATTACAAGAAATGCTGATCGAATTAAATAACAAGTCTCGAGAAATAGGTCTAAAAATAAACCTCACCAAAACCAAATATTTGAACAACAAAAATGAAGATAACAGCCAGGAACTATTAATAAAAGGTGAAAGAATAAGAAAGGTACAAACATTCATATGTTTAGGACAAAAAGTCGAAATAACAAAAAATAATTTAAAGGATGACTTGAATAGAAGAATCTCGTTAGCTTGGTCTGCGTTCCGAAGGTTACAATCTACATTTAAATCAGATATCCCAAATACAATAAAAGCCAGAGTATTCCATCAGTATGTTCTGCTGGTATTAACATATGGCACTGAAACTTGTGCTTTAAATAAAAGTATAATAAAGAAACTCCAGGTAACTCAAAGAGCAATGGAGATGAGAATGATAAATATTATATTCCAACATCATATTCCTAACATCGACATACGAAAAGATCATAAGTGACAGCGGTAATTCAACGAATATATATTTAAGGTGGAATTGGGCGGGGCATGTCGCAAGGATTAATGATAACAGATGAACATGCCGTATAGTTGAATGAAAGCCTAGAGAACACAAAAGATGCAGAGGTAGACCGCAGATAAGATGGACGGACGACATTAGAAGATTAGCAGGACACGACTTGATGCAAAATGCAAACAATAAAGCTCATTAAAGATAACTTGGGGAGGTTTACATTCGACTATGGATGGAATAAGCTTATAATGACGATGGAAATTTTGAAAAAAAAAATGTCTCTTTTGGTCTAAATGGTGGGCAATTCAAAGTTTAAATAACAAATTCAATTATGCCTACTGGGTTCAGTATTTTTATTCTAAAATTTTAGGGTATTTTTGCTATAATAAAAGACATATTTTTTTGAAAGTTTTAAGTCGATCACATTTAAAGCTCAAAAAACGCGTTTTGAAAACTCAAATTGTTTTTTAAACAAAAGAGCACACGTTTTTCGAGGTCCAAAACTCAGGATAATACTCCTGGTGATACCCCAGAGAGGATAAAATCATAATATTGCTGTATGTAAACTATTTTGACCTTTTTTTAATGCACTATTTATAAACATATTTCTTTAACTATTTATAATGGAAAATCATCATCAATCTTCTGCAATATTTTTTTTTGTAATTCTTTTAAAAGTGAAAATTATATCGTTGCAATAAATAATTTTCAAGTTCGAATTGGAGGAAATCGCAAATTAAAACAATTTTCCAAGTGCATTCTGTATTGTCTAACAATAAAAATATAAAACCCGGCAAACGTCAATTATGTTACACGTAAATAAATAAAGTTAGATTAGTTCTGATATCTAATGGTTGTATACCTAATTTTATAGGTCATTTTCGCGAAGAGTATGACGTCAGTATATCTTAATTTAAACAGCAATAACCAAATTTTGCTTGCGACCAGTGAGTCGTATACCGCTGTTAAGAAAACCATAAAATCGAAAGAGTAATATAGACAAAGGAATAAGGTAATTCGTCGGACATGATTTGAATTATTTGACTAGAAAAACCACCAAGCAAATCTGTATTTGCTAAATTATCTAAGACAGGTGTAGTACAAAAAAAAGAACAACCTTATGAACTGATCTGAAATAGCTTAGTAACCATATTTGATTTAAACATATCTAAATCACTTTACAACATTCTAGTATTATTATATCTTTCAATATTACCTTTTTTATATAGTTACGTCGGCTCATATACGTAAATTAATCTGTAACTATCCAATTTGTATCGATTGAATACGGCTACGATGTTCGTGTTCCGCAACAACAGGAACGGCCCATTTCGTGTAAGTTTCGTAACGTAACTTGACAGTTTTAGGTTTTGACGGGTGACAACGAGCTTTTCCTCTGCTATTTCAAACTTTTTCCGACCTATTTTGCTTCTTTTACTCTCTTATAGGCCTAAGAATAAATAATGAGCTTTTTTTATGGGTCTTTGTCTTTTTTAGGTATCGGCTGAACTGCAGATTTGTAGTGCCAAATGGCGCGCGGTTTAGACACCTCTCTGTCACTGATAGGCAGGATACTCGATGTCGAAAGTAGTTTATGGTCGGAAGAACCTAACGGCGGATTTACGGTGACCGTATAAATCTCCAGATTGGTGGGTAAAAATAGATCAAGAAGACTGGCGAACTCCCGTCTCGATCAGGGATCCGTGATGGTTCATCAATAAGCTGAGTTAAGCCACAACTGATTGAGAATGATTCAGCTTCACGACCCTTGTTCGTCGATAGTATTTGAATATTTAAGCCAGTTGATGTTGTGGACATTAAAGTCGCCCAGGATGGCAATTTTGGCATTTATATAGTTAATTTATAAAATGATCGATTGTGTCTGCAAGAGAAGCGAAAAGTGTTCTAAAGTTAGTATCACTTGGTGGTCGATAGAGGATTCAGATGAACCTTGTGGTTTGTTGAGTCATTATTTTTAACCATATAACATCAAAGTTTGGGGGCTCCAGAGCTGCTTCTCCTTGGCAAGAGAGGACGCTTCTGACAAAAAGACAGATTCTAAAGTTACGCCTAAATCGGGAATAGAAGTCGTACCCAGGATAAAGAGAGTTGACTGTGCTGGTCGATGAACTGACCTTGGTTTCACAAAGAGCGAGTACATGAGGTTTATTTGATTGCAGGTGTTGGTGCAGTGAATTTATGTTCGAGTTTAAATCTCGTATGTTGCAAAAATCTATTTTAAAATTATGATCTCTGTATGACTACGCCCCCGAACCAGCCCCCACCCGGAGATCCGAACAAGCATTGTCCGGCTTACTGTGTTTGAGCATTTGGGTCGGGGTCGTCGTTCCGCCTCTCACCTCTCCGCTGCAGGAGTGCGCAGGTTGGTTAGTCCCATCGCTCTTCCACAGCTTTTTAAAACAACGTCTGGCCGCGCCGCTGTAATGGACACGGGGTTTAGGGCCTGTTGGTGCTCCCGCGTTAGATGTCGCTTCGCCTTGTGATACTTACCACGAGAGGAAAGTGTTTTGCTCTTTTCTGGAGTATCGACTTGGACGTGTTTGTATTCTACAAAGTTTTAATCTCCGATTTTAGGCAGTTAATGAATAAAAAAATAATTTATGGATTTTTTAGACTGCTTATCTTTGTTGTTAATAAAAATAATGGAAGTTAAACACATTTTTAATGGAAATATAGTAACTATTGGTGGTGAAAAGCTCTAGCTTTGGATGGAAAATAGATTTTCATTAGTAAATAATTTCTTTTAAAACACTGACCTTCAAGTGTAGCATGTTTCTGCAGCACTTGATGATTTTTTCAATTGAAAAAGCTTAAAGTATTTTAATGTGTAATAACAAAAAAAAAGCCTTGTCCCAGTTACTGTAACTATTGGCGCACGTGCTGAAAAATGGTAAATTTTTATAGTCGATTTTCTCATTAGGAAGAGTTATTTAGACACCATTTTACCAAGTATTTAAAAATTCAAGAGTCATATTTAAATTTCACACGCAAAATCTCACAAAGCATTCAAAGTATAAGGCAATAATTGCTTAACAAAAACATAGTTTTTGAATTATATAAACATTTTTTAGCTGAAGATAAATATCATACCAATGTCAATTCGAGCAACAGAAATGATTCAACAAGATCTTAAAATTGCGGCAGATAATCCCAATGGATTAATGAAAATGATAGAAGAGACACTAACACACAGGAAAACAATTCGAATTATTTTGAAAGCGTTTTTAAACAATACAAAGGTTTATGCCAAAATTGTTTCACGCACTATAAATGAAGATCAAAGGCGATGAAGGGTGCAACATTAAAAAAAAATGGTACGAACTGTACATTTATTGACAATGTCATAAACGTTAACAATAAATTGTTGCCAATATAGAAATTACAATTAGATATACACTGAGCTATTGCGCAGAAAATTATATATAACAGTTTTACAGCTTCTTCTTAAAGTGCTTATTCGGTTCGAATGTGGGCAATCATTCTCGCTATTATTACTTTATCCCCTGTAGCTCTGAAAAGACCAGTAGAATTTGTTGAGAACCAATTTCGCAGGTCGTTTAGCCAAGAGATACTTCGGCGTCCTGGTCCCTTTTCTCCAAAAACCTTTCATTGGAGTACTTGCTGTAGTTTTTCTTTTTTTATATAGGTCTAGCACACGTGCTGTAGGAAGTCCCTAAAGCGACACGTTTGCGGAAAAATCGATTCACGTTGTTCTTGAATCGCTGCAAATTGTACTCGGTGGGAAACACAGTCCTGGGCAAATTATTTTAAAGGGATGATGTTCTCCATATAAAATACTGCTTGAAAAGCGTTGTACGAGGAATAATAAGCTGAACCACATACGGATGTGAAGTACTAGTGTGACGTTTATTTCTAACATGCACCGCTCTGGGAGAAATTAAGCGGGCTACATCCTTCGAACACTTTCCATCAAAATACTTGTAGAAATAGGCTCAAGTCTCCCAACCGTTCTTCGATGTTCCAGACGAACAGCTCTTCTCTGAATAGAATCCAACACATGCAATGTATGTTTGGGAGCGGAGCTCCAAACATGGGAGCACTATTCCATAGCTGGTCGAATTTGAACTTTGTAAAGAATTAACAGCTCTTGTGGAGTGTAAAGCTTTCTGGTTCGAAATAATATTCCCAACTTTTGAGAAGCTCTCCTTGCTATTCCAGGACATATTTTCTCCCAAACTAAACGCCCAACAAATTAAAATCCATATCTATGTATAATCCATACCTGTGGGAATTTCTTATTATGTGTCCTAAATACTCCAATTTTCCCACTTTAACAGTTTCCATGATTTCCAGTTTTTTGTTCATCCTCGTTGGTAATATGGTCAGCATCAGAAATTTTCAAAATTCTGCGATATAGCCATAATTCAATTGCTTCAAGTTTCTTAGAAGTGGCTTCAGTCAGCGTCCCAAGCTTTTTACACCGTAAAGGAGGACACTGAAGACATTACATCTTAGAAGTCTTGTGTTTAGTTTTATTCCTAAGCTTTTGAAAAGTGATGTAATTTGAAGAACACTGCTCTAGTTTTTTCGATACGGCAACGAATTTCCTACGAGTGATCCCACTATTCATTTATCATGTTACCTAGACATGAATATTGTGGAGTTCTTTGTATTTGTTGATTGTTAACCATCAACAAGGTAGCAGGAACTAGATACTTGCTGATTATCTTGTGCTTTGTTTTGCTGATATTAAGTTCGAGACCATATCAATTACTGACTTCATTTATTTTTCTCATTAGATGTTGTAGACCCTTTAAGTTTTCAGCCATAACCGCCGTATCGTGAGCATAGCGAATATTATTTATTCGCTCCCCATTAAGCAGTATTCCTTCATCAGCCTCTTCCAGTGCCTTTCTGAAGATTTTCTCAGAGTATATATTAAACAATAATAAGGACAAGACACAACCCTGCCTTACTCCTTGCTCAATCGATTTTGCTTCTGAACGCTCCCCTTAATAAATGCCATCTAGTTCCAGTAGAGGTTGCTAATGATCCGCAGATCCTTTCCATCTAGCCCAAGATCTTTCAGAATTCTGATCATCTTGTGATATTGGACTCTATCAAAGGCCTTTTGGTAGTCGATCGGGCACAGATATACGTCACTATTAATGTCTCTACATCGTTCAATCAAAACCTGCATAGAAAATCAGGCCTCTCTAATTTCCATTGCATCACGAAAGCTAAATTGTGTAGCTGACATGTTTTCTTCATACAGCTTGTATATTCTGTGAATAACTTTCAGAAATGTTTTCAAAGATCGCTTATGAGGCTAATTATTCGATATTCTTCGCATTTTTTAGCGCCTGCATTTTTTGGGATCGATATATACTCAGCTTTCTGGTATTCTGCGTAAATCATAGATTTTATTGTAGATCACCGTAAGCCACTTAATCCCATCCTCATCTAAGAGCTTAAGAAACTTCCCATGAAATTTATCGAGACCAGTGGCTTTTTTTCCATTTTTTTATGGATTTATTGCAATGCGCACTTCATCGGTGGTAATACAGGGTTCAAACAAGTCTATTAAGCATTGTGGCTGAAGTGGTCTTGCATCAAAAAATTACTCTGTGATATAGTCCTGGCATATCCTCAGTTTCTCCTTCTTATCGTTAACAATGTTTCCTTGATGATCTATTAAAAGTCCATGTGATTTCGTTCTCCGTTCACCAGTTCAATCTTTGATTTTTCGATAGATATCAAAGCTATTATACATTTCCCTGCAACTCCTCTATCACCATTGCACCTATCTTTAGCTGTTCGAATTTCTTTCTGTATTTGTGTGATGTCTGCTATATTCTCTTTTATTATCTCTGCTCTTGTGTAACCGTCTTACATAAAACGACATAATTATAATTAAAAATACAATTTCCGCAAAGCCTTTATTAATCACAGATATATACAGATAAAAAAGTATATCTATAAAAAAGCCACGTTAGTGATTAAATCACAGCAAGATACAAACGAGATTAAAATTTAAACACAAATCGGGTTCAGAACCATCTTGAATGTCAAGATAAAGGTATTCTGATAAACAGCTATAGATTTAATAAGAAGCTTTTCTAAAGACCTGAGTATTAGAACGGCAAATCTAAAAGATCAACAAAAAGCTAAGAGAATTAATGATAACAATTTACCATTGCAATATTAAAAATTTAGAAAACTACTTATATCTAGACCACAAATACAATTAGGACGAAACAACCAGACTACAGAATTATATAGGAATATAGGGCTTATATGATTTGCATTCAGAAGAATTGGACATATACATTAAAAGAAAAACATTCTCTTGAAGCTTAGATCAAAACTATTGGATCAATGTATTCTTCCTGTGCTAGTGTATTGTCAGACTGGAAAAATTAGCAGACACACAAAGAATCATAGATAGACAGATAATTAAGATATCTATGAAAGACTAAAAAAAGCAGCACTTAATTCAGACGAATTATAAGAACGAGGGACGCTGTCGAAACCACTACTAAATCAAAGTTGGATGAGAGAAGCATAGAAATGTGAATCGATAGAATATCATGAGGAAGCCTATTTTTAATAATGGATAGTAGAGATGGATATATATATATATATATATATATATATATATATATATATATATATATATATATATAATAGATTAAACTATTATTCATGGTGCGGTATAAAAGTTCCCGGACTATCGTTATATAGCAAGAACGCGAAAGAATCTCGACTCGCATCGATAGGAGGTGATAGGTATAGCCCAAACAACCCTGCGTGCCAGATCTTTCAGTTTATTTTGTACATACTGTAAACATTTGAGGACAAAGCCAAGTGAGACAGATACGTAAATTTTTAAATGAATTTTGCGATTTGAGGCTGGAAGAAGTTTAATTGCAACAACCGCTGAAATAATCACTAAAGTTCAATAAATCATTCGTGTAGACTGTCATCGAACAATTTTAAGCATCTTTGACGAAGTTTTTGTTAGTTATGGAACATACGAGTGAGTTTTTTGAAAGAAGGGGTTCTGCATGCGTTAAATTGCATGTTCAGGTTAGTTCAACAATTTTTGAAGAAGAATTCCATGCCTATCATCCCTCCCTTTATTAGCCTGATTTGATATCATGCAATTTCAAGGTGTCCATATGAAAATGAAGTTAAAGGGCAGGCTCTTCGAGACGTTAGAAGATATACAACACGAATCATAGAGGCGGCGATGGAGGCAGTATACACATTGACTTTTAAAAAATGTTAGACTAATGAAAAAAAATCGTGAGACAGATGCATTCTGGTGTAGGAGGGCTACTTTGAATATGACGGGAGTTACTAAGCTAAAAGCAGTTTTTTATATGGAGAACATGTATAATTTACAACGATTCAAGAACAACATGAAACGCTTTTTCCGCACACATGCCGCTCCCAGAGCGTTATAGGGACTTCCCTGTAGATATTCTAGTGATAGCCCGAGAATTTTTGGTTTGCACCACGTATACGCCTTAAAACGATATCGGACTATCAAGATACTGTTGAGGCTATACGTTCCATCAAAATACCATAATTTTTAAACTATATAATACAAAATATCGCAAATTTTTATAATTTTATATTATTCTAGTTTCTTTTTAGCTTAACAGTATTTTGTTATATATTTTATTTAATGTATTATATCCATCAGACAAAAACAATTTGTCTAATGACAAATTGTTTATAAATTTTTAATGATTATTTTTGCAAAATCTCATAAGTCCACTATGTGTATAATGTTTACTAAATATAAACAGGCTGTTCATTTGTATTCCTAAGAATGCTTTCAAGACCTTAAAGGCATTTCTTATTGTTTTGACCACAATTACCGATTTTATGACTAATTATATAACATATGTCCCCTTGTTACTAACAGAAGGTTGACTTAAGAAAATCGCTTAAAAGATCGATACGCGCAGATTTTGGTTTATGACTGAATAAAGAAGGTTAAAAGGATTTTCAATTTTCGTTCTTCGTTATTCAAAAATTATCTCCTATTATTAAATAAAAAAAAATAACCGGTCAATTGCAAGTTGAACTTGCGCAATTAGTGTTCCGTACGTTGATTGCTTTTAAAATAAAAAATTTTGTTACGGAGGTATAAAATGATCAGTGACTTTACAAAACACACCCCAAATGAGTTTTCAACAAAGTTTGTTTCCAATCTTTACTGAAAACTGATGACCTTGAAATTATTGTTTTTTTTTATATACAAGATAAATTATTAAAAGAAATGCACTCGTGATACTTTTCGTTCAATCTACACCCCATAGAGAATATTCCAGAATTTTTTCAAAATTTTTTGAGCAGCACTTTTCGAGGTAAGGAGGTGGCCAGCGATTTTTCGCGATTTTTTAAAAATAATACAAAGAAAAGTATGCGCAAGTATTACATTGTATATGTATTTTTTACTCCTGTTTTTACAAGTTTTCATTTGACACCCCACTTGATGACTTAGTAAAAAATTGTTCTTTTCACTTCCGATTTCACCCCACAAAACTAACCCCTTAAGTCAAAATTTAACTTTCAAAACTACACGGCTCTGATGAGGCCATCAATTCCTATATTAGTACCAAATTTCAACTTTCTATGTCAAATAGTTTTCGGAGAAAATCGGGTGTGACAGACAGACAGACAGACAAAGAAGTAATCTTATAAGTGTTCTGTACGGAACACTAATAAAAGTAGATGCATAATAAATCAGTGATCGCAGCAAATCGTTTAGAGTTGATTTCTTGTTACTTGCAAGGCCGTGTCTATAAATTTAAGTTAGGGGGTGTAACTTCGAGTAATTAAACTGTCTTCGGGTGTGCCTCATGAATCTAACTTGAAATAAAATTTGTTTTTTTAGTTCTTATGTAGATTGTTGTACTATCCTTAATCATTAAGTGTGTTTGTTCTGTGCACATAATGTTAACTTTTATTACATAACTAGAAATATGCACAATTGTTTTTGCATGCAATATGACTTAGAGAATCTTGCGTGGTGATTTGAAAATAATAAGTTAAATCTGAATGTAAAGAAGTGTGAGATTGCATCTTTTTATTAAATCTCAAATTCCCATATTGTACAGTTATTTCATTAGAGACGGAATGTTAGAAGCACGTTTTAGCTTTTATTCGATAAAGAAATTACTTTCAGCTGGTATATATATACAATATTGTCATTAAGGCGTTTCATATGTTAAATTTTATCAATCGTAATTGTACATTTACTTTCAATATACGGGCTTTGAACGTTCAATATTTTACCTTAGTTTGCAGAAAACTGGAATATAATTCTGTAATTTTGTCTCCATTATACAACGTACATGGTTATCGGGTATAGAGAATTCAGAATAAGTTAGTTTGTCTGCTTTTATGCAAATATTATTTTCCTTGGCAGAATGTCTTTTATTGGATTGGATTGCTATTGCTGGGAATATAAAGTTCATGAAAAAGCATTGTACTTTTTTACCAAAAATTTTTTACTTTTAACCACAATTAATTTTAAAATTCGTCAGAGAAGGTTCAGGAAAAGCTTATCAATTAATTACATTCTTGCTTCTTTTTTAATATTTACTGTTAATTACTTTAAAGGTGTAATAAACATTCTTTATCTCTTCCTTATATATGAATTGTTTTTTCAGGATTCTTTCTCACACGATTTTATTTGATAGTTTGTTGTTGTCAGCCATTCTTACCAATCCGTGTTTTTTCTACTCATATATATATATATATATATATATATATATATATATATATATATATATATATATATATATATATATACATATATACATATATATATGTATATATATATATATATATATATATATATATATATATATATATATATATCTGCATATATATATATATATATATATATATATATATATATATATATATATATATATATCTGCATATATATATATATATATATATATATATATAAATGTATTAGAACAAGAACGAAATATAAATAAAAAATATACAACATCTGAAACTTTTGCGGAAATGTCTTCTACCGGTCAAAAACAAATAGAATATATTTATATTTATATAGACTTTTTTAGCAAACGACATTACACATTTTTTAGGATTTTTAAATAAATAAATAGTTGATAACACTGATTTTTATTTATTTGGACAGTATTTAATGTTGTGGCCGGTATATGTATATATATATATATATATATATATATATATATATATATATATATATATATATATATATATTGAAATCTCCCTTGGGCGGGCACCAACGGGACCGACCGAAAGTGTCCGTTCAAGAGGGGTGTCCGCTTAAAACGAATATAAAAAAATCTTTGTTTTAATGAAAACTATAATTAAAGAATTTGGAACATTTAAAACGTATTCTTTTGTATGTACATATTTTTAAAATAAACAAAAAACTTAATACTTAAGGAAAAAGCAAAGATTTGTTACCTTTAAATTCGCATAAAATATAATAGGATCGAGTTATACATATGAAATGAAAGGTCACTTTAACGGCGCAAAAATTCATATATTGTTGTTTGTCTCCTATTTTTCTTTAAAATGGCATCCACAAATCGTATTTCTAATTTGGAAAGAAGCTCTAGAGACTCTGCATATCCGTGATCTTCGGCAAAACTTTTAAGCTGCTTGGTTAGGGTAATAGCTTCACCATAATTTGAGATAGCATCTGTTGGTACTGGAACCTCACCGACATCAGAATCTTCGGAAAGTCCTTGCATTTCAAGTGGATTTTCAATTTCTTGTTCATAATCTGGATTTTCAACATACAAATGTTCATCTATGTTCAAAAAATCATTACAGTTTTCATTATCAGTCAACCCCAACAAATTCTTATTTTTGAGGATATCGGCAAGTACGTTAAGTGGTAAGTTATCTTCTGGATCAGATGTACCAGCTTCGGTTAACTGATCTTCACTTTGCATATTTTAATGCTTAAATCCCGCTTTACGGAAGCAATTTTTAACTGGTTCCTTGGTTACTTATTCCCAAGCGGTTTTTGCAAAGTAAACTGCATCCAGTGGCGTAATTTTCGTAATTAACTCAAAAGCTGCACCAGCAGTTTCAATGTATACTATCAGGTGTTTTAGTATTAGACTTCGGTAACAAATTTTAAATTTTTTTATAATCCCCTGGCCAAGTGGTTGACAAGCTGATGTACAGTTAGGGGGGAGAAACAAGATTTTTATATTTTTTAAGCGGACGTCTTTTGGATAAGATCCTGCATTGTCTAAAAATAACAAAATATTTCTTTTTTTCATTTGTCATTTTCCAATCAAGATCCTGGAACCACTCTGTCATAATTTCTCCTGCCAGCCAAGCTTTCTTATTATATATACAGGCAGGTTGCTCATGTTAATATTTTTAGATGCTCTGGGTTTAGCTCCCTTACCAATGACTAAGAGTTTTTCTTTTTTTCCCGCCATATTTGCACAATGCAAAATTGTAAACCTCTCTTTGGGATATTTACCACCAACACATTTTTCTTTTTTTAATGTTAGCGTTTCGTTGGGTAGAGCCCTAAAATACAGGTCTGTCACATCGACATTATAGATATCTCTCGGTGAATATCCCTTGATTAAAGAAGGGCATTTTTCCCAGAATGATGAGATATCTTCAACAATAACCGAAGCTCCTTCTGAAATCGCTTTAAAACTTATGTTGTGGCGGATTCTAACCAAAAGAGGCACTGAATGTAGAATGTCTCAGAGACTCGGCTATTTCTTTTGCTTTTCATCGTATTAGCAGACCTTGAGAAAGAAATGAAAAATTAATTTTGTAAGAACTCCTTTTTTTTAATCAGATACGTAATGTTTTTGCAGAAAATAAATGTAATTAATAGGGAGCGTATTTGGTAGAGGTAGCATTTGGGGGAGAGTGTATCTTGCACCAGGGGGTTTGGAAGTGCCTAAAAGGTATCTGAAAGGTGTCTAGAAGTGTTTAAAAGGTGCCTGGCTGTAAGTACCTGAAAGGTATCTGGAAGGCATCTGAATTTGTTTTGATAGGCGTGGTCATAGGATTGGTGTGGTCTTATATACATGCACGCTGTTTGTGTTTTGACACAAGCCTTGGCTGCAGCTTTTTATATAACGTAATGTAATTCAATCGTTCATTTCAAAAACCACATAAGTCAAAATTTAGCAAAATTGAGTTTTTGCTAGGAAACGTCTCCTCAAGGGTACCTACATATTATATGCAAAAGCCACGTAAGTCGTATTTACGGTTAACGAATTGCCGCCTATCCACTTCCACCGTTTGTTGCAAAAACCACATTAGTCACAGACTTATGTTGTTTTTGCACGGATTTTCTAGCGAGGGTTTGAGTTGAGTGGGAGATAAAAAGTGTTATCTCTGTTCAGATACCAGTCAAATTGATGGCAAACCGATCCCAAACTATCCAACTCATGCGCACTTTGATTTGGGGACCCCAAAAAAATAGAAAATATTAAGCAAGTTAGAAATAGTATCCTTGAACAGCATATTCCATTTTATGACGGGATTTTCCACTGGCCTACCGCGGAAGGACAGAACCAGGAAGAATATTATGTCGAAAATGACCACGAGTTTGATTATGTGCCTTAATTAATTATTAAAATCAGGAATATTATTGTTTGTTTGTATTTTGAAGCATTTTTAATAAACCCTTTTGACAGTTTGTTGACTTGTTTTCTTTTAAAGAAGGAAAATGATAACTTCAAAATTATATTCAGTGCAAAAACCACCTAAGTCTCAAGAAAAAAATTTTTTTTTTCTTAATAACAACGAAAATAAACTACATGTATTATGTGATAAACTATGTAACTACTTAAATAATTTGAATTAAATTAAATTTTTTCCTCTTATAAAGGATAGTTTTAGTTTAATAAAGTTTTTTTCGCCTACTGAAAATTTTACTTTTTTGACTTATGTGGTTTTTGAAATGAACGATTCAATTGATATAAAGTAATTTATGGTACTGTAACGTGATGTAATGTAATGTAATGTAAGTAATGTAAGGTGATCTATTTTAATGTAGTGTACTCTAACATAATAGTAGTGATATAGTGTAATTTGATCTAATGAAGTGTTAAAGTTTTATATGATGGGGCAAGCAGGCTTAAAGGTTCCAATTATTTAATCTTGATTAGATTGATTTTTAAGTTAACAATTTTCTTTTCATGCTAATTAGGCACCCAAAGAGAATAAGTATCTACCACTTCCACGCTGTTGCTCCTGGATTACGTCAAGAATAGAGATAAACTCTTACTTAATTAAAAAGACATGTTCACGATTTAGAATTTTTTTGGATAAGACCCATAATAACTTTAGTATTACAACCATTTTTTATTGAATTTTTATTTGTGACACTTATTTAAAAATACCACAGATATTGCTATATATAAAAAGGTCGTACGTTTAATCAGTTTTAAATGCAATTGTTCTTATGGAACTCTTTCTACGAAACAGTTCTTTTTGAAAGTGTTTTTTGTCATCCATAATTCAAAAAGAACCATTAATAAGTAATTATTTGACAAAAACAATTGCTTGTGATTTTACCAATATAAGAATTTCCGTTTGTCTGACCCGAATCAGCTTTTTAGTTTCTGAATCTATTATTCAATGTACGTTTATATTCTGCAAAAAAAATGCGTATCTGATTGAAAAAAAGGAGGTTTAGTCCGATGAGGCTCATAAATGGGACCATTGTCCTAATGTCGAACTCTATTGGATTGAGGCCTCCTTAAAACCCTACAAAATATCTTATCAATTTCTTTCTCAACCAATATATTTAATGTACTAAGATGGATTGATGGCCTCATCAAAAAATAACTATAATATTTTTATTATAATACCCTGAATAGGTTCATACTTTCTTTGATTGTCACAGTGTAAAATTTTATTGCTGCAGAATTTGTGGTTTTTAGGTTAAAACAAGTTTAGTGAGACCAAGTGCAGCGTTTCTAGAAAATTGGAAAAAATTGAACAACGTGTGATCATCAAGTACCTGTTTAAATAACCGGTCAAGTGCAAGTTGAACTTGCACAATTAGTGTTCCGTACGTTGATTGCTTTTAAAATAAAAAATGTTGTTACGGTGGTATAAAATGATCAGTGACTTCACAAAACACACCCCAAATGAGTTTTCAATAAAGTTTGTGTGTTTCCAATCTTTACTGAAAACTGATGACCTTGAAATTTTTGTTTTTTTTTATATATATTCCAGAATTTTTTTCAAAATTTTTTGATCAGTACTTTTCGAGAAAAGTGTGCGCAAGTATTACATTATATATATGTTTTTTACTCGTGTTTTCACAAGCTTTCATTTGACACCACACTCGATGACCTACTAAAAAAATTTTCTTTCACTTCCGATTTCACCCCCCAAAACTAACCCCTTAAGTCAAAATTTGACTTTTAAAACTACACGGCTTTGATGAGGCCATCAATTCCTATATATATTCCTAAATTTCAACTTTCTATGACAAATAGTTTCAGAGAAAATCGGGTGTGACAGACAGACAGACAGATGGACAGACAGACACCGAAGTTATCTTATAAGTGTCTCGTACGGAACACTAAAAAAGTTTAAAATCAAAGGAGATCCACGATGATATGAAAACAACACTAGGGGGATCTGCTCCGTCATATACCATTGTGAAATAATGGGTTGCGGAATTTAAACGTGGACGAGAGAGCATCGAAGAAGACACTTGCTCCGACTGGCCCACGACGTCTACGACTGAAGAAAATATCGCAAAGTGTATGATCTCATACTGAAAGACCGCAGATTAACTATCAGGGAGTTTGCAGACACTATAGGCATCTCGTATGAACAAACACAAAACATCATTGCCAACGAACTCGGATGTTCTAAGGTTTCCACTAGGTGGGTCCCCAGATTGCTTTCAGTTGAACAAAAACGAATTTGACTCGCGACTGTTTGTAGATGTTTGAGGCTGATCCGCAAAATTTTCTTAACAGATTTGTGACAATGGACGAAACCTGGGTTCACCCCTATACTCCAGAGTCAAAACAACAATCTAAGTAGTGAAAAAAATCTTGTGAACCGACCCCAAAGAAAGCAAAGGCAATTCTGTCGGCTGGAAAAGTGATGGCGTCAGTTTTTTGGGATGCTAAAGGTACTATTATGGGGGACTACCTTTCGAAAGGCGAAACAATAAACTCGACTTACTATTGCACCCTTTTGCGTCGTTTACGTCAAGAAATTAAAGAGAAACGCCCAGGATTACTGAGAAAGAAAGTTTTGTTCCATCAGGACAACACGTCTATTGAATCTAGGGCTCAAATTCGTGATTGTGGTTTCGAATTGCTGCCCCATCCGGCTTATTCTCCTGATTTGGCACCTTCGGACTTTCAAACCTAAAAAAACACCTCGGTGACCAGAAATTTTCATCAAAAGAAGAAGTCGAAGCTGCAGTTAACCAGTATTTTGAAGACCTTGAGGAATCTTTTTTTTAAACAGGTGTAGAAGCTTTGGTAAAGGAGGTGGAAGAAGTGCATAGAGCTAGGTGGAGATTATGTCAAAAAATGAAAGTATTTTAAGTTATTTTTTGAATATAACTCTTACATGATTTTAGAGTAGTAAAGCTAAGGGGGTATTGGGGTCAAAGTAATGTATTCCATGGTTTTTGGGTCATTTTTTGTTTTAAATTCTTACTTAGAAGATTTTGGGATGATATAGGAGAACGTGGGTAGAATAGGGGTATCTAAGGGGATGTTGTATCCGTTTAGGCTAAAATCGATCGAATCTTATTTATCTGGACCCAGGGAATATATTTCATGTGTTTAGGATGATTTGTTCGAACTCATAATGCCCGGCTTCGACTGCTTGCTCGCTGTGCAATCCCAACGGTTGATTTTGGTTTCCACAAAACTCCAAAACATGATTAAAAATTGCATGGACTTTTGGGATGGTTGAAATACACAGTGATTTGCAACTTTGACGAAACTTGCTAATACTATTTTCAAAAGAATTTCTCAAAGTCGTCCCCGAAACGGTTATATATAACGCTGTTCAAATGTGTAAATAGTTGTGAATATTTTACTAGAGGAAATATTGAACATAACTCGTCAGTCTTACTTAGTAAAATTTTGCATGGGTTGCCTATGAACGATGAACCACATCGAGTTATTGGTCTTTTAACATGGCAATTTTTAATTCAAGTGGAAGTATGTTGTGGTTTTGCTTTTTCAATGGTGCAATAAACGACCCTATTAAGTTTTTATGCATAGTTACCAGGTATTATGATAAACGTATTTTTATTTTACCTGCTTTGTATACCGCCCTCACTTGCACCTGCAATCATATTGGATTTAGTTTTACCGATATATTTACTACCTGGCAACCAGGTGTGGAGTCCTTTAAGTATTTTATAATATAGGCCTAATGACCACAGGTCCCCATTAAGATCCAAAAGTTACTTTTTATTAATTTTATTTTTAGTTTTACTTACAACTTACAGCGTAACGATTCTATTTTAATTATGTGGTGTCCATGGGAAAACTGCAATAGTGGTTATCGCAAGAGAAAACACTTATCACTTGACGCTACACAAGTAGTGAAACATATTTACGACAGTTTGGTAAAAAGAAATTTGAATAAACAGAGTGCTTTGCAAGAAACCAGTGAACTAACAAAAACCCCAATTTCTATGATTAAGGGTATTGTAGGAAAACCATCACTCGAGAACAGAAAAAAACGGAAAGATTTTCAAATGCATCATGTAGACGATTGTGAAAAAGACGTCATCAGGAGAAAAAATATATTCTATGTATGAAGAGCAGTTGGTGCCGACACTAGACAAAATAAAATTAAGACCGGTGCAGGACGGGACCAATATACGTTGTGGCCGATCAACACTTCACAGAATTCTCTTAAGAATGGCACTCGCGTTCCGAAAAATCAACAAAGGCAAGTAGTGATGGAGTCACAAAGATTACGAATGTTGTGACATACTTATTTACAAGAAATTAAAAAGTATCGATCAGAGAATTGGCCAATAATTTACCTTGACGAAACATGGCTCGATAGCCATGACAGCACTACAAAATGTCAGACTAACGCACCTTCAAATAAAGTTAAACGAATAAACATTTTGCATGCTGGATCTGAAAAGGGCTGGGTTTCAAATTGTCTAATATTTTCTGCAAAAAACATAAAAGATTCTAGTTTGGACTATCACGAAGACACGACCGCAGAACTTTTTGAAATTAGTTTCAAAATTCCCTTTTGCTAAATGTTCCCGAACAGAGTATTATAGTTATGGACAATGCAAGTTACCATAGTCGTCTATTAAATAAGGTTCCTAATGCAACCAACACCAAAGAAATACAGGAATATATTTTAGAAAATGACAATTATTTTGACTTTAGTTTTAAATAACCGGTCAAGTGCAAGTTGAACTTGCACATTTAGTGTTCCGTACGTTGATTGCTTTTAAAATAAAAAATGTTGTTACGGTGGTATAAAATGATCAGTGACTTCACAAAACACACCCGAAATGAGTTTTCAACAAAGTTTGTTTGCAATCTTTACTGAAAATTGATGACCTTGAAATTTTTGTTTTTTTTATATACCAGATAAATTATTAAAGATAATGCACTCGTGATAATTTTCGTTCAATCTACACCCCCTGGAGAATATTCCAGAATTTTTTAAAAATTTTTTGATCAGTACTTTTCGAGAGAAGGCGGGTGGACAGCGATTTTTCGCGATTTTTTAAAAATAATACAAAGAAAAGTGCGCACAAGTATTACATTATATATATATTTTTTACTCGTGTTTTCATAAGCTTTCATTTGACACCACACTCGATCACCTAGTAAAAAAATTTTTTTTTCACTTCCGATTTCACCCCTCAAAACTAAGCCCTTAAGTCAAAATTTAACTTTCAAAACTACATGGCTCTGATGAGGCCATCAATTCCTATATTATTACCAAATTTCAACTTTCTACGACAAATAGTTTCGGAGAAAATCGGGTGTGACAGACGGACAGTCGGACGGAAGGACAGACGGACAGACGGACAGACACCGAAGTGATCTTATAAGTGTTCCGTACGGTGTGATCTTTTTTTGAAAGACTGTAAATTGAAAAAGAAATATGTTTGTGATATTATGGCTCAGAAAATGGGACACACTGTTTTGCGGCTTCATCCGTATTATTGTGTGTTTAATCCAATTGAACATATTTGGCATCAAGTTAAATCCAAAATAAGGGCACAAAATGTTTCTCCTACTTTAAGCGTGTCAATGGTTGAATTAGTAAAAAAGTTATATATGATATACCTTGTGAAAACTGGAAGAATTCCATTCAGCACGTTGTTAAAGTTGAAGATTCATATATTTATGTAAATAATATAAAACCACTGATAGTTACCTTAGCTGATGACAGTGATAGCCAAACCGAATTAGGCTTAAGTTAAAATATATTTTTATTTATACAATATGTCCCCTCTTGTAAACCCCAATCATTCAAACGGTATATTTGTACTTCTTATCCATTTGTTTTTACATGCATCTATAAATAAACATCGCCAAAAACACTTATAATTTTATTTATTTGCATTAATGAATAAAATTCTCTGCAACTTATCATAAACAAAAGATCAGAATTTTTATATTGCCCACTTAAAACGGCAAAAATCAGGATCTTATATTTTAGGACAGGGTATAATATTTTATCAACTATTGTGTTGACCGCACCTAAGATGAGATGTAATTCTGGTGGGGGTACAAATTCTATACGGAGGTACTTTTGTAATTGTAGTACTGGAATCTGAAAGCAATTTTTAAAATTTTTCACCTCATTCTTTGATGATCCTGCGGCTTTCCAATTGATATAATTTTTAATAATGCTTTCGATTGTATGAGGTGGTCAAGCTTTATCTAAATTTTCTTTTATTGCATAACACCAGGAACAAGGATACTGCGTGTGTCGGGTTATTTCCTTTTCTTTTTTATTTTAAAATTTCCGTGACTTCTATTTCTAACTAACTGACATAATTGACACTCAAAAAATCTTATATTTTGAGACCTTGACTGCGCTATTTTCTTAATCACTTTTTTTTAACTTTTCCAAAACCTTTATTCAGCAAGATACATATCGGGTTGGTAATTTTTTGTTTTATTAATCGTTCGACTTTTTCTTTAAGTGAGTTTTTAACTTCTATAAACAGAACATAAACGACTACGATTTTCTTCGTGGATTCTCTTAGAATTTAATTTTTTTTGGTATCTTTTGGTGCATTTTTGTGACGTTAAAAATTTCAACTTTTATTTTATCAAATTTATTTCTTTATAAAATAGATTACAATATTTACGGACTAACGTTTCAAGTGACACTAAAATTTAACAAGGTCAAAGTAAATATTATAACAATATATGCATGCGCAAATATTTGTTTACATTTAAGGAAAGTTATAAAACCGTTATTATTATTTATGATGCAAATTATGGAAACACTACACAAAGAAGACAAAGGAAAAACACCCAAACTGCTTTATCAGCAGTTCTCACAATATTCTGCAAGTTCCACATACCAACGACAAAGGGAAAATACCAAGACTGCTTTTCGCAGCCGTATTAATTACAGTGAAATAAGGAAGAAGTTATAAATTCTAAAAATGTATCTTTTATAGTTAATTACTAGTTACATGGACTCACAGAGCCATGCCCTACTTGTAACATTTTCATTTTTTAAATAAGTTTTGTATTTTGAAGTTGTAAGTTTTTTAAAAAGTGAATAGCGTTCAAGCCATCACTGGCGCAGTCTGTCAAGATCGACTGAATGGGTCCTTTTAGTTTAAAAAGTGTCGAGCTAAGATAGCGTAAGTACGACGTTTCGATTCAGCGATTAATCACTCAACGAACCCCGTCAAGAAATTAGAAAGTGTCGATCTAAGATGAATTCCGCGACAAACTCGTCAAAGAAGTTAGAAAGTATCGATCTAAGACGAACTTCCGAGACAATCTTCATTAGTGTTCCATACGGAACACTTATAAGATCACTTCGGTGTCGTCGGTCACACCTGATTTTCTCCGATATTATTTGACATAGAAAGTTAAAATTTGGCACCAATATAGGAAATAATGACCTCATCAGAGCCGTATAGTTTTGAAAGCTAAATTTTGACTTAAGAGGATTTTGGGGGTTGAAATCAGAAATGAAAAAAAATATTTTTATCAGTCATCGAGTTGGGGGTCAAATGAAAGCTTGTAAAAACACGAGTTCAAAAATACATATAATGTAATACTTGCACACCCTTCTCTTTGTATTACTTTTAAAAAAGTGCGAAAAATCGCTGTCTTTTCTTGAAATCTTGAAAATTCCTGATCAAAAAATTTTGAAAAAATTCTGGAATATTCTCCACATGGTGTAGATTTAACGAAAATTATCACGAGTGCATTACCTTTAATAATTTACTTGGTATATAAAAAAACAAGAATTGCAAGGTCATCAGTTTTCAGTAAAGATAAGAAAAAAATTGTTGAAAACTCATTTGGTGTGTGTTTTCTGAAGTCACTGATCATTTTGTACCTCCGTAATTTTTTTTTTTTTTTAAAAGCAATCAACGTACGGAACACTTATTGCGCAAGTCGGACTTGCACTTGGCCGGTTTTATTTTTAGAGATAGAGAGCTTCGATCTAAGGCAATCTACAATAAACAAAATCCCGAATTAAAAAGATTTACCGAACAAAGGAACGGCAATATTCAAAATTAGCGTCGAGGAAGAAACAAAAACCAAGTCGAAGAAGTTAGATAGTGTCGATCTGAGACAAACTTCAGAGACAATCATCAAGAATCCAGTCATCAACGCCGGTGTGCCCCAAGGCTCCTACTGTCTCCTACTCTCTTTCTAATTTACATTAACGATCTGCTGGAAAGGAACGAGAATCCAATCTACAGCTTTGCAGATGACAGTGCGCTTATCTCTTCATTCACTTTGGATGCTCGGACATCGGCTACTCAGACCAATATCCGCAGACAACAGGAAGTCATTCAACTTAACAAAGACCTAGAAGAAATTCCATCTTGGGGTGACAATAACCAAGTGGAATTTAACGCTACAAAAACCCGGACGGCGGTTTTTTCTAAAAAGTTAACGTTGCTGAATCCGACATATTTTTGTCGGGGTACTCCATTTCTCTAACATCGTCACTTAATTTGTTAGGCGTTAATTTGGGAGCAAATATGTCCTGGCATGAACATGTTGCAGGCACAGCAAGGAGAGCTTTTTAAAAGTTAGGAATATTATTTCGAACCAGAAAGCTTTACTCTCCACAACAACTGTTAATTCTTTACAAAGCTCAAATTCGACCAACTATAGAATACTGCCCCCATGTTTGGGGCTCCACTCCCAAACATACACTACATTTGTTGGATTCTATTCAGAGAAGAGCTGTTCGTCTGATTAAAGACCCGGAACTGACTGGCAACCTTGATTCGCTAGAACATCGAAGAACGGTTGGCGACTTGAGCCTATTCTACAGGTATTTTCATGGAAAGTGCCCGAAGGATGTAGCCCGCTTAATACCTCCCAGAGCAGTGCATGTTAGAAATACACGTCGCGTTAACACTCCGTATCAGGTTCAGCTTGTTACTCCTCGTACAACGCTTTTTAAGCAGTCTTTTATATGGAGAACATCATCCCTTTGGAATAATCTGCCCAGGACTGTGTTTCCTACTGAGTACAATTTACAGCAATTCAAGAGCAACGTGAATCGCTTTTTCCGTACACAGGTCGCTCCTGTAGCGCTTTAGGGACTTCCTCCAGCACGTGTGCTAGACCAATAAAAAAATCAAATCCTCAAAATCCCGCAACCAACTCCGAGTAAAAGAAGAAAGCAATGAAAAGCACGACCAAAAAAAAAGTGTAAAAGTTTGGTAAATGAAAAAAAACACTTCAGTCTTTATAGTATTTATGTAAATAATTATTTTTTATTGGGAACCATCTAAAATAATTTGCTAACATATTAATTTTAAAATTTATATAATCAATATTTTAATCTCCATATATGATTTTAAAAAAAAAAACAAATTCAAAAAATCAAAAATCTCCTTTCAAAATTTTGTTTTATATAAATTTCCAGATCATCACTAACACAGTCAAAAATTAAAAAACCTTTAAGAATTCTGACGCGGCCAGAAATCAAAAATCTATTCAAAAACAATTTTCAAAATTTTAAACCTTCGTCGAAACAATCGAAATCTGAAAATTTTTTTTAAGAACAAAATTTTTTAAAAGAATTTTCCCTTAAAAACAAGCTCTATATAAGAATCCTAAAAATTTAGAGATCGTTAAATAAACAAAAATAACAAATAATTAAATTCTTAAACATTTTCTTCAAGAGAATCTCTAGCAGATAATTTTAAGAATTTATAGGTGTCAAGAAATAAAAATAATAAAATAAATTTTCTCTTAAAAAAATATTTTCAATTTTTATGACTGAATCTGACAAACTTCAGCAGGAATTTATTGATCAACTCAGAAAAAAATGCAGCCAATAACGAAATAAAAATGGCGTTACCGGCAGTAAATTATCAAGTACTTCGTTTATATAGTGAAACTATTCCTGAATTTAACGGAAACCCACACACTTTCACAGGTTTCCTCTATAATTGTAACTGTTTAATAACAAATTTCTATGACAAGGTGATGATTCTCACAACTTCTTTATTTTACGAGCAATAATAGGTAAACTAACAGGCCGTACTATAAGTTTAATAGGTTCTAGAATACAAGAGTTGAGAACGTGGAATAATATTTCAAAACACATGAGAATTAATCTTTGGTGATCGACGAAACATGGGCTCACAATGGTTTAAGTATAAATAAAAATGAAACCCCTTATAATTTTTGGCAAGCGATGTCAGGATGCTAGCTCATTAATCATTTCAAAATTAAATTCCTTCGTGTTAACCCCTGAACAAAAACTAATCCGTATACAAAATTATGAAAATTATCAACCAAAACATTTATTAGAAATCTTTCAAGTCAATTATAGAATAACGTTAGACTAAGAAACACCTTAAATCTCAAGGCAGCTATGAGTCTTGTAATTGAAAAGGAAAATTTTGTATATAGCCAAGAACAAAGCAATACGCTGCATAATCAAAATTTTAAATTGAACCCAAGAATGCTACCTTCAAACTCGAAATCTCCTGAAGAGAAAAACTCTTTTTCAAGCTCGAATCCATTTTTAAAGTTATTCCCAAATGATACGCCACCACCACCACAGTTTCAACTGTTACCTTACTTTCCGCTAATGAGAACAACAAATCAACTCTCACAACCAAACAATATATTCAGATATAATAATTTTCCGATACAAAGACCGAATTTCTCATATTTTCAAAATAATCAAATAAGACCAAATTTCGTACATGCTCAATTGAAACCAACAAATTTTCTGAATTTTCTAATAGATTCGATGCTCAAAATCTTTCCCAATATTCTAATCGACGACAACCTAATATAAAATCAATCAAATATAAATTGACACAATAATAAACCAGAGCCAATAAACACTTCATCGGGCAACACAGTGTATTCCGTGTGTGTAAACCGAAAAACCAAAATTCGCTTGCATAGAATTGCACCAACAGGACATTAAAGTAATCGAACCAAACCATACAAGTCAACAAAGTTATGATTACCCAAATTTGGAAGACCCTAATTTTCAAAATGACTCATTAAGCCGACATCTTCAAAATCCCTTAATACAGTCTAACCACCCAATATTAAATGGATACAATTACATTAACCCTAACCTATCTCAATATATGACGAATTATAAAAAACTTTTATCCTGCGCGTGTTTTAAATGAAAATTTTAAAATGAGCAGTGCTCAGAATACAACCTACCATAATCAAGTCGCTTTAATTCTTCTTTTTGAAATATTCAATGTAACTCAATTGTTTTACGAGCAGTGTAACATAGCCACCGATTTGAAGATATGGTTCATCGAAAAAGATGATTTTTTTGAGAAAAATCATCTTCCTCGATGAAGCACATCTTCAAGGTTGTTCTTTGATCCAATTGATAAATGCACGACGTTTTGAATGATCCAATGTCTTTACTTAAATCTTATATGCCTTCAGATTTAAATCCTTTCGTAAGATACGCCTTTTTGTGGATTCACTGAGTCCAACATATTGTGAACGTTGATTAATGGATATTTCTGGGTTTTCAGCAACACTTCCACGAACCAAATGAATATACTCTTGTGAACGACCGCTACAACTATATTTTTCTCCTCTTTTATCTTCCACCGAACCAGTCCTTGAAATTTTTGAACAATTCGATTGATGGTACTTTCAGATGAACGATTATGAAAATCGTAAATGTTACGTAATTTTCTAAAAACATTTTTCACTGCACGCCCATTTTCATAAAATAATTAAACAATTTGAAGGCGTTGTTGTATATTATACTACTCCATTTTTATAAATGTCATACATTACACTTTCCAAATATCACAAAACCCTGGCTAGTTCGCAACGCCATCTGTGTCTTATTCAAGAATTTAAAAAATCACTCAATTTGAAAGACCCACTAATGACGGAATTAAGATTTATGACGAAATTATTAGCAATAAAGTAAATCAAATATTAGTATTCCCAAATATCTATACAAAATTAGATATAAAACAAGAAAGTTATAAACACCATAAAATGATGACAGTGAAAACATCTAAAACAGAAAACGAAAATTTTATTTTATAATTTTTAAAAGACTATACCATGGCGCAAAGGACATATTGTATATATTTCCATACTGAGGAATTCTATCAGCAGTTTAAACGAAATTTATTTGAATCACTTCTCAGAGAAAGGACCAAAAATAATGCGATGTACAAAATTGCTGAATATAATCCAAGATAGGGAAGAATAGATTATGCTGATTAAAAATCATCATGAAGAGAAATAAAAATATCGTGGTCTAAACGAAACTTTAGAAAATATTAAAAGAAATTATTATTGGTTAGATATGAAAGCTGGTATAACGCAATATATTAATTCATACATTATTTGTCAAAGACCGAAATACGCAAGGACAAACCATACACACCTTTAATGATAACAGAAACACCTTCAAAACCCTTTCAAATTGTGCATATAGATAATTTCTTTTACAATAATAAAATGTAACTAACCTTAATAGATGCCTTTACCAAATTTGCACAAGCAATACCATACCCCTTTCAAATTGTGCACATAGATAATTTCTTTTACAATAATAAAATGTAACTAACCTTAATAGATGCCTTTACCAAATTTGCACAAGCAATAACCATACCTGGAAAAAACTCAGTCAGCATCACTAATGCTTTAATTAAATCCTGTGGAATGCCGGAACAATTGATAGCCGGTAATGGAACAGAATTTAATAATGACACCACATAAAAGAAATTCTAAATATATGTTATACAAAATTAAAATCCACTTTACTACACCACATCACGAATCCCATGGAGTAACAGAACGTTTTTACTCCACCATTATCTAACATCTTTGATTATTAAAAGAACGTTTTTCTAATGAGAATGAAAATATCATGGACTATGCACTTCTAGCTTATAAGAATTCTATCCATAGTTCGACCGGATATATATCCTTCGAATTGCCATATAGACACACAAATGCCAAGAATCCTAACGATGTATGTTTCTCTTCTTTAGTAACTACGCTTAAAATCACAAAGATAAATTGAAACATATATATAACCAAACTAAACTTCGAATCGAAAACAATAAGGAAAAAAAATGAACTAAATGTACAAGAAAATGAAAATAAAAATTTAAAATCGGACATCGGTATATAAACGAAATCCACAACAAAGAAGTAAGAAGAACAATAAAATTTTTAGGACCCTATGTAATTACTGATATTACTGAGCTACATAGTGCTATCATAACCCTAAAAACAACCCTCAATAGAAGGAAACTGTAAACATAAAAAAATAAAAAACTAAATATTGTTTCAGACGTTTCATCTACGGGCGTGCGAATTAAATGCACATATATACCACAACCAAAGTAATGATTGTTAGTCGTAATGAAAATCTGTCACACATAAATGAAATTGCTGGTTTCACTGTTGTAAACCATTTCGACTATTTGGGATCCCTCATAACTAACAATGATGGCTGTGAAGCGGAAGTAGGAAGACGTTCGGCTATGGCTAGAAACGCGACGATCAAACCCATTAAAGTCTTGCTGTTGTCACAAAAAACACATAGTTAAGATTGCTATCCAGTCTTATATTCCCCACAGTAACTTACGCATCGGAAACATGGACCATTAAACAAGCTGGCAAGAGACGAATCGATGCCTTTGAGATGTGGGCACATCAAAGAATCCCTATACCGAACTAATGTATCTATTCTTGGAGACCTCAGTATAAATAACTGACTTTCAAATAGAATTAACAGACAGTACCTGAACTATTTTAGTCACATTATGAGGAAAGTGGATGCCATGGAAAAGCTTTTGGTAATGAGGAATGTAGAAGGTGGAAGATCAAGGGGACGGTCTCTAACAAGAAGGTACGACCAAGTAAGATCTCTCCTTGGCATGGGTATGCACGAATCAAGTCAGGTGGCAGAAGATCCAGATGCCTGGAGAATGACTGTTGAGGCAGCAAATGCATAGTATCACCTATACTCCTATTGGGTGAAAGGATTTAGATTTATATATCACTATCTTGATTGAAGGATTTATCATACTTGAAAACCAATATATACGTATTAGAGAAGCCTTTGAAAATCAAACTCTAAAGCTAGCTAAAAGAGAATTTTTACAGTTCCCATAAATTGACACAATTAAATAGTGACAATATATCCTCGCAACTATATCAATGATAAAATTAAGACAAAAAGAGGTCTAATAAAGGGTCTATAGTAAAATCAATTAACGGGAAATTTGGATTAATCAGATGCTGAAGAATACGATCGGGCAATTAAAACACGAAAGAATAATCAAAACAAAATAAAATCAATATCAAACTAAAAACCAATTACCTTTTGAGCCAGAAATAGAAAATCTACTCCTTTTTGAGAAATCTATAGAAATTAAAAGTTACTGTAAAAGTAATCGAATTATTTTTATAATCGAAGTGCCTATAGTAGGTTTTATATGCTATCAGTTCCTAAAAATAATTCATTTTATTCAATTAAACCAAATTCAAAGTACTTAATAATAACTTATTTCATGTTTAATACACCCCGTAACGAAGTAATCCTTGAAAAGTTTATCTGCTATGAAACAGTACCAAACAAAATTACTAAAAATTCTCCGTGTGAAGTAAAACTCTTAAAGTACTCTAATTTAGAACAAAATTGTAGTGTAATAACCAAAATTGAAAAAATAAAAATTGAAAAAATAAACCAAAATAAATGAATCGCGATAACACCAAAAAAGTTGTGGCTATTTAAAAAAAATGTAACAAAAATAGTGAAGACATTCCTCTAAACGGTATAAACGTCATTAAATTAAACTCACAGTGCGAGATTAAAATTAGTGAACTTACAATTAAAAAACTTTCAAAATATAAAAATCGAATATCAAAAACTAAAAATACCCGAAATCAATATCGTTTACCCTCAACATCAAATCGAAAAATATGAACTCTTAAACGTAATGACATTAATTTAGATAAAATAAACGAAGTGAAAACCGCTTTAAAAAATAATAAACAAATAATTAACTCTATTAATACCGATTCTGTATTAACTAATAAAACTAACGGCTGGACAATGTTTATTTATATTTTCACTTTAGTAATAATAATATATATAATGTATAAGATTTTTCAGAAAAATCCCATAAATAGGAAAAGACCTAATGACCACCCTTAAAATTCCGAGACATATCCCAAATTTTGAAACTAAAGAGGTAGGAGTTATGGGACCGCCACACAAAGAAGACAAAGGAAAAACATTCGAGCTGCTTTATCAGCAGTTTTCACAATGTTGTGCAATCTCCACATACCAACGACAAAGGGAAAATACCAAGACGGCTTGTCTCAGCCCTATTAAATACAACATAATAAGGCAGAGGTTATATATTCTAAAAATGGATCTTTTATAGTTAGTTACTAGTTACGTAGACTCACAGAGTCATGCTCAACTTGTAATTCAATTTAACTTTTAAATATAAGTTTTATATTTTTGAAGTTGTAAGTTTTTTTAAAAATTGAATCTCCCGAGTGCCAACTATCACAAATAATAAACTTTTTTTTCATTTTTTGTTAAAGTTATACATATAAAAAATATCTGTTGTAAAAATTTTTTTTTAAATAAAATGGTCAACAATTAAAAAGAGCTTAATGTTTTATGCCATATGAAATCAGTGTAACATTAAATACAGTCAAAAAACATAAAGATCAGTGTTATAAATTACCCGTTTATTTATTTTTCTTTAAAATGTGTAATTATTGTCGTTTGCTAAAAAAGTCGAAGTTAGGATTTAAAAAAAAAGTATACGATATATGTTTTTGATCCGTAGCACACATTTCTGCAAAAGTTTCAGGGGCTATATATATATATATATATATATATATATATATATATATATATATATATATATATATATATTAGAGTGTCCCTTATTTCCCAAAAATATAACATGCCGCCAGTAGGTCGCCAAAAATATCTATCTGGTATATATATATATATATATATATATATATATATATATATATATATATATATATATATATATATATATATATATATATATATATATGTATATATATATATATATATATATATATATATATATATATATATATGTATATATATATATGTATATATATATATATATATATATATATATATATATATATATATATATATATATATATATGTATATCAGAGTGTCCTTTATTTCCCAAAAATATAACATGACGCCAATAGGTCGCTAAAAATTTTTCTCATTGCAAATATTTGTTCTTTTGATGCTGAATATAAGTCCTAATGGACCACCCCCTCTCCTGCTGTAATTCATCGACTAAAATCTTGATTTGTATTTTTTTAAAATATAGCGCGTGAATATCTCTAAATTAAATAATAATAAATAATTAAAGTAAATAATAACGATTAATTAATACAAATTAAATGTCGGAAACAACTCTCGACAACTTGTGTAGTTAAATGAGTTTTAGAGTTAAAAATAACCGGTCAAGTGCAAGTTGGACTTGCGCTATTAGTATTCCGTACGTTGATTGCTTTTAAAATAAAACTTTTTGTTATGGAGGTATAAAATGATCAATGATTCACAAAACACACACCAGATGAATTATTAAAGATAATGCACTCGTGATAATTTTCGTTCAATCTACACCCTGTGGAGAATATTCCAAAATTTCTTGATCAGTAATTTTTGAGATAAAGGGGGACAGCGATTTTTTGTGATTTTTTAAACATAATACATTTTATATATTTTTGAACTCGTGTTTTTACAAGCTTTCAATTGACACCCCACTAGATGACCTGGTAAATTTTTTGTCCACTTCCGGTTTCACCCCCCCCCCAAACTAAGTCAAAATTTAACTTTCAAAACTACATGGCTTCATGAGGCCATCAATTCCTATATTAGTACCAAATTTTAACTTTCAATGTCAAATAGTTTCGGAGAAAATCGAGTGTGACACAGTCAGGTAGACGGACAGACAGACACCGAAGTGATCTTATAAGTGTCCGTATGGAACACTAAAAAGCTATGAAGTTAAAATTATACATTGCCAAAGAGAATAAGTTTTTTTTATTTTACATATAAACCAATCTTTGGCTATTAGATCGATAAGTACATATTAAAGTTTTGTTATTGTATTTTTTTTATTCTTTGCTATGGAATATTGTAGTGTACTACATAATATTCTTTTTGTTGTGACATGTGAGATTTTAAATTTTTGCTCATGCGTGCGCCTTCTTAACAGAGTTGGAGGAACTTAATACTAAAATGGCAACCAGAATGAAGAGTGAATTCCTGCGTTATTGCTATTGTTATTAGAATACTGTTTGAAATTTCTTTGAAAACCAAAAAATTTCAATTCAGCAAAAGTGTAGATTTTGCATTAATTATAATTAGTTTTTTTGTGTATAAGTAAAGTTGAAATTTGATGTATTGCTAGTGCAAACCTGAAGATCTTGTTTATATCTGTGATTTCTTATAACTTAAAAAAAAATATAGCATACAGTTAAAATACTAAATAAGAA
>CM032452.1:24752482-24907482 GCA_019049505.1 Pachyrhynchus sulphureomaculatus | reverse complement strand
CCTTTCATTGAAATTTTGAAGTCAGTACCTAACTTTGAGGTATATAGCATTAAACTAATTTTTATTATTATTCACTATAACAAAATTACGTTTATAATATGTCTAATCCCAAAGATCAAGACATGTCATTAAACTTAATATCATCTATAATATATATAAAATGCGATGTCTCTGTCTGTCTGAATGCGCTTATCACTCGAAAACTTATTCGATTTACGTGCTTTTTTTTTAAACATACATATGTTCTCTGGCCGGGTTATAGGATATATTTTATTACGTTAGGTAACATAAGGAATAAGTAGTGAAAATAATAGTGAATCAAGTCGGAAAAAAGTTTGCCGCTAGCGCGTTCCCTTGCAATACACTGCCTCAACCATTAACCAAGGAACAATATCATTTAGCAAAGAATGTAATATATATAAAATGCAACGTCCCTCTGTCTATCTGCCTGTCCGTTAGTGCGCTTATCACTCGAGAACCACTTATCCGATTTACGTTCTTTTTTCTTTAAAACATACATATGTTCTCTGGCCAGGTTATAGGATCTATTTTATTACTTTAAATAACGTAAAAAATAAACAGTGACGACAATAATGAATCAAGTCGTAAAAACGTTTGCAGCCAGCCCATTCTCTTGCAATAGGCTGCCTAAACCAATAAATATGGAACAATATCATGTAGCAAAGAATATAATATAAAAAATGTCTCTCTCTCTCTCTTTTTGGGTCTGCCTGTATGTCCGTTATTGTGCTTATTACTCGAGAACCACTTATCCGATTACGTGGTTACGTTTTTAATTCATACATATGTTTTTTGGCCAGCTTATAGAATATTTTTTATTACGTTAGGTAACATAAGGAATGAGCAGTGACGATAATAGTGAATCAAGTTCACACGAGCGGAGCTGCGGGCACGGCTAGTTTATGTATATACACGATACCGCACATGAAATTTGCCTCAGTCTTTAGCTTGTCTCTATGAAAGCGCTAAAATTTTAAAAGTTTAATAATATTAATATGAAGTACCTACTTCAGGTTTTAAATCAAGTTTTGTCGGGTCTCTGACTACAACTGACATCAGCCACTATCAACCTCAAATTATGAGTTACCTACTTTTAACTTTTCTTTATATTTTTATGTATTTATCATTAATTCTCTTAAAATTTCCAGTGCTTCTCTTCAGTTTTCATTTTAAGATTTCGTTTCAAGATATACATTGTAACCAAAATTCACAAAAAAAAAATAACGACATCTCAAAGTACCAATAATTAACAAACGTTTTTAAACCTAAAGAGAAACTACACTTTTTATAAAATGTGTTGCAGGTTCATTCAATCTGTTAAAAATATTTAACATAATATTATAACTGTTAACTAAAATATTATTCTAAAATATTTGAAACATAATAGAACAACAGCTACGGGAAAAAAAGTGGCGTGGGCGTAGCAACTTGCCTCTTTGGCACGTTACTACTGGCCCTTTATCCAATAAGGCCCAATTCGAATATGCCATTCGATTTCTACAAATCATTGAGAGCAAAGTCATACTGAACTGGCTAATGATACTGTACCACACCTACGGCGCTACCATTCACGCCAAAAATGGTATAGTCGAATAGGGCCTTATCGGATAATGCGCCAGTAGCGACGGCCCAAAATATCTGCGAGGTAAATAGTTTCTGTGCTAGATGAATCTGTCAAAGCAGCAAGTTGCTACTGCCCACGCCGTTTTTTTTTGCCTGTAGCTATTAAATTTATTAAATGAATACCTAATTAATTAATATAAGTCTGTCACTTCAGTGTTTGTCCGTCTGTCTGTCCGTCCGTCACACCCGATTTTCTCCGAAACTATTTGACATAGAGAGTTGAAATTTGGCACTAATATAGGAATTGATGGCCTCATCAGAGCCGTGTAGTTTTGAAAGTTAAATTATGACTTAAAGGGTTAGTTTTGGGGAGTGAAATAGGAAGTAATTTTTTTTTTTTTACCATGTCATCGAATGAAATGAAATGAAATGAAATTGAAAAAAAAAATCAAATAATAGCTTGCTCAAAAATATATATAATGTAAAATTTTTGTATTATTTTTAAAAAAGTGCGAAAAATCGCTTTCCCCCCACCTTATCTCGAAAAGTACTGATCAAAAAATTCTGAAAAAATTCTGGAATAATATCAATATTATGTAGATTGAACGAAAATTATCACGAGTGTATTATCTTTAATAATTTATCTGGCATATAAAAAAAACAAAAATTTCAATTTCATCAGTTTTCACTAAATATCGGAAAAAAACTTTGTTGGAAACTCATTTGGGATATGTTTTGTAAAGTCACTGATCATTTTATACTTCCGTAACGAAAATTTTTATTTTAAAAGCAATCAACGTACGGAACACTAATTACGCAAGTCCAACATGTAGTTGGCCGGTTATTTTATTTGGAACCGACGCACATAGGGGTATTTCAGTGTTTTAGGCGGCCATAATTCGATTTCCCAAAACTTGAATAGACGTAGAACAATAGGCAACCCCTCCCATTTGATAGAGCGCTCGCCGGAGTCTCAATCGGAATTTGATCGTCTCTCTGAGTGTTCATTTGTCTTCTCGGCATTCGTTACAACAACAGTTATTTAAAAAAGTGATTTTTCTTTTTTGGAGTTTATCTTGAAGACAGTTGTGATGGATTTGAACATTACAGGTATGTTTTTTTATATAATTAGTAATGTTTTGAACTTAGAAAATGTTACTCAAATTGTTGTGCGAAAACCCGGTTTCCGGTATTTAAAAAGGTACTTAATACGAGTATACTGGGTGTGCCCCAGTCATTTTATTGGTTTTAACAGAAAAAAAATATTTGCACTAATAGAATATATTAATATTAGCCGCGATTTCCCATGAAATCGAGGTTTTCCTGGCCTTTAAATCAGACGGTAAAAACCACGTGGCATTTTATATTTACGTATTTTTTAAATTTAAAGAGTTTTTATTTTATTCTGGGATCCGAAGGTACTTCAGGTGCTCAAGTAGTAATACGTAGACTATTTTTTGACAAATTACAGCAAGGAAGAAAGTGAAGCATAAGTACTCCAAGTTGAAGTCACAATTCTAGAAAAAGTGCATAAAAAAGCAGAAATTTTTCTTAAAAAGGATGACGAATGGTTACAAGGAACATTTGAAATATCTACGGTAAAAGGCCGTTCTTCTGGTCGACCAACAAAGTCATTTGAAAAATCAAGGGAGAGGAGCAAACGTAGAAAAACAAAGGAAGGACTACGCAGTGCTCTAGATAAATAAGTAATAATGCCTGTAGCTCAAACATCCCTTCAAAGTTCTGGAGAGAGAATTGCATCCAGTATTCTAAAAGACTTAACTAACTCTCTCCGGACAGCCCAAGAATATCAGAAAGCCTACAAAATGTCAAAGCAACATGAAAAACAGTCACAACTAAATCCAATAGCCGTCCTCTCAATGTTTGTTGAAGTATTATTCGAGTTACACCGTATCATAGTAAACAAAAAGGACTTGTTACCCAGCAAAAGAAGCTAAACATTTGGCCACATATTTGGAGGATGCATCAAAAGAATTAATTCTAGAAGAGCGTCAATCATTGACATTCATTTCGAAATGGGGATGTGTTGGATAGCATCAAGCACAATTTAAGCAAAAAATGCAAGAAGATGCAATTGACAGCAACATTTTTCAAAGTTGCTTTGTTCTACTACAACTAATTTGTGGGACAAACAAGAAAGTTATTTGGCAGAATCAAATTCCCTCTGCGCCACGATACCGTCGGCAAATGAGGACTAGATTTGTTAAAGAAACAGTGGATATTAAAAATCCTAAAACTACTTGCATAAAAAATGCCATAATCGCTTTGGTAAACAGCGAATTCGTACAAGGAGGCATCTCTTTTTCCATAAAACATATAATGACCCTAACTATGGTCGATGTAAAAGTGCACAATGATGCTACTTCAACAATGAGATGCTACATTTGTAGTGCTAGTGCAAAGCAGCTTAATGTCCTCAATGTAAAAAATAACGTTGATACAGATGCATCACAGATTGGCCTATCTGTATTGCAGGCTAGGATCTAATTACTCAAAAGTATTATGCATTTGTTAGCAGCTCTGCTAACAGAAGACAGACACGAATTCCAAGAAAAGAACCCTGAAGAAGAACAGAATAAGGAAATAAAAGAGATAGAACTAAGCTATGTAGAAGTAAAGAAGAAAATAAAATCACTCAAAAATAATAAATCTGCAGGGCCTGGGGGTGTGGTAAATGAAATGATTAAGTACGGGTCTAATAAATTACATCGAATGCTGAGAAACATGTTCCACAGAGCGATAAATGGAGAAAAAATACCAGAGGAATGGTCAAAAGCTTATATAGTATCTATATTTAAAAAGGGAGACTGCAGAAAGTGCACAAACTATAGAGGCCTAAGCATAATATCGAGTATGGGACGTTTGTATGGAAAAATTATTAAAAATATCATGGAGGAAAATATAAAAGGAAAAATTGGAGAAGATCAAGCAGGCTTTACGGCCGGAAAATCATGTATAGACCACATATACACTATAAAACAAACAATGGAAACAAAACTGGCAAAGAATAGAGAAGTTCATCTAGCCTTCATAGACATAAGAAAGGCCTATGACTCAGTACCAAGACAAAGATTATGGAACGCAATGAAAGAAATAGGCATTGACAAAGAACTAATATACGCAGTAAAAGCTCTCTACGAAAACAACACAGTGAACATAAAATTAGGACATAAAAATAGGGAAGAGACTCCAAACATCAAAAGGTCTATTACAAGGATGCTCTACATCCCCAAAAAATGGAAGCAAAAATGTAGTGGAATGGGAGTCCCGATACGAGAAGATTACTTATATACTTTAAGTTTCGCAGACGACCAAGTAATCATAGCGCAAGATGAGGAAGACCTCAGTTATATGGTAAGAAAACTGAAAGAAGAATACACTAAAGCAGGATTAGCAATAAACTTTGATAAAACGGAATATCTAACAACAAAGGAGGGAAACGTGGAGAATCTAGAAGACGATAACGAAACAATAATCAAAGGAACCGATAGATTTAAATATTTAGGAACCATTATTTCAAAAAAGGCAATATCAGAAGAAGAGATTAAAGCTAGATTAGGATAAACGCGGACATGCATAAGACAATTATATTCGATCCTGTGGGACAAGCACATTACAAAGAGAAACAAAACACGCATATACAAATCAATAATACAAAACATAATGACATACGGGTCAGAAACATGGACGATCAACAAAAGAAAAAAATCTAAAATTAACGAGGTAGAGATGGAGTATTGGAGAAGATGTTGTAGAGTGACACGTATGGAGAGAATAACGAATGAAGAAATAAGAAGCAGAATGAACATCAAAGAGAACGCAATAAACAGCAATGAAGAAAAACGATTAAAATGGTATGGACACATAAGACGGAGCGAAGATAATAGGTGGATAAAGAAAATAACGAAGTGGGGCCCTATAGGGAGAAGAAAAAGAGGAAGACCCAGACGATCGTGGAGAGACGATGTGGACGAGGCTATGGAGGACAGGGGTCTAACAGATGGAGACTAGGGAGATAGAAACGGATGGAATCAAAGGCTGAGAGAAGGAAGACAGCATCAGCTGTAGAAAATCCTTGATATATATATATATATATATATATATATATATATATATATATATATATATATATATATATATATATATATATTATGCATTTGTCATACAAGGTTCCTGTGCAAAAGTGGCAGCTAAGATCGGACAGTGACAAAGAAGTTGTCAAGCAAAAAAAGGCAGAAATACAGGCAAAATTCAGAAAGCAAATGGGCTTAATTAAAGCTTGATTTGTTACCACCAATGACGGCAATACAAGTAAGAGATTTTTTGCCAATTCAGAAGTGACCGCTGAAATTACCAGTGTCGACTAAATAATAAAACCAGATTTAAAATATCTTAAAAAAAAAATTTTGACCGCATAAAAAGATGATTTTACAAACCTATTATCTTCTATTATTTAAAAGTGAAGAATATTTTTTTTTGAAGCATGTATAACACTATCTAACAAGTTGTAACTTTTAAACAACATTATAAGTTTTACTTGAGGAATTTAGTTGTAAACCACGTTCACCGCAAGTAACAGAAATTACAACGCTTCTTTACAGATACCCAAGCCTTGCCTAGGAGACCAGATGTTCTTAGAAGTTAAGCGATCTATTAATCTTTGTTCAAATAGTAGTTATTTATTATATCATTTTACACCAACGTAGGTTTGTGTCCTAAAAATTTCAAGAAGTTTTGCTGGTGTTTTATTCAAAACTATTCTTTTATATAAGATACTTTTAGTTTGTAAATTTTAAATGTCTTTAAACCATTCTACAATATACTTTCACCCGAAAATATCTCTTTGGATTCAAAGCTTTTGTGTCCTAAACATGTTGTTGCAAACATAAAATCTTTTATATTTAAACTTTAAATACTTAAATGCGACTTAAATGAACCATCGTTCCTTTAGTTCGCCCACCATGACGATATTTAGTTTTTCAGCCATACGCAAGTGTCGCTATATATACTGAATTGCCTATTTACATAATGAAAACTAACTCTAATCCCTTCTCTATATTTTTATATGTAGAAGGTTACTCAGAATTTAAAAAAAAAATAACCGGTCAAGTGCAAGTTGGATTTGCGCAATTAGTCTTTTGAACGTTGAATGCTTTTAAAATAAAAAGTTTTGTTACGGAAGTATAAAATGTGTGACTTCACAAAAACATCCCAAATGAGTTTTCAACAAACTTTTTTTCCGATCTTTAGTGAAAACTGATGACCTAGAATTTATATATATATATATATATATATATATATATATATATATATATATATATATATATATATATATATACAGTAGAACCCCGATTATCCGAGCTCCGGAATAACCGAGCCAATCTAAGAACCTGATTATCCGAGGTACGCGCGGTTTATGCTGTGTATTAACCGAGCTTCTAAAATATGTACTCGTATATACATATTTCCATTTAAAATCGTCGGGGCCTTCGGGGAATCCCCCTGGCCCGTGTGAGGGGTTCCCCTATTTATGTTTTTGAACTCTTTCAGCATGTAAATTTGCGTGAATGCAGTACGTTTACTACGGAGAGGTACGAGTATACTCACATAATTTATTTGGTTGGAGTTCTGGTAGTTAAGTGTAATTAAAACGAACTGCTTTGTTTAAATTTTTGTTTGTCGTATTATAATGGAGCAAAACAAGCGTAAAAGAATTGTCGTTCCTATTGAAGAAAAATTAAAAGCCATCAGAAGAATTGAAGCAGGAGAGACAATTAAAGTTGTTGCACGAGATTAGGGAGTAGGTGAGATAACAGTTGGAGACTGGAAAAGAAACCGCACAAAAATAGAAGAGTGGGTATATCAAGCCTCCTCGTCCTTAGGAAGAAAATCAATGAAAACCGGCGAGTATGAAAAGGTTAACGAAGCTTTATTCATGTGGTTTAACCAACAGAGATCAAAAGGTGTGCCTCTGTCAGGTCCGATTTTACAACAGAAAGCAATAATGATTAGTAGGCAATTCCCAGAGATAGTTCAGTTTACCGCCAGTTCTGGATGGCTTGACCACTAGAAAAAACGGTACGGTGTACCACAACTGACTGTATGTGGTGAAAAACTTTCTGCTGATGTGTCATCAATTGAGAAGTTTAAGCAGACCTTTAAAAAGCAAATCGAAGATTGTGGATACACATGTGATCAAGTTTACAACTGTGACGAAACTGGTCTGAATTATAAAATGCTTCCATCAAAAACATTGGCATCTCGACAGGAAAAATCAGCTCCTGGGCACAAACGACGTAAGGAAAGGTTAACTATAAAGATATGTTCCAATGCATCTGGCAAGCACAAAATCCCAATGATGGTGATTAACAAGTCTGCACGTCCAAGAGCTTTAAAAGACATCTCACCCAAAGCCCTACCAGTCTATTATAAAAGTCAGAAGAGCGCATGGATGGATGCGACCTTATTTACTAACTGGTCTGAAGAAGAGTTCGTGCCATCTGTAACTAAATTTTTGAACAGAAACCCATTCCCATTAAAGCAATTTTGTTAATGGATAATGTCCCCTCTCACCCTGGAGAAGGATTTCATGTGGACGAAATTGTTGTAAAATTTTTTTCTCCAAATGTAACCAGCATAATGCAACCAATGGATCGAAAACATTTTAAAAAAATTATAGGCGTTTATATCTTGAACACAGAAAAGGGGGATATTATCAATGGGATGAGAAAGGTTACACTGAAAAATGTTATTTACTGGGTAAGTCAAGCTTGGAATTCTGTGCGTACTACCACTATTCAAAAATTAAAAGTTATTGATTTGGAGGACTATAATGACAGTGAAGATGATACTTCATTAAATGAATTAGCTTCGAAATTGAGAAGCCAAGGCGAGATGTCCTGTTCAAATTTTGACAGCGAGATAGAAGAAAAAGAAAAAAGTTTATTTGAATTAATGAAAAATTAAAAGGTTGTGAAAATGTGACAAGAGAAGATGTTGTTGAATGGATTACAGCAGATGATTTAGAAGAAGAAATGAGTATAGAAGAAATAACGAATGCCTTTCAGGAAACCGAAAAAATCAGAAGACGATGACGATGCGGCGGTGGATGAACAGTCTCCCACTAAGATTTCTCATCAAGAAGGTTTTGCTTCTTTGGAAAAAGCTTTGAGGTATATCGAACAACAACCAGAGGCAATCCCAGCGGATTTGCTTCTTCTTAATAGATGGAGAAACATTGCAGCGAGAAAAAGAAAATGCAATATGAAACAGAAGCGCATAGATACCTATTTCACTGTTTTATAATATATATACCTATTTATATGTTAAAAACGTTAATACATCGGTTTAACAGATAAATTACTAAAGTTAAGGCACTCGTAGTAATTTTCATTTAATCTACATCCTGTAGAAAATATTCCAGAATTTTTTCAAAATTTTTTGATCAGTACTTTTCGAGATAAGGGGGGGGGACAGCGATTTTTCGCACTTTTTTAAAAATAATACAAAGAGAATTGTGCGCAAGTATTACATTATATATTTTTTTGAACTCGTCTTTTTACAAGCTTTGATTTGACACCCCACTCGACGACCTGGTAAAATTTTTTTTTACTTCCAATTTCACCCCCCAAAACTAACCCCTCAAGTCAAAATTTAACTTTCAAAACTACACTGCTCTGATGAGGCCACAAGTTTCTATATTAGTGCCAAATTTCAACTTTCTTTGTCAAATAGTTTCGGGGAAAATCGAGTGTGACGGGCGGACAGACAGACGGACAGACACTGAAGTGATCTTATAAGTGTTCCGTACGGAACACTAAAAAGACTAATATTTACTAGTACAGTGTTTTCTTTTAAAGCTTGTTAATAGATCTGTAAGTATTTTTTCTAAAAAGTACGTGTTTCCTTTCACTAGAATAGCATCAATAACTACCACAGTATCCTTATTTTTTGTGGAAAACGGAACGGCGCGTACCGATACCTAAGTTGCCAGGTAATAAAAGAGATAAGGCAGGATACTGATGAAAAATCAAGCTCCTCGAGATTGAATAGGTGTCCAAACGTTGGACCTAGTTTAAGAATAAAACTTCAGATGATCTTCCTTTTTTTATTTTTAAAAGAAATAGATAATAAGTCTCAATTAAATTAATTAAATAATAATCGCATATTAAATGATCGGCTACCATATATATACAGGGTGAATCCAGAAAACAGGTTATGTTACCGTATACACCCACAACTGGCACAAAAGGGATGCCGTTAGCAAATCTAGGTAAGTATAGTGTGCTATACTTTCTTTTATCATTTTTCCTATATGTTTGTTAGACTCTATCTTTTAACACTCATAGTATAATATCATTAATTCTTTATGTCATTACTTCTCTCCGATAGTTTTTGCGCCATTCTCCGCACTATTTTAATTTTTAGTGTTCCGTACGGAACACTTATAAGATCACCTCGGTGTCTGTCCGTCTGTCTGTATGTCACAGCCGATTTTCTCCGAAACTATTTGACATGGAAAATCAGAAGTGAAAAAAACATTTTTTTACTAGGTCACCAAGTGGGGTGTCAAATGAAAGCTTGTAAAATCGAGTTCCAAAATATATATAATGTGACACATGCACACATTTTTCTTTGTATTATTTAAACAAAATCACGAAAAATCGCTGTCCCTCCCCTTTATCTCAAAAAGTACTGATCAAAAAATTTTGAAAAAATTCTGGAATATTCTCTACGGAGTGCAGATTGATCAAAAATTATAACGAGTGCATTACCTTTAATATCTTATCTGGCAAATAAAAAAAAAATTAAGGTCATTTGTTTTCACTAAAGATCGGAAACAAACTTTGTTGAAAACTCATTTGGGGTGTGTTTTGTGAAGTCACTGATCATTTTATACTTCCGTAACAAAAAATTTTTATTTTAAAAGCAATCAACGTGCGGAAGACTAACTGCGCAAGTCCAACTTGCACTTGACCGGTTTTTTTTTTAATTCTACGTAACCTTCTACATATAAAAATATAGAGAAGGGATTAGAGTTAGTTTTCATTACGTATATAGGCAATTTAGTCAGGTCGTCAGTTTTCAGTAAAGATCGGAAACAAACTTTATGGAATACCTACGCATTTGGGGTGTGTTTTGTGAAGTCACTGATCATTTTGTACCTCCGTAACAAACATTTTATTTTAAAAGCAATCAACGTATAGAACACTAATTGCACATGTTCAACTTGTACTTGACCGGTTATTATTGTTTCGGGCATACTAGAAATATCTACGTTGAATTGTTTAAACTTCATTATTGTTGTATAATACAACCTACCCGAACTAACGCAATGGCTCGACTCGAGCATATCTCTTAAATTGCCAGGACCTACACTTGTCCATTTTAATAATGAAATAAAATACGTAGGTAAACTAAAATAGCTCTACAAAATTTATGGGGAAAGTACAGACACCGTAATGCTAATAAACCACAATAACTCTCTACACTGAACACCTTCAATGGCATTACGCGACGCCCAGCTTAATTAGAACTATGTATTACGCTGGCTTAAGCTAACATTTAGTATAATTGGATTTTTAAGGTTAAAAGTCTAATAAATTTTAATTTTTCAGCTAAGAATATAAAGTATATTTCCAAGTTAATTATTAAGAATAATTTTTTTTCCATTTTATAGGGAGTTTTCCTGAGGCTCTACGTATTTGAATTAAATTCAGATCAAATATCTCACTTTTCCTGAAAACTGACCGACTGGATCGACTACTAACAAATAGGTCCTTGACTTCCAAAATTTACTGACTTTCTTGATATTATTTTAGCTAATAACAAGAAAATCATTATATTAATAAATACCAACTGAAAATTTTGTGAAGTTATACTTTAATAAATTATATACCGCCACGTATAATCGACTTTTAAAATTAATAAGTAGTAGTGCCAATACCGGTAAGCATCCAAAGCAGGTTTCACTACATGGTAATTGGTGACCGTTCAGTGGTCTTAGCAGTGTTGCACGGAAACAGACCAAAGGAACTTCTTGCATAAGACTGGGTTGCAATTTTCTCTACTATTTTCTGCTCCTTATTCTCATCGCAGTAATTCAAATTTTAAACGGAGGATTGATTTGGTGGAAAGTGATTTCATGAATGGCATAGTCAGTCTATATTAGGGGTCGGCAACCTTTTAACTAAGGGGTGCCAGTTTTCATCTATACAACATTTTGCGTGCCGACATAGGTACTTACTACAACTAAAAATAACAAAAATTAACTTAAATTAACTTAAAATAATGCTTTTAGAAGGTTTAGTTACAAAAAAATTTTAACATTTAACAAATAATTTTATTATACTAGTCCTAGGATCTAGTGAGAACCCTGTGCTTGAAGTTCTTTAGAGAGTTTTCTTATATCCGGTTCATGTCTGGTTATTTTTTAGTGTCACACATGCTTCCGAGTTGTCTGTTGTCAGCCTGCTTCGGTACGGGTTTAAAATCACTCTCATATGGGAAAAAAGTTGTTCACAGATATAGGATGGTCCGAAAGCTGTAAGCATGGCAAACGCTACTTTCTTAAGACAAATAAATTTCTCTGGTAATCTCATCCAACAACTGAGTATCTCGTTTAAATGATTCTAGCAGTCACCTTCTAATACCCTTCTTAATTCTACAAATTTCGTGTTCCATACCTCGGAGCTTTTAAATTCAATGTATTGAAGATCAAAATCATTAATGTCCATCCATGAGAAAAGTGATATGTCAAAGCAACTGCTGGAAAAATCCATTAAATCTGGTTTGATTAAAAAAGCGAACATAGGACCATGTTTATCAAAATCCTACCCCTCTCGATAAACTCCTCTTTTAAATTAGTCATATATTTAAGAATGGATATATAAGTTTTTAGATTTGGAAAATATTTATATGTGTTTGTAGTAATATCGCTGATAAATAAATCTATTTTTAATTTGAATGATTTCCAGGATTCGTAGAAATCCAGAACTGTTTTGCCTGAACCTTGTAACTTTAAGTTGAGTTCACTGAGATGGTTTGTAATATCAGTAAGAAACATTAACATACAGATCCAGTTCTTATCTTCTAGTTCAGGATAAGCATCCACTTGATTTTTATCCAACAAGAACGATTTAATTTCGCCCAGACATTGCACAAATCTAGAGAGCACTTTACCACGGCTGAGCCAGCGCACATTATTGTGCAATGGTATATCTGAATATGCACTTTCTAATTCCTGCAGAAACGCCTTAAAGTGTCTATGGATCAGTGAAGAATGACCGACAATGTAGTTAACTATTTTAACCACCCTATCCATCACGGATTTTAAACTTCCAGCGGAGATTTTAGCGTACAAACTCTCTTGGTGAATTATGCAATGAAAATTCAAAACCGATCGACCCATGCGTTCAATAAAAAGGGAAACATATCCTTTATGTCTCCCAATCATAGCAGGAGCGCCATCTGTCGTTACGCAAAAAATTTTATTTAAATCAATGTTCCGCTTTTCAAAATGTTTAACAAATTCTGAAAATATATCCTCTCCTCTTGTAGTTCCCTGCAATGGGAGCAGACAAATCAGCTCTTCATACACACTGCCATCATCGAAGTATCGCGCAACGATTGCCAGACGGGCAATGTCATTAATATCGACACTTTCATCCAATGCTACACTAAATACAAAACTCCGTTTAATAGCGTCTCTCTGCTGTTTTTGGACATTTTGTGTCATTTCGGTAATTCGTCTCTCGATGGTCCGCGCTGATGCCGGTATATCCCTAATCCTGGCCAATATTGTATCCTTATTGGGCAAGTCGTCGAATAAAATCTCGCCAGTACTCAAAAACGTCTGCTTCGTTTGCTTCATAAATTCTCCATCAGTGAACGGCCTACTCTTTGGTGCCAACGACTGTGCAATTTTGAAACTGCATTCAGTTACCTGATTTTTTTCCTTGGAAAACTTTGCTAAAGAATGTTGACTGTTTCTCGTATTGTTTACTTGCTCTTTGTATTGCCTCCCTTTTACCAGCGTTATCTTTAAATGACGATTCATATTTTATCTGGAAATGTCGTTGAATACTAGATGTCCGGAAAACTACGCTTTCCCGACATAGGACACAAATGGCCCGATCGTTTTGCTGTACAAAACCGTAATCTGCTGTCCATGAAGTTTGAAATGATCGAACGTCTACCTTCTGTTTCTTCATGGCCATAACGCAACGTAATTTTAATTTTTAAGCTTTTCGACAACTATTGACTGGAACGGATGTTACTTCTATACTAAATGATCTAAACGTGTAGCCGCTTGCTATATATAGAAAAATCATTTTTCCAGAAAATTCCAATAATTACGTTTATTAAATTTCTTAGAACAAAAATTATTATCTACAACGCGCTTATTGCAATCAAAGGGCCGCCTAGAAGTTAAATCTAACAAAAACTAAAGTTCGGCAATATAAAAAGAGTTGCGGCGCGCGTCGGAACGATTGAAGTCAAGTCAAACAAAAACCGCCTTATAGCGGCTCTTTTGATCTGAATTGAGGACGTTTATTTGTGTTTTTTTGCCTAGGCTTATATTTTGAGGCTTGCCGTCTTTAATACTTGCCAAAATTAAAGCCAAACCAATGCATTCAGTAAAATTATAAATTACAAAAAATATATATTTTGTAGTTTTTGGTAATAATACCTAGTGACCTATATAATATATCGTTTTTGTTTGTATCGTTAAAGTAATACTGTCTTCGATTATTTACTTAATTTCGAAACATGTCACAGATTACAGAATTAATGTGTAAACTTTGAATAGGTACGCGTGCCATTCAAAATTGCTTGGGGTGCTAGAGATGGCACGCGTGCCATAGGTTGCCGACCCCTGGTCTATATATATATATATATATATATATATATATATATATATATATATATATATATATATATAATGTCTTTATAAAGAGTTATATGCACTTTCTCATGTAGCTTTGTAACACTGGAGGAAATTTTTATATTTTTTTTCACATGACCGTCACTTCTAAAAAAAAATTGATAAAATTTTTACCTATCACTGCCTTTACGAGATTTTTTGAGTCTCATTCGCATATTCTTGTACTTATTTTGATTAAAAATGATGAAAAAGTAATATAATATTCAGATTTTTTTATGATCCGAAGTATCCTGAGAAGAACATGTCTTCTTCTCGACGTAGGCGACCCTCTCGCTTTTGCCTGTGGTTGGTGCCTTTTTTTAAGCATTCCAGAGAAAACGATACTACGAGTGGTTTGCCATTGCCTTCCCGAGAGAGGCGACCCTCACGTTACAATTTTTTTTTTTAATTTTATTTTCCGAGCCCAGAAGGTATAACACAATATATTCGAAGTAACCCCTGTAACTCATTATATGCTTAACTATAAATAATATAGTTTTAGTTTGTACTTTATCTCGAATAACACCAGGAAAAATTCTACAAAACTTCTCGACCCTATTTCCTCTTATCGCCTAAAGGGCCTCCACATGTTTGACTATAAATATTTACACATAAAATTTCTCATTATCACGACCAAAAATGTATTGACCTCTACCTTTTAACCCTCTATCGCTTAAAATTTATAGAATTCATTCCTATTTCAAGTATTATATAACATATGTACCAAACGTTAAACTGTATACCATTATATTTTATTACGGGCACTACATATTTACTTAAAAAAATCCCTAAAGCCATACAGGGGCGACACCTGGGCGGAAAAAGCGATTTATGTTCGTCTTTAACTCCGGAAGTTTTATTTAGTGGAAATTATAGTCCTGAGCAAAGCATTCCAAAGTGATGATGTCCTCCAAAAATTTTTTTGATAATGGTGGTAAGAGGAGTACCAACCTAAAAATCATAAGAATGTGATATAATAGCGCGACGTACATTTCTAGCATGCACCACTCTACGAGGAATTAAGTGGCCTACATCCGCCGAACACTTTCGGTAAAAGAACTCAGAGAATAAGCTCAAGTTGCCAATCATTCTTCAATGTTTTCAGGAATCAAAGTTGCTAGTTAGTTCTAGGTCTTCAATCAAACAAGAAACTCTGAGCCGAATCGCACAAACGCAGCATATGTTGGACAGCAAAGCTCAAAAAATATGGGAGATCATCGTTGGTCGAATTTAAACTATATATACGACTAGAAGCTGTTGTGAAGGGGACAACTTTTTAGTACGAAATAATATTCTCAGCCTTTGAGAAGGTTTCTTTTTTATGTATGCCACATCTTCATGCCAAGCATATTTTCTGCAAAGTTAACTACAGGTTGAGTTTTTGGAGCATCAAATTCTACTGAGTTTCTACCCAAAAAAATATTTTGGGTCCTTGTTAAGTTAAATGACTCACATAGGGGTATTTCAGCGTTTTAGGTGGTCATAAAACAATTTCCTAAAACTTGTACCAGGTAGAAAAAACTTGGTACCTAACAATGTAGGTATAGAACAATAGGCAACCACTCCCATTACGCTCTGGAGCCTCGAACGAAATTTGATCGTCGCTCTGAGTGTTCGTTTCTCGTTACAAAAGAGTTATTTAAAAAACTTAAAATTTTGTCTTTTTTGAAGTTTATCCCGAAGAAACCTCTGATGCATTTGAATATTATAGGTAAGAGCGCATACATACTGATCATTCTTATTTATTTATTTTTTTAAATAATTAGTAATGTTTTCAAAGTAGAAAATGTTACTCGATATTGTTGTACAAAACCCCGTTTTTCGGTATTTAAAACGGTATTTGCCGTACTTCCGAGTGCGTCCCAGTGATTTTATTAATTTTAGCAAAAAAAGAGTATATGCACTAATCAAATATATCAATATTAGCTTTGATTACCCTAGAAATCGGAATTTTTATGGTCTTCAAATCAGACAGTGAAAACCACGTGATATTTGGAATTTATTTATTGTTTTTAATGTAAACAGTATTTTGTTGTAGGATCCGAGGGTTCTTCAGGTGCTCCAGTAGTAACGCATAGACTACTTTTCGACAAAACGCAGGAACAAAATTTGCCAAATTTTAAAGAGAAATTGATGTATCTTGAGAATTATATTTTATCACAAGATGAATATTGTGATGAGCAAAGGAAGAAAGTGGAGCATAAATTCTCCTATTTGAAGTCACAATTCAAGAAAAAGTGGACAGAAGCGCATAAAAAAGCAGAATGAGGAATGGTTACAAGGAACATTTTAAATACCTCTGGTAAAACCGTTGTTCTGGTCGACCAACAAAGTCATTTGAGGAATCAAGTGAGAGGGGCAAACGTACAAAAAACAGAGGAAGTACACAGTGCTGTAGACAAAGAAGTAATAATGCGTGCTGCTCAAACATCCCTTCAAAGTTCTGGAGAGAGAATTGCATCCAATATTCTAAAGGACATAACTAACTCTCCCCAGTCAGCCCAAGAATACCAGAAAGAATTCAAAATGTCAAAGTAGCATGAAAAACAGTCACAACTAAATCCAGTAGCCGCCTCCTCAATGCTTGTAGAAGCTGACCTCTCAAGGGGATAGTATGAAATAATAAGGAATAGTGACAAAATATTATCTGAGTTACATCGTGTTACAGCAAGCAAGAAGGACTTGTTATCCGACGAAGGAGACTTATCGGGTAACTAAAACATGTGCTGAAATATACTTACAACATTTATTGGATCACACGGCATTTGACGACATATTTGGAGGATGTACTAAAAGAATTAAATCTAGAAGATCATTGACATTCATTTTGAAATCGGAATGTGGCAGATCACAAGCACAATTTAAGCAAAAAATGCAAGAAGAAGATTCAATTGACAACGACATTTTTCAAAGTTGCTTTGTTCTACTACAATTGATCTGTGGGACAAACAAGAAAGTTATTTGGCAGAATCCAACTCCCTCTTCACAACGATACCGTCGGTCCATGAGGATTAGATTTTTTAGAAAAATAGTGAATATTACAAATTCTGAAATTACAAATAAAATGCTATAAACGCATTGGAAAACAACGAATTCGTACAGGGAGATATCTCGTTTTCCACGAAACATTTAATGACGCTAACTGTGGTCAGCGCAAAAGTGTACAATGCTGCTACTTCAACAATGAGATGCTACATTTGTGGTGATAGTTTATAGCAGTTTAATGGTCTCGATGTAAAAAATAACGTCGATACAGATGCATTACAATTTGGCCTGTCTGCATTTGTCATACAAGCTTCCTGTGCAAAAATAGCAGATAAGATAAGACCGTGAAAAAAAAATTGCCAAGAAAAAAAAAAGGGCAGAAATACAGACAAAATCCAGGGAGCCAACGGGCTTAATCATAGATGTGCCAAAAGCTGGATTTGGTAACACCAATGGTGGCAACAGAAGCAGGAGATTTTTTGCCAATCCAGAGATGACCGCTGAAATTACAGGTGCCGATTTCAATGTCATAAATCGCTTGAAAGTGATTTTGTAAGTAATATTGAGTGGTCATAAAGTCGACTTGAAAAAAATTTTCTGACCATGGATATGAGACCAAAATTTATGGGAAGTTGTATCCCTGGCATGCCATGACTCCTAAGATGCATAAAATATTAATTCACGGTGCAAGAACAGTCCGAAGAAGCAGCAGAAGAGCAAAACAAGCACGTTCGCCTGTACCAGCAAAATTTTACTTGCTGTGCTTAAAAGATTATTGCTCAGCTCAGATCCTTTAATATCTAGTATAAGCTCAAAAACCCAAAATCTATGGCGTTTAGTAAAGAAGTAATATAAATGCTTGTTTCTGCTGAACCCAATATTAACGACGAAAGTTTCGAAAAAGAAGAGAAAGCCCAGGCGCAGATGAAGAGACGTGGGATTCTTCATCGTTTCTTTATATATCAAAATGTATTTTTCCAAAAGCTTTCACTGCTATATTTAGACGTAAAACCTGATTTAAAAAAACTGAAAACAAAAAAATAATTTTGGCCTCATAAAACGCTGAAATACCATGTCCGACTTCCTGCTACCTGCTGGTATTTGTATGTATAGCTAGTAATCGAGTGTTCAAGTATACGAGCAGACTGTCGTGGTCAAAATTATAGATTGAATTCCTTTCCAGCAGATCGCCAGTATAAGGGAGTAAGTTACTAGGCGACAGTATTGAGTCTTGGGGCCCACCGGCGCACCCGTCAATTGGCATTCGTAAAGAACGCTCTCTGGGCAAAAACTAAGTTGATCCCTACTTGCGAAAGCCATATGATGGTCTCTAATAATAACAAATCCTTCTATAACTTTCAATATTACTAAAAACAATACTACTGGTCGGTAGTTATTTGGTAAGATCTTTTTACCTTTTTGGGTATCGAGAAATAAATATTCCTATTCTGTAGGATGGATTGAAAGGTCTGCACAAGAGCAGTGTTAGTTCGCTCGCACATTTTTTGAGCCCTATGGCAGATATTCCATCACCACTAAAAGCTTTTTTGGTGTCTAGCATCATTAAAATAAGTTTGATGACACACACACTGCCTGAATATTATAATGCCAACAGACACACATGCAAACCAGCGTGGTGTAGAGAGCCTAAAACGAATACAATACTCTCCGTAGCGTCTCTATATAGATCGATGAGTTTTAAATATTTTTCAACAAGGATAGATTTATTGCAGTAATTTATAGAGATAAGCTTCTTCTTATAGTGCCATCTCCATTACGGAAGTTGGGATGTAATCACGGAGAATTCTTCTCTATCCTGGGCAACTCTTAATAAAGAATAAGCCTGTCCAGTTTAGTACATTTTTTAGCCAGGAACATTGTCGGCATCCTGGACCTCTCTTCCCTTTAATTTTGCCCTCCATCACTCGGAGAAGCGAGTATCTTAGACCCCTACAGATATGTCCCGAGTAGCGATTAAAAAGGAGTGGAGAGAAAACACATTCTTGACGAACACCTCTTTTAATTGTGATTTCTCCATTTCTTTGTTACTTAGTCGTATCGTGGCCATCTGATCCCAATATAAGTGAATAATAAATCTGGTGTCATTTTCATCAAGATCTATATTCTAAAGCATCCGTATCAATTCTGGATGTTTGACTCGCTGAAAGGCTTTTTCGTAATCGATAAAACATAGGTATACGTCTTTCTTTTGATCTCTATATTTTTGCAAAAATAGAGGGAATAAGAAAAATAATAAATGACAATATTTATATCAAAAAGTTAAAATTACAAAACAGAAAATTAAATATGGACCTAGTTTACTTTATCTAACAGTTTTAACAGAGTTTGATTGAAATCACCTTTCAGGAAAACGTCGTAGATAGAGTAGTACGATTACATTAGTTGCTTTTTTTTTGGCCTTGAAATTTTTTAATTTATCAACTACTTAACAACGTATTCTAGTAACAACAATTAACCTCAATTTATTAAATTCTATCAAATTTCTTTATCTTTACAAGTAGCTCTTAAATCATATTTCAAAGTTAATTTTGCTTGATTATGTATTATTAATGCAATTAAATTATCTATATTATTGGCATGGAAAGTACCCATATGTAATAATCGATAAATCATCTGTCTGTTATAAGCTTATCTAGCGGAAAGTACAACAGATAACACTATATTTATTCTATGAAAGATATTTAACATAAGGTGAAATTAACCGATCATATATACATTAATTATTTATTACTATATGATAGAAAGGTTGCCAATAAAAATTAGATAATTTAAATCTGCAAAGTTTTCCAGCCCTGTAAGTCAAATGGCTAGTTATTTGTGTTAAGTTTGGCTAACAGCATTACTGCTAGTGTAATTTTATACTCAATGAGAGCGACAAACTGTACAGTATAATTTCCCTTAAAGCTTAACCCTGACAAATCGTCAATACTTATTTGTGGTTACGGCTCACAAACCAGCCAGGTACAGATAACAGCAAAATCATATTAATCAATATCAAGTAAGAACGTGACAGCTCGTATTCTTGAAAAAATGTGCTACGAAAAATTTTTTTACCATCAATGTATTCTTTGCTCAATTACCTTAGTAAGTTGTCCAATCACCTCCTGCATCAATAATCGCCTGACATCTTTGATGCATGCTGTAGACGAGATTTTCTGCATACTACATATCTCCAAATGTTTCGAATCTCGCGAGATAACTGAGTCAAAGTCTTTTCTCCGAGTTTTCTGTTTACAAGGGACCAAACGTTCTTAATAGAGTTGGCATCCGGAGTTTGTGAGGACCACTCTAGTATCTTACCGTGGGCCCAAACGAGCCGCTTAGCGACGTAATTTTCGCCCAGCAAAGGTTTCTTCAACATGCTTCGGAATTTGACATCATGAGCACGAAAATGTTGTCGAATGGTCTCATGGGACACATTCAAACCCGTTATTCTTAATTTTGCCGCTCTTTAACGCAGTGTCAATTTTGCGTCCCGTGAAAACAAAGGCATGATTCGTTTTTCGACTTTCGAAGCGACTTTGCTTATCCAGTCACTTTTTGGCAAGTCGTCCACATTTTTCGCCTCGTTAAAATGATTTGTCTACTTCTTCACAAAGGACACCGTGGCCGCAGAATACGTCAGTTTAGGTCCCTTTAGATGGGAATAAAGAAAGATTACGCAACCGACGCGTAAACAAGTGACTCATTTTGGATTTTACGTGATTTCGATGAAAGTTCGGAATCGACTTATACCCTTACTAAAATGCGTCATAGACAAAGGGTCCCTCTACCGATTTTTTGTTGAATCGCTAGAATCGCATCTACCAGAAAGGAATTATCGCGAAAATGTTCTTACTTGACAAACTGTACAGGGTGAGTCAACGATAGACTAAAGTACATTATCTCATTTATTTCGGGAATGAGGAAAAAATGTTAAATACAATAGTTTTAGGGAATGTTAAGGTGCATAGTTTAAAATTATTTTTGAGTATACAGGGTATTTCAAAAAAGTGTAGCCGATATAACCTATGTTTTTTTAAATGGAATATCCTATTTTCTAATTTATTTTTAAATTCTGCGTAAAATATTATAATTTTTTTATTAATAATGTTATATACCTAAACCTAGTAGTTTTTCTAATATTTCAATTTTTTTTAAAAAATACTAGTTTTTCAGTTTTGTAAAAAATTGCTAATAGCGTCATTGTTTCTGAAGGTGGAATACTCATAATTGCTACCAGCGTTCAATAGAGTTGAAAAAGAAGATATATGTAAAGAAATTTTTAAATGGCACACCCTGTATATTAGTACTTTTCTGATTGATTTTACAAAACCCTCCAACTTTTATTAAGTATGTCATATACCTATTTCTAATAGTTTTCGATTTGTTTTGAATTTTTCAATTTTACCCTTGTTTTTAATACACTTACGCTATAACATCATAGTTGCCAAGACAAAACAAAAATGTAGGCATTGTCAAATTTTTACATGTCTATTAAGCAAGCAAAAATAGTTTAATTTGTTGTAGTAAGTAAGGTATAACGATAATGGTTATGGATTTTCCTAAAAATGAATTAATTGATATGATTTATATACTAGGCGAGGCGGGAAAAAATTGTCTTTGGTAGTACGGCTTTAAGGAGCGAAGTACCCTAATAGACGTATACCATGTAGAAAATCTTTTCAGTGCTTAATGGAACGCTTTGATGGTAGTGGTAGCGTTGAGTATACGAAACGGAAAGTAGTAAGCCAGAATGCTACCAATAGGAAAAAAGAAATGGCGATTTTACTTCAAGTTGAAGATAATCCCCAGGTTAACAGCCGTCAATTAGCTGGCTTATCTGACAACCCCAATCTACGGCTAATTGCACCACGAGTAAATACAGGTATAATCCCTTTCATATGGAACTACATCAAGAACTTCAAGATCGTGATTTTGCACGACGAGTAAACTTTTGTACCGCCATGAATGAAGCAATAGAGGCCGATCCATATCTAAATTTTTTTGCAAAACCAATGTGGATTCAACAAGACAGAGCTCCTGCTCATTACCAATTCGGGAATTTTTAAACGATCGTTACCCACAAAAATCGATCGGTAGAGATGGATTCATTCAGTGGCAGCAGGTAACGAGCAGCTGCTCTCGGATCAGCCTTCGCCGACCTTAACTCGATTTTAACGTATCTTAAACTTTTTTTATATAATATAATACAAAGAGGTTCTTCAATTGTCCTTTTAGAAGGGACAAGGCATGCACATCTGCGATTCATAGGTTCTATATTCGAAACTGGGAGTTAGTTCAGTACCGTTATACAGTTCATTCGTAACAGTTCACTCGTAGCTATTCAGTTGTAACAGTAATGTTAATTGGCTTTATTAAATATGACAACTGTGGGAATTTAATGTAGCCAAAATGCACATGACTATGCAGCTAAAGTGGACTGAGAACGAGTTGACTTGGCTAAGCGACAACTGCTATAAAGTACAAAAGAAGCTAGAATGCGTCATAAACAAGAACAAATTAGTATTCTATAAGCTCAAATAGCTGATGAAGATTCAGCATATGGCTCTGGAGTCATTGATTCATTTACAGGTAAGAATTTATTTTTGTATTACTGTTTTTTAACCTAATTTTTCAAACCTAAAACTTACAACGCGTTTCTCTCGAAACTACTTTTTTTGTAAACCGCTTGGCGGTGTGTAAGATATCACTGAATCAATTTTGATGAACTTTGGTACATATTTTCTCTACACATATTGCTTGTCTTTGAAAGAAGGAATTTTGATTTTATCAGTAACTTTATTTTTAATTAGCAAAAATGTTAAACGCGGTTACGTAAGTTTTTTTAAACCAGTGCTATTTGATGATTTTTTCTTTAATCTTTTATCCAAAGACAAGATTGATCCTCTAGTAAACTAATTTTTTTTGGAAATTTTGATTTCAGATGACCCAGCTCCCAGTAATCGTGCCCGCCTCAATGTACCTTTAAAAAAAAGGGTCGCAGGGGAACGGGTATAGCGCAGCCATTTTTCTTTTAATTGTATTTTAAGCTACGTATTGTTTTATAAAATGAAAACCTGATTTATATAATGAATAGCTTGGCTAAAAAAATTCCTAAAAAATACTTTTTTCGACTCTATGACTAGGTACATCCCTTTAAAACTATAGGTTCCATTCCCAGTTCAAGTTGTATATGTGTTCTAAACTTGAAATCGATATCTCAGTTCTTTAGAGAATTACCGTACCAACAGAAGAAAAAAAACCGGCACACAGACCGATAAAAGAGAGAGCCACACTTTTCAAAACCTGGAAATTCTACAAAGAGAAGAAATTTAAAAAATCTCTGAAGATAATTTGTTCCAGGATAAAATACTTTCGTTTAGCAAGGGCTGTAATAATATAAAACTAACTGTCTTTACATCCACGTCAAGATAAAACGCTAGACATTTTATTCAGAAAAGAATTAGAATAACCGGCAAGTGCAAGTCGGACTTGCACAATTGGTGTTCTGTACGTTGATTACTTTTAAAATAAAAATTTTTGTTACGGTAAGGAGGTATAAAATGATCATTAACTGCTTAAAACATACCCCAAATGAGTTTTCAACACAGTTTTTGTCCGATTTTTACTCAAAACTGATGACCTTGAAATTTTTGTTTTTTTTAATATACCAGATAAATTATTAAAGATAATGCACTCGTAGCAACTTTCATTCAATCTACACCCTGTGGAGAATATTCTAGAATTTTTTCAAAATTTTTGATCAGTACTTTCTGAGATAAGGCGGGACAGCGATTTTTCGCAATTTTTTAAAAATAATAGAAAGAAAAATGTGCAAAAGTATTACATTAAATATATTTTTAAACTCGCGTTTTTACAAGCTTTCATTTGACACCCCACTCGATTACATGGTAATTTTTTTTCAATTGCTATTTCACCCCCCTAAAACTAACTACTTAAGTTAAAATTTAACTTTCAAAACTACGCGGCTCTGATGAGGTTATCAATTGAAGCACCGGATTGCAGAACTGCCTCTACGCGTGACCCCTGTTTCCCTAGTGTACAGGTCGATCGACGGACAAAATCAAGTTACGACGCAATAATCTTAACTCGTAGTTTTTCTGTTAATAATTAACGAATCATGTTGATTATTGTGTAGAAACACTCTTTAGACTTATGCGCTTCTTATGGATATAGTCGTTTGATAAAATTGTTTGTTTAATTTGTTATTAACAATTACAAATTACTAAATTTCAATAGTAATTAAATAATTGGCCAAAATGATCAATGTGGACTTATTTTTCATACATTTGCAAGCAAAAAAATCGTTTTTTTTTAATGAAAACAGTAATTAAAAAAATTTGGGACATTTAAAAACGTATACTTATGTAAAGGGCCTTCCATTTGAGACTTGACAACTTTGAAATTTCACTGTGAACGCACCCTTAAGCCAATCACCGAACTGTCAACGTCAAAACATTCAGTAAAGTCAACATTTTCATCATGGTGAAGTACACGAACGAACAACGTTTAAAAATAATTAAAATTTACTACCAAAATTTGGAGTCGGTGACTGCAACTTTAAGAGCGTTAACGCCAATTTTTGGTAGTAATTCTCGTCCCAGTAGACAAGCAATTCATAGTCTAGTGAAAAAAATTGAGTTAACATATTCGCTGCTGGATGTTCCCGTACCAGTGTGACAACGGGTTGGTCGAAGTGGCCAGAATATTGCTGCCTTTCAAGCGTCCATCTCAAATGAACCAAAACAGTCGATTTCACGGCGTTGGGCATCGCTCAGACACACAATGGCGAATTTTGCGAAAGGATCTTGGCCTGCACCCTTATAAGTTAAAGTTAACTCAAGAACTAAAGCCACTGGATCATATGAAGCGACGTACGTTCTCGAATTGGGCTCTAGAAATGTTGGAAGAAGATGACCAATTTCATCGCAAAATCATCTTTAGTGATGAAGCGCATTTTTGGATAAACGGCTTCGTCAACAAACAGAATATGCGTTATTGGTCAGGTGAAAACCCTCATGTGCTTGAAGAAAACGTCACTTCAGCCACAAAAAATTACTGTTTGGTGCCGGTGGTATCATTGGGCCGTTCTTTTTCGTTGATGAAAAATAACCGTCACGTTACAGTCAATGAAGATCGCTACAGAGGCATGTTGCAACGTTATTTCTTTGATCAATTGCATGAGCTAGACACTAATGATATGTGGTTTCAACAAGACGGCGCCACAAGCCACACAGCGGGTGTAACAATCGACTTACTGCAATCTAAATTCGGTGAACGTGTTATATCGAGAAATGGTCCCGTCGAATGGCCGCCCTAGATCGTGTGATTTAACACCTCTAGACTTCTTTTTATGGGGGTACATTAAATCATTGCTAATCTATGCTAAAAAGCCTGCGTCGTTAGAGGAGCTCAGAGCCAATATTGAAAGAGAGATAGCGGCCGTTTCCGTCGAAATGTGTGGCCGAGTCATAGAAAATTGGGTTCAACGAATCGACCGCTGCAAACGTGCCCGTGGTGGACATATGAATGAAGTCGAATTCCATACATAAATGTTTTGATTGTACTTCAAGCCGATAGTAAAATTTTCGAAATGTCTCAAATGGGTTGCGTTTTATTTAAAAAAAAACTTGTCAAGTCTTTAATGGAAGACCCGATATGTATATATTTTTAAAATAAACAAAAAACTTAAAACTGAAAGAAAAGACAAAGATTTGTTATCTTTAAATACATATAAAATATAATAGGATAGAGTTATACATATGAAACAAAAGGTCACTTTAATGACGCAAAAATTCATATATTTTGGTTTGCCTCTTCTTTTTCTTTAAAATGGCGTCCACAAATCGTGTTTCTAATTTGGAAAGAAGCTGTAATTTGGGATAGCATCTGTTGGTATTGGAACTTCATCGACATCAGAATCTTCGGAAAGTCCTTTTATTTCAACTGGATTTTCAATTTCTTGTTCTGAAATCTGGATTTTCAACATACAAATTTTCATCTATGTTCGAAAAATCATTAAGGTTTTCATTATCAGTCAACTCTAACAAATGTTTATTTTTGAGGATATCTGCAAGTAGGTTAAGTGGTAAGTCATCTTCTAGATCGGATTTAACAGCCTCAGTTAACTGGTGTTCACTTTGCATATTTTCATGCTTAAATCCCGCTCTACGGAAGCAATTTTTAATTGTTTCCTTGGTTACGTGTTCCCAACCGGTTTTTGCATAGTAGACTGCATCCTAATTTTCTTAATTAACTCAAACGCTGTACCAGCAGTTTCAGTGTTTACTATCAGGTGTTTTAGTATTAGACTTCGGTAATAAAATTTAAATTTTTTTATAATTCCCTGGTCAAGTGGTTGACAAGCTGATGTACAGTTAAGGGGCAGAAACAAGATTTTTATATTTTTTAAGTGGACGTCTTTTGGATGAGATCCTGCATTGTCTAAAAATAACAAAATGTTTCTTTTTTCTTTTGTCATTTTCCAATCAAGATCTTGCAACCATTCTGTCGTAATTTCTCCTGTTATCCAAACTTGCTTATTATATTTCCAAGTTACAGGCAGGTTGTTTATATTAATATTTTTAAATGCTCTGGGTTTAGCTGCCTTACCTGTGACTAAGTATTTTTCTTTTTCCCCTGCCATATTTGCACAATGCAAAAGTGTAAACCTCTCTTTGGGATACTTACCACCAACACATTTTTCTTTTTTTAATGTTAACGTTTTGTTGGATAGAGCCCTAAAATACAGGCCTGTCTCATCGGCATTATAGATGTATCTCGGTGAATGTCCCCTAATTAAAGAAGGGCATGGTTCCCAGAATGATGAAACATCTTCAGCAATAACCGAAGTTAATTCTCCTGAAATCGCTTTAAAACTTATGTTTGTGGCGGATTCTAAATTTATTAAGCCAACCAGAAAAAGCACTGAATGTGGAATGTCCCAGAGACTCGGCTATTTCTTTTGCTTTGCATCGTATTAGCGGACCTCAAAAAAAACATTAACAATAAGTTTTTTTGCATTTTTGTCACGACAAGCCTACTGATACTCTCACCCCTTTTATACATTCTTTGAATTGATATGAAAAGAAAATCAACGCACTAATTCCAGAAAACCTTATCTAAAAAAATAATTCATGTGCATACCTGTCCAAAGAATTCTCTTATGGCGAGCTGCTATAAACCAGTTATGACACATCTTGTCAATTTTGGTACCATCACCAGTCAAAAAGCTTCTTTTTTTCATTCAAATTGCTGTTCGACGTCCACTTGTTTAGAAGGATATGTTTAACTATATCAGCAGCTTGTGTTTTTCCGATATTTTAAACGTTTGGATAAGTCCCTTATACTTAACTTTTCCTTATTGTGAACTTCAACAATCTCAATTTTTTGTTTAAGCGTGAGAATTTTTCTATTTGGAGCTATTTCGACAATGAATGTGTCGCCCACTGTGTCTCTTTTTCGCATAGGCGTCAGACTAATATTAAGTCCCCGCATGTACCGTAAATAGAAATCGGTAAATCCCCGGTTTACTCGGGTGAGCAGGCAGCGAAGTTGGTGCGCGCGCGCGATTGGGAGACGCAACAGCAATACTCGCCACAGAAAAGAGACAAGGCGTTTATTTTTTATTGTTTTTTGTCCTGTTAAGAGAACAATTTTTTGTGTTTTTCGTCCGTTCCAGAGAGTGTCCATCTAAGAGGGATTTAACACAATGCCAATTATATGAAAAGTCGGTCGAGACCATGATAATCTGTCCGTTCAAGGGAGGTGTCCGTGTAAGTGGGGTGTCCGCGAAAGGGAATTTCACTGTACAACGCTTTAAAATCGTTGTAACAATTTTTCACCTCAAAATTCAAAAACCGTTTGGTTTTACAATTGGGTTTTTAAAAGGGTTGAGTACATATGAAATCGAATATTGAAGAATTGATACTTTCAAAAATGGTAACCATTATTGTAAAGGTTGTGGAAATTCTGTGAAATAGCGCCTATTGACTATTTAGTTCTCTAATTTGGTTTTCTTAATAGTTTAGCCAAACGGGAAACCAAATTGTAAAACCAACTGGTTTTTGAATTTTGGCATTAAAAATTGTAAAAAACGATTTTAAAGCATACATATACCTTTTTTACAATTTTTAATTTGAAAATTTATATCTACACAGTTTTCTTATTCGATTTTGCTACGACAATAAACAAATTAACATTAATAATTTAGTTATTTTATTTTCCAATGAAATAACCAAATAAGAAAACGAAATGTCTTTTTAGCAGCCGAAATCATTCAAAAAACAAATTTTCACTGCGATTAGCTGCATGAAAACGTGCACGTGCGCCAAGAGCTAGTGCGCAATTGTCTATTTATCCACATCATTGCTACAAAAATTAACATACTGACCTGAATGTTTGATATAATACTCGCAAATCTATAAAAAATAAGCCGACATTGCTTATTTTGGCCAATTTTTTAATTAATATGTAAATTATTCAGCGTAAACTTTATTCATTGTTAATAACAAATTAAGCAAATAATTTTATCAAAAATTCGTCACATCAACGTGATTCGTTAATTATTAACAGAAAAAACGACGAGTTGATTGATTATTGCATTGTAAATTGCGTTATCCTCTCTCCTGCCTACTAGGGAAATAGGGGTCACGCGTAGAGGTAGTTCTGCAATCCCGTACCTGAAGTCCTATATTAGTACGAAATTTCAACTTTCTATGTCAAATAGTTTCGGAGAAAATCGGATGTGCCAGACAGATGGACAGACAGACAGACGGACAGACAGATGGACAGACAGATGACCAAACAGACGGACAGATACCTAAGTGATCCTAAAAAGGATACAAAAAAAACTTCATAATTGTAAACAATGTGTTCAAACTGAACTGGAATAACTAACGAGGTTATTTAACATGAAAATTTGCGTTCGCACTAGCACAAAATACAATAGCACGAAAATGTAAATGTTTAGACAGCAAATTTTAATATTGTTTCTAGAGGAAATACGAAGCATTATGCACTAAGCGCATAGTATCAAAAATAAACACTACAAAGGCTAATTAAGCGTTAACTTAGATCAATTATCCATGAAATAAACTGGCATCTAATAATCGAATAGATATGTTATCATCATTATTGACTGCTTATTTATATCAAGTGAAGTAAATCATATTTATTATAGTCAAACGTTTTTTCTAATTATGATAGACAGTTAGTATTTTATTATGCGTTATAGTGGTGCCTACAATATTAGTAAACAAAAAGAGATAACTTGATAACAATGTTTGGTATGATAAAGTTATAAAAATAAAACCCATTTTAACCCAGATTAGATAATTTAAAAATAAACCTTAATACAAGAAATCATTTCAGATGATGTACTGGTAGAGGTTTCGAAACGTATTAAATTAAATGTAATCAGGAAAAGGGTCCTTATTTAGTCACAATATTTTCCTTTATCACATTTTCCCAATCTCCACAAGTTTTCTAAAAAGAACGACCATCTTAAACCAAATGACTTAAAAAAATTACTTTCCAGTTGATGATGGCAACAAAAAAAATACAATTTTTATGTGAAAATTCTTACGTCAAATTCATTCGTTGAAAGACGCTATTTTTCAAATGGTTCGTCCCTTTACCTATCTGGTGCAAAATTAATAACCAGTCAAGTACAAGTCGAACTTGCGCAATTAGTGTTATGTACGTTGATTGTTTTAAAACAAAAATTTTTGTTACGGAGTTATAAAATGATCAGTGACTTCACAAAACACACCCCAAATGAGTTTTCAATAAAGTTTTATTCCAATCTTTACTGATTTTTTTTTTATATTCCAGATAAATTACACTGGTCAACACTGAAATTTGCTCTTGAAATTTTATATGTATTAAAATACTGGTTTAATGTTATCAGCTGTACTTTTTTATTTATATGAAATTACAATTTTCTTCAAAATTGGAACAAAAATACATTTTTTTCTATGTTTGATATAATTACACATTATAAAACGGTTTTATTACGATGTTCTTGAACGTAACGGCTTGAGGATCAGCTCTTTGCAAACTACAACGGTAATCGGCCATCATATGGATGTCCCATATTCCTTGATAACGCTCTTTCATTGTGCGTATATTTTGGTGAAATCTTTCGGCCTGCTCTTCACTGAAATCGACAAGATTTCCTGGGACTTGATCTAAATTAGAATATAAATAATGAATTTTGATATTCATGTTGCAGCCCATATCTTTCAAATTGGATAACATGCACTCAACTAACTCTGAATTGTTGTCGGACTTGTTTCCGAGAAAATTTTTATTCACCACAACAAACAATTTCAAAACTTTAGACTCGACTTCATTCATTGAATCATAAAGTTTGGATCTTTCATAAGTTGTCTGATTTGTGGCCCATCAAAAATACCAGCTTTCAATTTTTCTGTGCTTAATCCTGGAAACTTGCCTGAAAGAAAAGCAAAACATTCGCCGTTTTTGTCAAGGACTTTTACAAACCGTTTCATAATGCCCAGTTTGATATCAAGTGGTGACCGTATAATGAGATCTTGATTTTTCTAAGGGCAAATTAATAACATTTTTGGTACTAACCATCAGTTCCTCTCGTACTGGTCACTTTTCTTGAGACCTATGACGTTGTTTGTGGCGGCTATCCCACAGACACATAAAACATGGGAACTTCGTGTATCCACCCTGTTGTTCGAGAAGAAAGTTAACCACAAGTCTACACAAATGAGCCAGTTATAGTCTCGATACTTAATTTTTTCGATTACTGAAGAAATAGTTGTATGCGCTTCTTTCATAGTAGTAGAGTGTGCAATAGGTATAGAATCATACTAGTTGCCGTTATGAAGTAGCACACACTTTAAGCTTCTCTTGCTACTGTCTATAAAAAGGACGCCAATTATTTGGTTGGTATCGTTATGAGCTCATCTTCTCCAAAATACCTCTGACATCATTACAAAAAACTAAATCATTTTCTCTAGAAAAATATGGTAACTAATTCTTTTCTCGGGTCCGATATAAATTAACTTTGGTTCCTGGTGCAAATAAATTCTTTCCTTTTAAATGAGATGCCAAAATTTCAGAGGCTTCTTTTGATAAATTTAGATCCCTTACTAAGTCATTCAATTCCCTTTGATTGAAAGGTTGAAGATCTGATGACTGACTACATGTGAAATTCGAATCAGTATTGCTCATTATGTTGTCTTCAATTTCCATAAGATCTGGTTCTTCAGAGCATTTAAATGATGCTCCTTGTATCTCACCAGAGTATAGAAGAGGTCGTTGAGCGGAGAGGAGTTAGAATATAACCATTTATTTCGATTTCCAGAATTTATGCCGCTAATATTTACGAAGCAAAAATAGCAGTCGTCAGGGTGATTTTGAGGTCCCTACCAAATCATCGGGGTTTTAAATTTGATAGCACTTCTATTTCCATTTAACCATTGCCGAAGACACACAATACAATTCTGACACCCAATATGAGGTACCCATTGCTTGTCTTGATTGTACAATGATATTTGAAAGTGGTTAAAATACGTAGTTTTACGGAAGTCCGAGATAGGTTTTCGATATTTTTCAAAAATGTATTCGCCATAAATATAGCAAAAACATTCTAGATTATGTAAACAACGTCTACGTGTCGAAACCATACCTGAAATTTAAAAAATAATTATTCTGAATCGGGTAGATCTTAAAAAAACTGCGGGTGTAGTCTAAGTTAAAATATTAAAAAACATAAGCTGTCAGAGAAAAATAAAATCGGATTCGAAATCATAACACTACAATAAGCTCAAAATTGAAAAAAAAATAAGAGGAAAAAAATAAAAAAAAAATTATTTGTTGACCAGTGTTATTAAAGGTAATTCACTCGTGATAATTTTCGTTCATTCTACACCCTGTGGAGAATATTCCAGAATTTTTTCAAAATTTTTTGATCAATACTTTTCGAGATAAGAGGAGACAGAGATTTTTCGCAATTTTTTAAAAATAATACAAAAAAAGTATTATTTTTGAACTCGTGCTTTTACAAGCTTTCATTTGACAACCCACTCGACGACTGGGTAATTTTTCTTTTTCACTTCCGATTTCACCACCCAAAACTAATCCCTCAAGTCAAAATTTAACTTTTAAAAGCTGCACGGCTCTGATTAAGGCCATCAATTTCTATATTAGTTGCAAATTTCAACTTTCTATGTCAAATAATTTCGGAAAAAAAAAAAAAAAAAACCAATCGGGTGTCGGGTGTGACCGACAAACGGGCAGACAGACAGGCTGATGGACAGACACCGAAATGATCTTAACACTAAAAAGCAACAATAAACTTTGTTGTAAGTCGATCATCGCAATAGCCCAGCTTTCTTCTTCTTTATTTATTGTCGTATATATAAGAGACAGGCAAGACCATCTTATACCAGATAACTTTAAAAAATGACTTTTCGGTTAATGGTAACAACAAACAAATACAATTTTTATGTAAAAATTCTTACACCAAATTCATTAGTCGAAAAACGCTATTTTCAAACGCTTCGTTCCTTTACCTATCTGGAGAAAAAGGACTACCGTAAAATTAAAAAGCAACAATAAAATTTGTTGTAAGTCGATGGTCGCAATAGCCTAGCTTTTTTCTTCTTTATTTGTTGTTGTAGTTAAAGGACAAAAAACTTTGTTTTTTAAAAACAATGTAGAACATCAAAAGATAGTTTTGAGAAAGAATGAAATTTTAAAGCTATTTAGCCTTGTATCTTTGTTTAAAAGTTTAAAATTTCATTCCGTTTGGAAGTTATACTAATCTTGCAAACTTATTGCCATTTTCAACAATGTCGAAACTTGTTCTTTGATTGGAATTTAAACGAATTTGGGTTGCCTCTGATCGATTGCTATCACACAGCAAGAAATAAACATTACTCTTAGTCCAAATATCTACCGACTCATGATAAATGTTATTGTGGTTATTTAATTTGTAGATATTTTTCTCAAGACTAGTAAAGAGATGAAAAGTCCGCAAAATAGCTTCTTTCGATGAACAAAATTTGCTTTAAAAATTTTTACATAAAAAATTGTTTTTTTTTAAATGACCAGTTAACCGTCAATCGAGAAACCATTTTAGTCATCTAATAAATAATGTTGTTTCATTTTTGAAACTTTCTTCGTGCATTGGAATTCAGAAAAGGCAATAGAGAAGACTGTTAAGAGCCGCTAATTTATGTATGTGTTTATGTGGGTTTTCTATAAGTTTTCTAATTTAACTGTTATAACAGCTATTGTGTATGCTACTTTAACAAACTTCGCAATAATGATTATTGGCATAAAACTTTTATATGACTTATATCATCTGGCGCCGTCTTAAGGACATGTTGGCTATGTTAGCTCTATATTATACTCGTCCTATGTTATCTACAGTCAAAAAAGGTTTATAATTTATTGATAGATAGATGGGTAGGGATGTTTCGTGTATTCTACACATAGTGTTTACACCTGTCAAAAATATATAAAACCTACAATAAAACAATATATATATATATATATATATATATATATATATATATATATATATATATATATAACAAATAAAGCAGAGTAAGTACAATATATAACATATAGATAAGCAGAATATTACCCCCTGTACGTTCGGCCTGTTGTAGAACGCGACTAAAAAATGCTGAGGGTGGTACCATCGCATCGGCTTAAGATGCGTGAAGTTACTTGACGTTATTCCGATGTCCTCGGACTATGGGAAACAATAAGGTTCCCAGGACCAAAAAATTCTGGAAATAAAATAGCTACCCGATGGGATCTCCGGGTGGAGCCTGATTCAGGAGCGTCAATATGCAGAGTTCGCAATTTTAAAATAGATACGAGGTTTAAACTCGAACATAAATTCAATGTACCAACATCTGCAATGAAATAGCCTCATGTACTCGCTTGTGAAACTAAGGTCAATTCATCGACTAGCACAGTCAACTTTCCCTATCCTGGGTACGACCTCTATTTCCGATTTAGTTGTAACTTTGGCATCTATCTTTTTGTCAGGAGCGATCCCCCTTGATAAAAATGAGAGACATCAAAACCTTGAGGCTACGTGGTTGAAAATAGCATCTCAGTAAACTACCAGGTTTACCTGGTACTGCCTCTATCGACCACTAAGTGATACTAACTTCAGAACAATTTTCGCCTCTCTTGCAGACACCAAGGATCATTTACAGATGAATTATCCAACTGCTGAAATTGCTATTCTGGGATACTTTAATGTTCACAATATCAATTGGCTATTATTGTATTTAAATACGATCGACCGACAAGGTGTTGAAACACGGATCCCTGGTCGAGACGGAGAGTTCGCCAGGCATCTTGACTTGTTTTTAATCACCAGTCCAGGGATTTACACTGTCTCCGTAAATCCGCGGTTAGATTCTTCGGACCATAAACTACTTTCGGCATCAAGTATCCGACAGATCAATAACAGAGATGCGTCTAAACCGCGCAAAATTCAGCACTACAAATCTGCTAAATGGGAAGAACTCATACAATATTTTCGAACTTTCGATTTAGAAGATATTTATTTAATCTGGAAGCTTACATTTCTTTTTCAAAAAAATACCCGGCCAACGGGAAGCTTTGGTTCCACCAAAAATGCAAAAAATCTGTTGCTTCTAAACGTCTGGCCTACCGGTAAAGGCTATCACTGAGAAGCATCTTCTAAAATATTTAGAAGGACTCAATATAATTAACGACCATCAATATGGCTTTCGGAAGTAACGATTAACAGCAGATCTTCTAACCTTTGTAATACATGTTTGGAACAACGCAATTCAACACTTTGGAGAATCTCTGCACTTGATATATCCAAGGCATGCGGCCGTGTTTGGCATAACGGATTCTTGGCTAAGCTACGCTCTCATAGTATGTCTGAAAAGATTTATTTAAGACTCTCATGTTTCATCAGAGAGCATTCTTTACGAGTGGCACACATGTAAATATTCGTAGACAGCAGGAAGTCGTTCAATTTAACAAAGACCTGGAAGAAATTTTATCTTGGGGCGACAGTAACCAAATAGAATTTAACGTTACAAAAACCCAGACTGCAGTTTTTTCTAAAATAGTGAACGTTACTGAACCCGACATAATTATGTCGGGACACTCCATTCCTCTGGCATCGTCACTCAATTTGTTGGGTGTTAATTTAGAAGCAAATATGGCTTGGTACGAGGATGGATTGAAAAGTTCGCGGCCTCACCAAAAAATAATTATAATATTTTATTATAGAACTCTCAATAAGTTCATACTTCCTTTGGTTGTCACAGTGTAAAATTTTGTTGCTGTAGAGTTTGGTTTTTAGGTTAGAATGAGTTTAGTGAGACCAAGTGGCTGGCGTTTTTGGAAAAATGGAGAAAATTGAACAACGTGCGGTCATGAAGTACCTGTTTAAAAAAAGATTAACACTAAAGGACATCCACGATGATATGAAAACAACACTAGGGGGATCTGCTCCGTCATAAACCACTGTGAAAAAATGGGTGATAGAATTTAAACGTGGACGAGAGAGCATCGAAGATGACCCTCGCTCCGGCCGGCCCACGGCGTCTACGACTGAAGAAAACATCGGCAAAGTGTGTGTTCTCATATTGAAAGACCGTAAATTAACTATCAGGGAGATCGCAGACACTATAGGCATCTCGTATGAACGAACACAAAACATCATTGCCAACGAACTCGGATTTTCTAAGGTTTCCGCTAGGTGGGTCCCCAGATCGCTTTCAGTTGAACAAAAACGAATTCGACTCACGATTTCTCGCGACTGTTTGGAGATGTTTTTCTTAACAGGTTTGTGATAATGGACGAAACCTGGGTTCACCGCTATAGAATAGAGTCAAAACAACAATCCAAGCAGTGGAAAAAATCTGATGAACCGAATTAAAGAGAAGCGCCCAGTATAACTGAGAAATAAAGTTTTGTTCCATCAGGACAACGCTCGCGTTCACATGTCTGTTGAGTCTATGGCTCAAATTTGCGATTGCGGTTTCGAATTGCTACCCCTGCCGTCTTATTCTCCTGATTTGGCACCTTCGGACTTTCATCTGTTTCCAAGCTTAAAAAACACCTCGGTGGCCAGGAAATTTCCATCAAATGAAGAAGTCGAAGCTGCAGTTAACCAGTATTTTGAAGACCTTGAAGAATCTTTTTTTTCAAACAGGTGGAAGCGTATTTTATTTTTTTTTTGACTAGACCGCGAATTTTTCAATCCATCCTCATATAAACATGTTGCATGCATAGCAAAAAAAATGCCAGAAATGTTACATAGAACTATAAAGCTCTATTCTCTACAACTGCTAAGACTGTACCAAGCTCAAATTCGATAGAATGCTTCTCATATATTTAAGCTCTGCTCCTTGAGTCTCTTCTATAAATATTTTCATTGAAGGTGTATGAATGTAGCTAGCTTAATTCCTCCCAGAGCGGTGCATGCTAAGAATACACGTTGCGCTAATACTTCACATCTTAATGAAGTTCAGGTCATCACTCCTCGTATAACCCTCTCCAAGCAATCCTTTATAGGGAAAACCTCATCCCTTTGGAATGATTTGCCCAGGACTGTGTTTCCTAGCGAGTACAATTTGCAGCGATTCAAGATCAATGTAATTCGCTTTTTCCGCACACGCACCGCTCCTATAGCGCTTTAGATATTCCCCTGCAGCACGTGTGCTATACACATAAAAAACTATTAGAAAAAAACTATATACCAGACATAAAATAAAAAAAAAACCGGTCAAGTGCAAGTTGAATTTGCACAATTAGTGTTCCGTACGTTGATTGTTTTAAAATAAAATTTTTTGTGAGGATGGTATAAAATGATCAGTGACTTCACAAAACACACACCCCAAATGAGTTTTCAACAAAGTTTGTTTCCAATCTTTACTGAAAACTGGTGACCTGGAATTTTTTTTTTTTTTTTATATACCAAATAAATTATTAAAGGTAATGCACTCGTGATAATTTTCGTTCAATCTATACCCCGTGGAGAATATTCCAGAATTTTTTCAAAATTTTTTGATCAGTACTTTTCGAGATAAGGTAGGGGTCAGCGATTTTTTAAAAGTAATACGAAGAAAAGTGTGCGCAAGTATTACATTATATATATTTTTTACTCGTGTTTCCACAAGCTTTCATTTGACACCACACTCGATGACCTAGTAAAAAAAAAAATTTTTTCACTTCCGATTTCACCCCTCAAAACGAACCCTTAAGTCAAAATTTATGTTACGGTGGTATAAAATGATCAATAACTTCACAAAACACACCCAAATGACTTTTCAACAAAGTTTGTTTCCAATCTTTACTGAAATCGGATGACCTTGAAATTTTTGTTTTTTTTATATACCATATAAATTATTAAAGGTAATGCACTCGTGATAATTTTCGTTCAATCTACACCCCCGTGGAGAATATTCCAGAATTTTTTCGAAATTTTTTGATAAGTACTTTTCGAGATAAGGCCCGGGACAGCGATTTTTCGCGAATTTTTAAAAATAATACAAAGAAAACTGCGCGCAAGTATAATATATTATATATATATTTTTTACTCGTGTTTTCACAAGCTTTCATTTGACACCACACTCGATGACCTAGTAAAAAAAATTTTTTTTCACTTCCGACTTCACCCCCCAAAACTAACCCCTTAAGTCAAAATTTAATTCTTAAAACTACATGGCTCTGATGAGGCCATCAATTCCTATATTGTTACCAAATTTCACCTTTCTATGTCAAATAGTTTCGGAGAAAATCGGGTGTGACAGACAGACAGACAGACAGACACCGAAGTGATCTTATAAGTGTTCCGTACGGAACACTAAAAATGTGTACAAATTTGCAGCAAGTAGTCATATTTCAAACTATCAAAGAGCAGTGTAGAATTAAATTATTTAGAAAATTTAAATAAAAGTATTGGTAGCCAAAAATCAAATTTCTGGTTTCCATATACTATAATACTACACTTATACTACCTAGTACTCCCATACATACTGTTAGAAACTTTTACGTACGCCCTCTGTAAACATTAACACTTTTTGGTGATATTATTTATATATATTATGTTACTCAGTTCTTATACAATTTTTTATAGTGTGTAAAAATATTTACAATTTAAATTCTCTTCGTATATGTGTTTCGTCGACACGACTCAAGCCTTCAATAGAGTACAATTAACAGATATCATAAAATTATTACAGGAAAAGCAGACACATCAGAAATTAATAAAACTCATACATGACATTAACACAGAATGTAGAACAAATATAAAAGTGGGACGTCTACTGAGCAAGGAAGTAAAAATAAACGCCGGAATAAGACAAGGCGATTCACTTAGTCCCTTTATCTTCAACCTCGTCATGGACAGAATAGTGGAGAATCTTCCAAAAACTAGAGGACACAAAATGAGTAACACACTTCCACATAGTCTGCTATGCCGATGATGCAGTCCTCATCTCCGATTCTGAGGACAACTTTCAGACGATCTTTCGTGTCTTCAATTTGGAAGCGAGAAAACTAAACATGATTATCAACACAATCAAGACAAAATGTATGGGAGCTTCAAAGGAATTATTAAGATGCAAGCTGGAGATCCAAGGAAGTTTTATTGAACAGGTTAATAACTTTAAATACTTGGGGACAATGATAATAAGCTACGGAGACTTAAACAGGGAAGTAAAACAACAGTCTATGAAGGCATCACTAATAGCTGGTTGTTTGACGGATATAGTATAGAAAAATAAATCTCACAATGGAAATTAAAATAAGAATATACAAGACAACAGCGAGACCGATCCTCACATATGCTGTAGAAACAAGAGCTGACACATGTAAAACAGCACAAATGATGAGGACAACAGAAATGAAGGTCATTAGGGACATACATAGAAAAACTATCCACGACAGAATCCGCAACAAAGATCTACGAGACCTAAGTAAAAAATCCAAGAAATATCCAAATGGACCAGAACTAGAAGAAAACAATGAAATAAACACGTATATCGGATTGACGACAACAGACTGGTAAAAAGGGCCAAACTCAATAAACCCTGCAGTAGAAGAACTAGGGGCAGGCTTCCGAAAAGGTGGAAGGAATGCTGGATGTCCACATTGGAAGAGGCCTAATGGCGATAAAACAGGCAGTATGCCTACTTATATGACACACCATACAAGAAAGAAGAATTCTTCAAACAATGCAGTGCTATGTCTTGTATTAATAAAGAAAACCTAAGATTTGGCTCTTATAAGAGACACACTAGTCATTTGCGAACGGAAGATTTATAGCAAAAACTGAGGCAAAAATCAAAAATTTTGTTAAAGGAATACGCTAACAACAAACACACAAAATTTTGTTTAGCAAAATAATTAAGCCAGATATTCGAAGGAAGCGTCTGAATTTGTTCCAAAAGTTCAAAGGTGTCGTCATTCAGCATCAGTTATGATTTGGTGAGGAGTCAGCTTTGATAAGGTTACCAGTAATAATTTTTTGTAAAAAGGTGTGAAAATTTCGGCTAAAATATATCAAGACACTATTTTAGAGAACGTTGTGAAACTCATGAACCATACTCTTTTCAAAAATAAGCGTTGGGGCTTCCAGCAAGATTCTGCACCATGGCACTAAGCTAAAACAACACAAGCAGGGCTTCAACAAAATGTGCCTGCATTTATTACTACAGAAGATTGACCTTCTGCAAGTCCTGTTCTAAATCCTTTAGATTATAAACTATGGTCCCTTTTAAAAGACATGCCAATCTTGACTCTTTAAAACAAGCTTTAACAAAAGCGGTTGCCAATTTTCCATTGAATCAAGTACGTGCTGCCATAGATAAATGGCCGTTTTTTTTTTGAGGGCTTCTGTAAAAGCGAGAGGGAGACATTTTGAGTAAATGTTATATTAATTTTGTCGTTATGAATATACGAACTAATTCCACAATAATTTGTTTTAGTTTTCATATAAAATTAAAAATGTTTCGGCAATGTTTTCATTGTAATAGTATTTATGGGAGCACTATGCATAATATGATTTTACAACTAAACATTTTTTTATTTGCTGCTCAAAATTTTATCTCATTAAACGATTTTATGGTTTTTAGTCGTTTCTTAAAAAATATTTGTAGGCACTAATTTAGGCCATTTCTGCTACCTTTAAGTCTTAGGAAGTTATTGTTATTGTTTGTTCGTTTCCGTATTTTATAGTCGTGTATGTTAATTTCAATGCCAATTTTGTATTTGTTGTCGTAAGCGTATAGCAGGCAAGATAAAATATATAAACAAGCAAACAAAACAACACGATTAGTATTCTCAATTGAACAAAAATATTCTTAACATCGTACCTGTATCCTACCCTTGTTATAACTAAAACTACTTCACTTTGTAAATCAAAGATTCGAAATGAACCTCTAGTATGACCCCAAATTATAAGTTCATAAGTTTCAAAGACAGCAAAATAACCAGTTTCTAATACATTTTCTTGACTAATTTTGACATGTTACGAATCACAAATACATTTTGCATAATTCCTTTCTACATGGCAATTCCAATTTAATTTTAGATCAAAACCGAAATATTTTACTTTAAGGATAATAATTATTACTATTATGATTTGAATTCTGGGAGATTGGTTATTTCATTTTCATTTACTACAGTTCACTTATTTGAAACCATTTTAGGGCCTTTTGTATAGTTATGTTCATTTTTATTATTAACTCACCTTTCCAACTGTTTCTATTTATTAAGGTAGTGCCGTCTGCAAATAGAATAATATTAAGATTCTCAGCTCCAAATCAATTATGTAAATTACAAATCAATTGGTATCAAGACAGGACCTTATACAACAAATTTATACTTAAATCGTCAACTAAGTTGGGAATGTGGAATCTTTGGCACAATGATACTACTCAGTATATATCACCACTACACCAAACACTTTATTTTTGCACTCGACGCGCGTTTTCGCTAACCATATTAGCTTCATCAGGAGCAATGATTGACTAAAGCTAAACTACAAATCTATCCTATTTATACTTAGCCTAACCCTTGAATTACTCAGGCGGAACTAATGGCATAAGAAAGGCCATCAGTTCCGGTCAAGTAACCAGTAGAGGAGGGAGAGTATAAGGAATAGGCCCTCTGTCTTTATTTAAACTACTTTTACATTTTATAATTTCCATAATCACGTATACGTTCAACAATCTCCTATCAGATATGTTAGCTTCATCAGGAGCGATGATTGACTAAAGCTAAACTACAAATCTACCCTAGTTATACTTAGCCTAACCCTTGAATTACTCAAGCGGAACTAATGACATAGGCAAGGCCATCAGTTCCGGTCAAGTAACCAGTAGAGGGGACTATAAGGAATAGGCCCTCTGTCTTTATTTAAACTACTTTTACATTTTATGATTTCCATACTTCGTATGCGTTCAACAATCTCCTATCAGATACATTTTTTTATTAATCTTAGATTATCGAATGTTACAATATGATCAGCTTCAAGGGCATGTTCGGCAATGCTAGACTTTTCTGTTCTACTGTATTTTAAGTGTGCTAAATGTTCTTTAAATCGTGTTTTAATTGCCTTTTTTAGTTTGCCCAACATAGTTTTTGTCACAATCATTACAACTAATTTCATAAATCCCATTCATAAGTAAGTTTGAAACCCAAGCCAGTCAAGAATTCGAATATTTCCCAAGGCTATGGTATAGGTATGTGGGTGATATTTTCGCGATTTTTGAGACAAAGAAAGCAAATATTGATGATTTTGTTTCTAAATTAAATAGCCGGTATGATTTCATTAAATTCACTTACGAAGTTGAGAACAATGGACAATTGCCTTTTCTAGATATCTTAATTATTAAAAATAATAATAGATTAGAATTTGATATCTATAGGAAGGACACAGTACAGATAGATATATTCCTAATGATTCATTTCATTGCAAACAACACAAATTAGCCTCATTACATTTTGTAGTTCATCGTTTGGTCACTTTCCCTCTGAATAGACTAAACTTTAATAACGAAAGGAATCGTATTAGAAATATAACTAGAGTTAATGGTTATGACGATGACTTAGTAAATAAGCTAATAAATAGAGATAAGTTTAGGTTTAATATTCAGAATTCCACCTTTTTTACACGCGAAGAAAATAACACCAAGTATGTCTCCATACCATATAATCCGAAATATAGCAAGGGACTCAATAAGGTATTTAATAAGGTAGGCCTCACCTTAGTCTACAAGTGATCAGACAACCTGAGGAATATCTTAGGAAATCCCAAATATAAGATTCCTAATTTTGAGAAAAGTGGAAGTTATGAAATTAGTTATAATGATTGTGACAAAAAGTACGTTGGACAAACTAAAAGGTCAATTAAATCACGATTTAAAGAACATTTAGCACACTTAAAATACAGTAGAACAGAAAAGTCTAGCATTGCCGAACATGCCTTTGAAGCTGATCATATTGTAACATTCGATAATCTAAGATTAATAAAAAATGTATCTGATAGGAGATTTTTTTGAACGCATACGAGAGTATGGAAATTATAAAATGTAAAAGTAGTTTAAATAAAGACAGAGGGCCTATTCCTTATAGTCCCCTCTACTGGTTACTTGACCGGAACTGATGGCCTTGCTTATGCCATTAGTTCCGCCTGACTAATTCAAGGGTTAGGCTAAGTATAAATAGGGTAGATTTGTAGTTTAGCTTTAGTCAAACATCGCCCCTGATGAAGCTAACGTGGTTAGCAAAACGCGCGACGAGTGCAAAAAAAATAAAGTGTTTAGTATAGTGGTGACATATACTGAGTAGGTAAATCGTCAAATTTATAGTATTCAAATGTTTCAATTAATCTTTCGTGGTTAACACAGTCGAAAGCTTTTTGAAAAATGCAAAATGTTATTCCTTTAAATTCACAACTTTGCTGTCCTTCAAAAATATTTTTAACCATATGAAATGGCATTAATGGTGACTGAATTTAATTGATGATTAAAATAGCCAACGCACACCTCAAATAAGTTTTCGACAAAGTTTTTTTTCGACCTTTACTAAAAAACTGGAGACTTTGAAATTTATTGTTTTTTTTTAAACTTAATTATTAAAGATAATGCACTAATGATAACTTTCGTTCAGTCTACACCCTATGGAGAATATTTCAGAATTTTCGAAATAAGGCGGGGGGGACAGCAACTTTCTGCAATTTTTTAAAAATAATACAAAGAAAAGTATGCGTAAGTATTACATTATATATATTTTTGTGTGTGTTTTTACAAGGTTTCACCCACCCAATGACCTAGTATTTTTTTTTTTGTTCACTTCCGATTTTCAACCCCCAAAACTAACCCCTTAAGTCAAAATTTAACTTTCAAAACTAAACGGCTCTGATGAGGCCATCAATTCCTATATTGGTGCCAAATTTTAATTTTCTATGTCAAATCGCACCGAAGTGATCTTAAAAATATTTCGTATGGAACACTAAAAAGATTATTTTTTGAAAGTATGAATTCATTTGTAAGTTGAAAACCCTTCGATACTAGAAAAATTGAGCAATAGTTACTGGGAGACTGAAAACCTCTCTTGTGAGCAGAAAAATTTTTTGAAATCTTGAATTACTCAAAACAATAAATTTCTATATTAATTTAGTTAATAAGATAATAATACTGTTTTTTTATTTATTTTAATAATGTTTTTATTTATTTAACAAGTTTACAGATAAACCAAAGTGATCAAAAGGATTCTGTATGTGACTTCTTTAAATTCAAACTCAAGTGGTGTGTAGGATGTAGAAATGAGATTTTCACCAGAGTATATACTCGGAATATTATTTATTATATTGCTTGAAATATTTACTAGAAAAGCGTTTATTACATGTATATCGAAAATGACATATATGCTATTTACATACATTTTTAAACCCTCAATTATTTTTATTTCTGTTTATTTTTGGTTTTATAATTATTACTTTTGACTTGTATTAGTTTGTTTTGTAGAATTGTTTTTATAATAGAAAATAAATGAGAATCCGAGAAATTTTCGTACATATCATTCAATAGTTTCAAATATTTCTGTATTTTGTTAGTGTCCTGTATAAACTATCTTGTATTTTTATTAGTTCTTTTTCAAACTAATGAGAAAGACAAATTGATTTGTCTTTCTCATTAGTTTGATGTGTTTGGAATTATAACAAAATTTTTAAAACCTTATTCTATCCCCAAAAATAAATATAAAATATTCATTTAATATATTATTATAAAAAATGCACATATTTTTATTGTTCTAGTAGTGTAAATTTTATACTTGCCGTTTGAAAAATATTCTTGGCCATTAATAAAAGCCCGAAATTCTTTTTATAAGCGAACTATTATATTGTCTATTATTTGTATGTGTGGCTTCTTTAATTATTTACTTATTTAGTCCATACCATATGTCTCCATGAGTCGCAATCCATCATTATTTTGACATCTGTCTCATATCACATGACCTTACGGTTATTGTTATGTTATTTCTCCATCTTAGTAGTGATCTCCCTCGAGGTCTGCGGCCTATATAGAACAAGAGGGCGACTTGAAATTTTGCCGAATAAAAGCCCCAGATAAAACACAAAATGCTTCATCCAAAAATGGACTGTCGTTTAACGACTGGAATCAAGTACATTTGTTGTTCGAGACCGGACCAAGCCTTAGGCCCCTTTATTTAACCCTCTAAAATCATATAAAATCAATAAATTTAGTTTGTTCTTGATGAAATAAAAGGAAACCTACAAAAGGCAAATGCGGCCGATACCGGAGCACGAAGCTAGACGCGCTTTTTCTAGCTAAAAACGAGTTTCGTTCATGTTATGGTACCTGATTCCAGTAGTTAAACGACAGAAGTAGCATTTTGGGCCTTATCTAGGCAATCCAGAATGAGCAACTAGGCAAACAGTTAGGTCGACAGGTCAAAATTCCGTGTCGCCCACTTGGACTAATAGGTTTGGATTGTCAGACTTACTTAACTAGTCACTCATCCGGTTGGCTTTGTAAATGGCCGGCCCACAGGAGACTTCTAGACTTTATCTCCTGGATAATGTCGGAGGCACTATATAAAATTTTGACTTGCTAGTTGTTTCGAATTCTAAAACTTTGTAATATCGGATCCGTAGATTTTATCCAGCATTTTTTGACTAGTGCAAAGTAGAACACCCCCAAGGTGAGATTTATCTTACCCTATCTAGCCTTCCCTGGTGTTTTATGGGGCACATCTATCCGGCTTTAACTTTGGTGATTTTCTACCTTTATTTAGTATCCTACTTGAATCTATTTGGCTGACCTTTAACACTTAATACATTATTCCCTACTATGTCGATATCGTCTGCAGTAACAATTTAGAGCGATCAGCTACAAATAGTTGCGTATTGAGCTGTACTTCCTTGCTTCATTGAATCATTTTCGACTATAACACGGCTGCAGGTCTCTTCTGCATAAATTTTTGTCAGGTGTATCAGTTTTTGAACGCATGTGATGCAATCATAAGCTTGCTTAAAATTTACGAAGAGGTTGTTGATTGATCTCTAAGGCTTTCTCCAAAAATTGTGAAATGGTGACTATTCTTTTCACAGTCTATCTGTTCTTCCTAAAGCCATATTGGTAACCATCGGTCAGAGTGTCCACAAGTGGGAAATTGAGCAAGATATTTGCTAGCATCTTATAGGTTTTATCTATCAATGATACCCCTCTATAGTTTGAGCATGAGGATGAAAATGGTCTTTTTCCACTATGTGGAAATCTCTTTTTTTTTATTTCAAAATTAAGTTATAGATAATTTGGAGTAATATTTCATTTCCGTGTTTAAGTCGTTTTGAGGGTAGGCTGTCTTTACCCGGAGCTTTATTGTATTTCAACTTACCCACACTTTTCTTTGCCACCTCTATAGTGAGTTTTTCTACTGAGATATCTGCTGTTATAAATTCCTATGGCGTTGTGTCCTCAATAGTTTCCATATTTAATAGGTCTTTAAAATGCTACCTCTATGTTATTCTTTTTTGTTATTACTTAATATCCCATCCTTTTTCTTTGCCACGTTTCCTACTTTTGGTCTGAAAATAAAACTGAAACATTTTAAAATCAATGATTTCTATTTCTGTAATTAGCCGATTAATCTAGGCAGAATACCAGAAAGCTGGTTAAAGTCTGAGTTTATAACTATCCCAAAAAATGCAAGCGCTAAAAAATGCTGAGAATATCGAAAAATACTCAAGTTTTGTGAAGAAAACACGTCAGCTAAACAATTCAGCTTTCGTGATGCCATGGAAACCAGAAAGGCCTTGTTTTCTATATAGGTTTCAATTCAGCGATGTAGAGGCGTCAATTGTGACGTATATCTGTGCCTGATCGACTGCCAAAAGGCCTTTGATAGAGTCCAATATCACAAAACAGTCGGAATTTTGAAAGACCTTGGGCTAGCTGGAAAGGATCTGCGGATTATTAACAATCTCTACTGTAACCAGATGGTATTTATTAAGGCAGACGGTGAGTATTCAGAAGCAAGATCGATTGAGCGTGAAGTAAGGCAGGGTTGTGTCTTATCTTCACTATTGTTTAATATATTCTGAGCAAATCTTCAGAGAGGCACTGGAAAAGGCTGATGAAGAAATACTTCGTAATGGGGAACGAATAAATAATATTCGTTATGCTAACGATACGACCGTTATGGATGATAACTTGAAGGGTCTACAATATCTTATGACAAAAATAAACGAAGTCGATAATATCAGTAAAACAAAGTACATGGTAATCAGCAAGTCTCCGGTTCCTGCTACCTTGTTGATGGTTAACAATCAATATCTAGTTACCATGATAAACGAACAGAAAATTCGTTGCCATATCAAAAAAGCTAGAGCAGTGTTCCTCAAAATGTCATTACTTTCCAAAAGCTCAGCAATACAATTAAGCACAAAAATAAGACTCCTAAGATGCTATGTCTTCAGTGTCCTTCTTTACGGTATAAAATCTTGGACGCTGACTGAAGCCACTTGAATTATGGCTGTATCGTAGAATTTTAAAAATTTCTTACCATATACTATATTACCAACGAGGATGTCTAAAATGAGCAAGAAATTGAAAATTATGGAAAATTGGGGTATTTAGGACACATAATGAGAAATTCTCACAGATATGGATTACTACCGCAAATACTCCAAGGAAATGTTTTTAAAAAAAGGGGACCAGGACGCAGACGTATCTCCTGGTTAAATAATCTACAAAATTAGTCCTCAACAAATATTATCCGTCTTTTCAGAGCTGCACTGGATAAAATAATAATAGCCAGCATGATTGCCAATATTCAAACTGAATATTAACAAGTATTCTTTCCATGCTAGAGGAAATTTCCTGTCCCAACGATCTTTACTTTTGTTCGATTGTGCGCTTGGTATGTCTTCTCACTTTTTTGTGATATTTTTCTCAGTTTTGTTTTGTATCATAATTTGTCTGGCTTCTTGCCTTTGCTTTATTAACTCTTCATATTCCTCATCGTACCACTGTTTTGTTGGTGTTTTTACTTTTTTACTCAAATATTCTTGTGCTGTTTTTACTACTGCATCCTTCATTGCGTTGCAGTGTATTTTACTATAAATATTATTAGAGTTACTTGCCATTACGTTTTGTAATTACTTTACCTTGCCGGTATTATATCGTACTATGGACTTGCTTTTGGAGATTTTTCGACAGGGTATACCTGTTGTAGCTCCCACAAGAATGTAACGCGTATTGGAGCCTGCCTGAGACTTCAGACGTCTGAAACATTGCTGCTCTCTTGCGTCTAGAATTATACATGATCTATTCGGTTTTTCGTTACGCCTTTATTTGGAATCAATGTTTACTTGTGTATGTTTTAGTAATCAAATATGGTTGATTTTATTATATTATTTGTACATGGTGCTAAGTGGACTAGTTCTGTTCCGTTATCATTAGACAAATTATGAAAGCCGTGTTTCCTGATCGATGGTGTAAATGCTTGTCCTCTTCCTCTCTGAGGATTAAAGTTTCTACATCGTATTAGCATATCCTGTTTGGGTGTAAAATTACTGCTAAAAAATTCTATACAGAATGTTTCTTTAATATTGTTTTCTGGTCCCTGGACTAAGATGTAAGGGTTATTTCTTAGGCATATACAGTACAGTTTATTGTTTACCGGTTTAAATGTAATTACATTAGGGCCAAAGCTTTCTGTGGTCATACCGCTTGTCCCAAAATCAGTTCTGTCATTTTTATTTCAATTGTAAAAGATGTGCGGTTTACTGGTATTAATCTTCACGCAATCCAGCAATCTTGTTTCTTCTCAGTAAAGTCCATTTCGATCTTCTCTAATTATTGGATAGTTTGTATTGCTACGCCCGTTCTATACTCTTTAAGAGTAATGTCTGGTTGCCACACCAGGTTCTGATATTTTGTCCTAAGAGCTACAAGAATTTGTCCCTTGTACATGTTATTTAAACTCACGTGCGTTATGTTAGTTTTAGGGGTACTTTTTACCCCCCATAAAGATGGATTTTGATTTAATTAATAAAAATAGCCTGCTGTGGTTTGAATGCATATTCTCTTCTCTGGACTATAAACTATCTACCATTTTTCACACTTCATTAAGAGTCATTACATTATTATTATAGTTTTACTCCATTTCAAGGGATGTTTTTAGCTAAAAAAATATGACACGATAATTTTTTTTTTAACTGCGGATATGAATTCAGCGTCGAAAAAATATAAGATCCGTATATTTTAGTTCGTGGTAATGAACCTTTTTTTGTGTGTGGCTGTGTAATTACGAGTATGTCTTTATTACTTTACTTAAGCAAATTTAATATATTATTTATGCAGTTTAAAAACATTTTAAAATATGATGACGATGGCCTGTTAACTGTTACAGTGCGGTGCGTAATGACTTTGCACACCAACTGAATAGACATTAACCAAATAAGGTTAAAATTCTAAGTGTGTTTACTGATTATAACCACCCCTCCGTGAATGGAGCTTATTCTACAAAAGCATGATATTAAATTAAATCTTTTTATATGCCAATTTTCTGCTTAGTCACGACTTAAAAAAAAATGTTCAGAATATTAAAAATAAATCTTCTATCTCAAGAAGTTTATTAAGTAGTGACTGAATGTTCAAATGAAAAATGGTTACCTTGATCGACGTTGTAGCGAAAGGAATATTAATAGCATGCTTGTGAAAATCCATCTCGATAATTATAATAAGCTATTACTTATAATTGTATGTGCCCCAATTTCCTAATTTTTAACTGAAATAACAGCGAATTTTCTGAGGATTGGTTCTCCAAGAAACTATTTAACTCCTCAACCTGATATATATATATATATATATATATATATATATATATATATATATATATATATATATATATATACGAGGCTGGTTTGAAAAGTCCGTGCAAAGTCCGAGAGATGGCACCACCGGCGCGTATCGAGGTCATGTTTAGTTAGTAGCATCTCTTGAATGAACGCACACCAAGTTTCAGCCATATTGGTCTATTTCTTTGTGTTTGGCATTCGTGTGAATCAAGGAAGTCGAGTGATTTTCAAGAAATGGACGAAAAAGAATTTCGTGTGGGTGATTAAACATTACTTTATGAAAGGCAAAACGCCTCAGGAGACTAAAGAGAAGCTTGATAAACATTAAGGTGGCTCTGCACCTTCGATTAGAACAGTTTATAAGTGGTTTCAAAATTTTCGGACTGGCCATATGGGCACAAGTGACGCTGAACGTTCTGGACGGCCTGTGGAGGTTACGACTCCAGAAATCATTGATCAAATCCATGATATGGGTGCGTGAGATTGCTAGTGCTGTGGGCATCTCGACTGAACGGGTACATAATATTTTGCATAAACATTTGGACATGAGAAAGCTATCCGCAAGATGGGTGCTGCGATTGCTCACGCTTGACCAAAAACGGAATCGTGTGAAGTGTTGCAAGGATGGTTTGCAGCTGTTCCAGAAGAATCCGGAGGACTTTAAGCGTCGTTTCGTCACTGTGGATGAAACATGGATACATTACTATACTCCTGAGACCAAAGAACAATCTAAACAATGGGTTACCAAGGGGGAATCTGCACCAAAAAAGGCGAAGACCGTTCCTTCGGCCGGAAAGGTTATGGCGACTGTCTTTTGGGATTCGCAAGGGATAATCCTCATCGACTATCTGGAAGAGGGTAAAACTATTACAGGTGAATATTATTCATCGTTATTGGACCATTTGAAAAACCGAGCTGCAAGAAAAACGCCCGCGATTGGCCCACAAGAAAGTCCTTTTCCATCACGACAACGCACCAGCACACACCTCAGCAGTTGTGGTCGCAAAATTAATGGAAATAGGATTCCAACTCGTTTCACATCCCCCTATTCTCCAGACTTGGCTCCCTCGGACTACTATTTGTTCCCCAATTTGAAGAAATGGCTGGCGGGACAAAGATTTTATTCAAACGAGGAGGTGATTGCAGACACTAATGGATATTTTGCAGACTTGGACAAATCCTATTATTCGGAAGGGATCAACAAAACTAGAACATGGTTGGACGAAGTGTATAGGCCTAAAAGGAGACTATGTCGAAAAATAAAAACGTTTACCCCAAACACATAAGTAGTTTTTATTTTTGCACGGACTTTTCAAACCAGCCTCGTATATGTAGTAGTGGTTTTTCGGGTATCCCGTGTTAGCTTAAAGCCCCTTGAAGGACTGTTTCGCTCATCCATTTTTTCCAAAGCGTTGATCACTAGACCGTTTTAGGTGCTGGGGCGTCGAATATTCTGGCCAATGAAGGCTCGGTTTTGACTGCGCGTTTTCGGTCCAGTGGTTCTTCGTGAAGTTTGTGTTGGAGGAGTAACATACGGTTGAATTGTATCTCTTAGTTTGACTTAGTATTGAGATACTAACTACTCAGTATATATCACCACTACACCAAACACTTTATTTTTGCACTCGACGCGCGTTTCGCTAACCATGTTAGCTTCATCAGGAGCGATGATTGACTAAAGCTAAACTACAAATCTACCCTATTTATACTTAGCCTAACCCTTGAGTTACTCAAGCGGAACTAATGACATAGGCAAGGCCATCAGTCTCGGTCAAGTAACCAGTAGAGGGGACTATAAGGAATAGGCCCTCTGTCTTTATTTAAACTACTTTTACATTTTATGATATCCATAATTTCGTATGCGTTCAACAATCTCCTATCAGATACATTTTTTACCAATCTTAGATTATCTAATGTTACAGTATGATCAGCTTCAAGGGCATGTTCGGCAATGCTAGACTTTTCTGTTCCATTGTATTTTAAGTGTGCTAAATGTTCTTTAAATCGTAATATTCAGAATTCCACCTTTTTTACACGCGAAGATAATAACACCAAGTATGTCTCGATACCATATAATCCGAAATATAGCAAGGGACTCAATAAGGTATTTTATAAGGTAGGCCTCACCTTAGTCTATAAGTCATTAGACAATCTGAGGAATATCTTAGGAAATCCCAAAGATAAGATTCCTAATTTTGAGAAAGGTGGAATTTATGAAAGTAGTTGTAATGATTGTGACAAAAAGTATGTTGGGCAAACTAAAAGGTAAATTAAAACACGATTTAAAGAACATTTAGCACACTTAAAATACAATAGAACAGAAAAGTCTAGCATTACCGAACATGCCCTTGAAGCTGATCATACTGTAACATTAGATAATCTAAGATTAATAAAAAATGTATCTGATAGGAGATTGTTGAACGCATACGAAAGTATGGAAATCATAAAATGTAAAAGTAGTTTAAATAAAGACATAGGGCCTATTCCTTATAGTCCCCTCTACTGGTTACTTGACCGGAACTGATGGCCTTGCCTATGTCATTAGTTCCGCTTGAGTAATTCAAGGGTTAGGCTAAGTATAACTAGGGTAGATTTGTAGTTTAGCTTTAGTCAATCATCGCTCCTGATGAAGCTAACATGGTTAGCGAAACGAGCGTCGAGCGCAAAAATAAAGTGTTTGGTGTAGTGGTCATATATGCTGGGTAGTAGTATTAAGATAGGATATGTTTCCAAGAGTTTGGTAAACGTTAGCTATCATCAAGTTGTTGGGCCTCTTCTCTATTTCTATGGCTTCTTTGACTATCCTAGTAGATAGATAGGTTTTCACTTTTTTGTAGGGTTCTGGTTTTTTCAAAATCGATTTTGTGATCGGTGTTAAGTGCATGTTATGCTAGGAAAGAGGTGGTTTGTGGATTTTTGTTTTACGGCGTTTTTGTACTCGTCTCTTCTAGCGCTGATTTTCCTGTTTGTTTGGCCTATATATGAAAGGCTGCAATCCTGACACGGAATTTCATATACATCTTGGTCTTCTAAGGCTATATATTGATGGTAGAATATCTTTAATTTTTTGATCCGTTGTGGAAATAGGCTCGATTTGATGTTTTCCTAGAAGTTTTTCTCTTTGGTCGGTGATGCCTTTTATATATGGGAGAAATGCTTTTGTAGTATACGTCTTTCTTTCCGGTTTTTTAGGCCCACCGGATCGTGCTGATTGTATCCATTTGAAAGTAAAACGTTTCTAAGGAGCCTAGTTTTTTTTTTATTGCATGTTCCTTATCAGTTACGATTTGTAATCGGTGAGCTAAGAATTTGGCAACAGAGAAAAGTTGAGCTGGGTGGTGATGTGAGCTGGCATTTAGATATCTGTTTGTCTGTGTCGGTTTTCTATATACTGATTGAGACAAAGAACAATCTGATTTTCTTTGAAGCAAGACATCTAGGAATGGTAGTAGTTCTGCTACTTCTCTCTCCATTGTAAATTTAATTTTTAGATTTATATTGTTGAGGTCTTCCAGAAACTTTTTTAAGTTGTCTTCACCGTATTACCGTACCACAAATGTGTCATCCACGTAACGTAGGTATTTTCGGTTTATGTGTAGCAGTTTCTAAAGCTAGTGTTTCGAAATGTTCCATGTACAGGTTAGCTAGTGCTGGTGATAATAGGGGGCCTATCGGGCACCTTCTATTTGTTTGTATCTTTGGCCTGAATAGACGAAGTGTGTATTTGCGAGGCAGTGTTTTGAGAGAGTGCTGACGTATTCGGTCAAGTTGTATTTCGTCGCCATGATAGACAATGCTTCGGCAACTGGCAATTACGTGAAAAGGGATACGACATCAAATACATACTTATATGATATATACGATATTACTATCGACCTGTTCAGACCAAATTGATGTTAATATAACCCTGTTCGTTTTTGCAATGCTAGACTTCATACAAAAATAATAAGGGATTTTTCCTAGATTAAAAAAGGAGTAAGAGTTTATGCAAAGTATAAAGCAAAAGTATAAAAGACTTATAAAAATACACGGATACTTTTCTTTACATTAACAATCAGAAAAATATGCGGTTTCGTCCTAAGAGTATTGGTGGACTCATCAGTAAAAAACAATGCTCTCCATCTTAGACCGTAGAAAGATGGCAGAAGCCAAGATTTTATGTGGCTATATATATGCTTTTTTTTTCCCTTATCTTGCGAGAATTTTTCTTTTTACTGATGAGTGCACTAATGCTCTTAGGATGAAACCGCATATATTTTGTAATTGTTTATGTAAACAAAAGTATTCTTGTATTTTTACGAGTTTTTCTCTTTATACTTTTCCTTTATATGTTACTTTGCATAAACTCTTTTTTCTTTTTTAATTAAAGAAAATCCGTTATTATTTTTGTATGAAGTCTCACATTGAGAATCAAACAAGGATATATTAACATCAATTTGGTCCAAACAGGTAGATAAATTCATTTCAAGTAAAATTAATAAAATGTGTGTAAAAAAAATAAGGCAATATTGTATTTCTAGAAATAACAAAATTAGTTAGTCACTTATTTTTTAGATAAACAACAAATATTAATCAAATTATGAACCACCTTATTTTACCTTTAAATTAAATGTACTAGTTAGTTAGTTTTTTAATTTGTGTATTATATATTGTCACCTTTGATATATAATTATTTTTGTGACATACACCAAATGTAATTTAATCGGCTCTATGTTTAGTAATATCTTTTGATTAAAATTAACATAGACACATTTATAAATACTATTTAACGAATATTAAAAAAGAAAATAACAATACAGTAACAAATAATATTATAATAATAGGAATTGAAATACACTATAAATGATTAAATCTGAAAAAAAAAAAATTGAGATCTACTTAAAATTATTATTGCTCGGATTGCTCTACGTAAGTATATCTATCACTTGCTGGTACTTCTATTAACTTGACTCCTTTTTGGCGATGTTTCCATAAAAAGAGTATTATCAGTCAAAAATGTAAAGGAATTAATATTCCTGTGACTGCTTTAGCTGAGTCAAATCTGAGGCGCAAATGTCTCTGAAATTTTGCATATTCCACTTTATTGAAAAAAATACTTTCAAACTCTTAAAGTGCTTAGTAGCCCATCTGAATATAATAAATAATATTATAATAAATAAATATAAGAAATTCACGATTTTAATTTGTCACAATTTCCTATAGGATTTTAAAATGAATTTTCCATGGAAAAGTTTAGCGACAATTTTTAAAGTTTAGATTTTTTCGTTTGTGAAAAAAATTAGAAAAATCGTTTGAATGATTCTAAAAAAATCAAATAAATTCCTTATTGAATAACAAATCCCTTTTTTCCTATAAACCTGAGCCCTGGAGTACGTTGCATTCAGGTTCATAGCACAAAAAAGTTTTGTTTTGTTATGAGGAGTATATATGAATTTCTTTAGATTTGATCGAAGGATTTTTCGAATTTTAAACTTTTGCACCAACAAAACCTGTTGTAACTTGCCAGGGGGGGTTATTTTTTTTTTTGAAAACAAACATAATAGTATATTGAGGTTTAAAAAAAAATGCCATTCCACCTGTCTTTTTTCTTTCACTTTTAATGATTTTTTTGGGAAGTAGTCTCCTTTCGGGGACATCTGCGCGTGCGCAACATCTTATTTTCAAAATTGCCTAACGGCTTTCCAAACTAGAGTCTTTAAGCTTTAATTTAAACTCTCGCGTGCCGATCTACGTGGCTCCATATATATATATATATATATATATATATATATATATATATATATATATATATATATATATATATATATATATATATATAATATACATATATATATATATATATATATATATATATATATATATATATATATATATATGTATATATATGTATATATATATATATATATATATATATATATATATATATATATATATATAACATATATATATAACATATATATATAACATATATATATATATATATATATATATATATATATATATATATGTATATATATGTATATATATATATATATATAACATATATATATATATATATATATATATAAAAACGAGGGCGTATTGATAAGTTTCTAGCCTGGCATAGAAAGAATAATAAATCTCAGAAACAAAAATTGTTTATTTCACATTTTGGAAATAGGTAATAGGAAGGAGCTAAATCAGGAAAATATGGGGAAGACCAATCGATTCAAAAACTAATTCATACAATTTCCTTGGCGTTTCTACACAGTTTTTGAGAAAGAATTAATTAAGAATGAAAAATAATATGTCCTACTCCCGTTTTGCTGTATTTAAAGTAATCTGTAAAATGGAAGTTAGAAATTTTCCTTCTGATTTTTGTAAGCAAGATTTCTTTGGGCATGGTGAGCCAGCATATTTCCAATCCTTCCACTATACATTTATCTCTGGATCATAATGATGGATCCACGTATCACCCAGGGTTGCCATTTTTTCATATCAAAATCAAAATCGACAATGTAAAAAACACGTTCCATGAAATGTCAGGGTCTCTGCTATTCGTTTCAACCTAATTTGCTTATTCTTCAAAATCATGTCATGCACATCCCGAATATGCCCTCGTATAGACATTAAAACGTGTCTTCCAGTATGATGCTGAATTTTCCTTTCAAAAAGAGGTGCTTTATCACTAACTAATATTCGATCTTACTAAATTTTCAATTTATGTGATTCATATCTTTTTCAAAAATTCTTTAGAAAAAAAGCACAATACAGCAAGATAAAATCGGGACGGCCAAACTTAGTGTAGGTATTTACTAAATGCCCAACACATAGCAACCTCATTTGTTCTTTTATTTTTTTTTTTGTTTTTTTTTTTTTTTTTTTGTTTTTTTATGGGTCTAGCACATGTGCTGCGTTTTGATATTTATGTAATAAATAATAATAAACAGTGTTTACTTGTAGAAAATATAATCGTTTGCTGATTTTCTTATTCATTCCGTTTTCCGTAATTTTCAATGTGGTTGGTGAGTTCGTCATCCTATAGAGATCTTTATTTGTACTTTTATCCATTTTTTTAAGTATTGTCTAGACTTATCTTTAAATAACCTATAATCGCATTGTCTTAGTCATTATTTACAGTCGCTGGTTTTTATTACTTTTTTAGCATCCGGTAGTTTCTGTAGTATTTAGTCATTTCTCGACCAAAAGATGGTCATATCAAGAGACGCTAGGCCTTTTTAATCACTTTTTTGTAGTCTAAAGCACCAGGGCTCAAGTTGGTGATGAACTTCTGGATAGGGAAAATCACTTCAGTAAGTGTTAGCAGTAGGGAAATCCCTAAAGCGCTACAAGAGCGACATGTGTGCGGAAAAAAAAAAAAAACGACTCACGACTTTATAAATTGTACTCGGTCAGAAACACAGCCCTGGACAAATTATTCCAAAGGGATGATATTCTCCATATAAAAGACTGCTTGAAAACGGTTTTTACGAGGAGTAACAAGCTGAACTTCATAAGGATGTGAAGTATTAGAGCGAAGTGTATTTCTAGCATGCACCGCTTTGGGAGGAATTAAGCTGGCTACATCCATCAAACACTTTTCATAAAATACTTGTAGAATAGACTCAAGTCGCCAACCGTTCTTCGATGTTTCAATGAACCTGCTGGCCAGTTCTCTTCTGAATAGAATCCAACAAATGCAGTGTATGTTTGGGAGCAGAGCCTCAAACATCGTAGGAGTATTCCATCGTTGGTGGAGTTTGAGCTTTGTACAGAATTAATCGTTGTTGTGAAGTGTAAACCGTTCTAATTCGAAAAATATTCGCAGCTTTTAAGAAGCTCTCTTTGCTAGTTTGCAACATGTTCATGCTAAGATATATTTGCTCTCAAATTAATGCCCAGCAAATTGAGTGACGATGCTAGAGGAATGGAGTACCCGAACATAACTATGTCGGATTCGGCAACGTTAAGTTTTTAGAAAAAATTGCCGCTTGGATTTTTGTGGCGTTAAATTCGACTTGGCTACTGTTACCCCAAGATAGAATTTCTTTTAGCTCTTTGTTAAGTTGAATGACCTTCTGCTCTCTGCGAATATTTGCATGAGTAACCGATGTTCGAGGATTTAAAGTGAATGATGAGATAACCGTTCTGTCATCTCCAAAACTGCAGTTGACAAAGGTGTAAAAGGTGTTAGAAAGCAATCCGTCGATTGCCACTCGTAAAGAATGCTCTTTAAGGAAACTTGAAAGCCACACACAGCACTTTTCAGACATACCAGAAGAGCTTAGCTTAGACAACAGCGCCAAAATCGTGCCAGACACGGTTGTGTGCCTTGGATATATCAAGAGCAACCACTGGAGATTCCCCACCGTGTTCAATTGGGTTGTTCCAAACATGTGTTATATAAGTTAGAAGATCTCCTGTCGATCTATATTTACGAAAGCCATTCTGAGGGTCGCTAATAATATTGAATCCTTCAAGATATTTTAGAAAATGCTGATTTATAGCATTTTTCATGACTTTCGATATTACTAAAAGAAATGCAACTGGTCGGTAATTGTTTGGCTAGGTCTTTTGGCTTTTTTGGGTGCCAGCTGAAGAGTGGCGCATTTCCAGCAGGAAGAAAATATCCTATTTCTGTAGGATAGGTTGAAAAGTCTACAGAAAACTGGTGTTAGTTCTTTTGCGCAGTTTTTGAGTACTATGGCAGGTATTCCCTCAGCGCGAGAAGCTTTTCTGGTGTTTAGCTTCGTTAAAATACGTTTTATAATACGCTATCTGAATCGGGCATCCTTGACTGTACTATGGAAATAGTAGGTATTACCTTTTCCTTTGAGAAAGACAGACGAGAAGATGTTGGGTGAACTCTTTGCTTCACATTCTACTGCTGATTTCCAAGGAAAAAAATGTTTTTAGAATGTGAAGCAAAGTTTCACCCAACAAGTTCTCGTCTGTCTTTCTCAACGGGCCTTGTTGTAATAGAATTATATGGCCGTGTACGTAGTGGTATAGTAAATTTGGTGAAATTTTGGTGAAAATTTGACTGCCTTAGCGACTGACCGAAAGGACTCGAAATTATTGGGGCAAGCAAGAAATTTGTTTCTAATTCGTTGATTGTGTACCTTCTTGGTTTCGCCGATAATTTCTTTGCATCTGTTCAGGGCACGAACAAAGATGTTACGATTTACGACGTTAGGATTTTCACGCCATTGTCGGTAGGCAAGATGTCTAGAACCAACAACTTCTTTACATTTTCGGTCAAACCAAGGCTTGTCATTGGAAGGGCATTTCTTCGAAAAAGGGATGTAAGCGTCCATATCAGCCTCAGCGCAGTCAGATGAGTCGTCGGATCGAAAACATATCTAACCAACTACTCAGTATATATCACCACTACACCAAACACTTCATTTTTGCACTCGATGCGCGTTTCGCTAACCAAGTTAGCTCCATCAAGAGCGATGATTGAATGTCAATCATCGCTTCTGATGAAGTTAACATAGTTAGCGAAACGCGTGGCGAGTGCAAAAAATAAAGTGTTTAGTATAGTGGTGATATATACTGAGTAGTATCATTGTGCCAAAGATTCCACATTCCCAACATAAATTTAACAAGGAAATGTTCGAAAATATTCAATGATCTTCCCATTTAGCAGAGTTGTAGTGCCAAATCTTGCGCGGTTTAGGCGCCTCTCTGTCACCGATTGGTAGGATACTCGATATCGAAAGCAGTTTATGGTCGGAAGAATCAAAAAGCAGATTTACGGTGACACTGTAAATCTCTGGATTGGTGGTTAAAAACAGATCAAGAAGGCTGGCGAACTCACCGTCTCGATCAGAGGTCCGTGTTGGCTCGTCAATAAGCCACAACTGATGGAGATTGATTCAGCTTCACAACCTTGTTCGTAGGAAGTATTTCAATATTTAAACTAGTTGATGTTGTGGACATTAAAATTTCGTTATTTTGATAGTTAATCTGTAAATGATCGATGGTATCTGCAAGAGAAGCGAAAAGAGTTCTAAAGTTATCACTTGGTGGTTTGTTGAGTTGTTAGTTTTAACTACATAAGCCTCCTCTCGTTGACGAGAGAATTCGCTTCTAACAAAAAGACAGATTCCAAAGTTACGCCTAAACCAAAAATAGAAGTAGTATTCAGGATATTTCTATTCTATTCTATTGTTATTTATTTTGAAAATAGAGAGTGGTCTAGGCTTAATAGTAATCAATACTTGCAGTAGCAGTGCTAATATGACCCAAAAATAAAACGTTCGGAACGAAACTCATAATCATCATCAAAAAACTATAGAAGTTTTATCAAAAATCAAAACAACGTTAGTTATTTTCTACCATGATAAGGTATTATTGATCATGAATAGGTTCTAACTTGTTAAACTATCAATGACGAGTATTTCTTGGAAATTCAAATCGATGAGTAGAGTAGAATTAATCATGTGATAAGAATAATTTTTGATCTGGTTTTTTCTTAAAAGAGATGTGCTGCTATAGATTAAAAATAATTTTCTAGCAGTCTCACTTACGTGAATATAAAGTCGCAAATTGTGATTAAGAACTAGTTCTCGAGGACTTAGCAAAAAAAACTCTTTTACCATTAAAATTAGCTCTAGCCAAAGGCAATAATCCTTTGCCGAAGTAATAACCAAAGAAGGCAAATTCCAAAATGTTCCGTAATTTTTAAGAAATTTCCTATTAATTGTAAAGATATCAAAGGAGCCCTGTGCCTTTAATAATGCTAAATGAAAACTCCCCCCTTTGTTTTTCACAAAGGGTTAAAGCTACTTTGATGTGTAGTATTTTTGTTGTATCTTAAATAAAATTAAAATGTTCTTTTGTTTGCTTGTCCTGGAAAATTTGTAAAAAGTCCTGAAAGAGTTACTTAACATAATAAAATTTGTTTACGACAGAAATAACCACTTAAAAAAGTATTTTAATTGTTTATTTTTGCGTGGGTAAAATTACCTGTTCAGTTTTTTTCGTTTGTAACTTGTTACTTTTTCAAACAAATTTAGGTTTAAAATATCCAAGATGGAAAAGAACATGATAGATAACTACCATAAAACTTTAGTAGCTTGAAACATTAGGTGGTATTTATGACTTAAGTTTAGCGTCAATAAAAATTTTTTTACATCAAAACGAAGAAAGATGCGTAGAGAACTTTTATTTTGTAAAATCCCGCTACTATCTCGGTGCTGTGAAAAGTGAGGCCAACCGAGTAAAAAATGGTTTTAAGTTGGGCGAAAAAATCAGAATAAGAAAGCATATTTATCCTCCACGTAAAAAGTTAGAAAAAAACAATATGAAATACTTGTATTCATCAGAAAAATTATTTAAATTTTGATCATGTCAATAGTGCCGATCAACCGAAGAACAATGTAAGATATACCAACTGTCTATAAGTCTTGTTCTATACATTTTTGAACGTAAACCTCTTGTATTCATTCTTCTCGGTATGATGCTACTCTCGTCCATTTAGACATAACTAGTTAGTGTTCCGTACGGAGCACTTATAAAAATCACTTCGGTATCTGTCTCTCCGTCGCAGAAAGTTGAAATTTGGCACTAACATAGGAACTGATGGCCTTATCAGAGCCGTGTGGATTTGAAAGCTAAATTTTGACTTAAAGGGGTTGGGGGATGATATCGGAAGAAACTGGCAATAATGACATACAACATAAGGATGATGAGTACTGATGATAAGGTGGAAGAATTGGACAAGGAAGTAAAACAGATGAAATGGCACATAATGTGTCTGAGTGAGATTAAAAGAAGGGAAGAACAATGCATAACACTACATTCAGGAAATATATTACAAAGGAATAGAGGTAGAAAGTAAAGAAGAAAACATTGGAGGAGTAGGTTTTATAATAAATAGACAAATAGCTCCAAACATAATAACATATAGCGCAATATCAAATAGGGTACTCTATGTTATACTAAAGATAACAAAACACTGTAAAATTAAAATAATTCAAATGTATGCCTCAACAACATCATAGGATGATGATTCAGTAGAAGATTTCTACGACGAGATAAGAAGTACCACCGAACAGGAATTTTAACGCCAATATAGGCATTCAGGTTGACGCAAGTGAAAACGAAATAAGAGGTAAATTCGATTTAGGAACAAGAAATGAACGTGGTCAAATGTTAATGAACTTCTTAGAACAACAATTATTCGCTATAAAAAATCACATAGAAAATGGACATGGGATAGTCCAAGTGGAGTGGTAAAAAACAAAATAGACTACGTATATATCTATATATGTATATATATATACATATATATATATATATATATATATATATATATATATATATATATATATATATATATATATATATATATATATATCAGAAAAAATATAGTAAAGGATGTAACAGTTATAAATAGAATAAACATAGGAAGTGATCACAGAATAGTCCGAGGAAGAATAGAAATAAACGAACACATTGAAAGAAAAAAAATCATAGCAAGAACGAAATCAAAAATTGAGACACACATCTTGAAAGTAAAGAAAGCAGAATACCAAAATAAAATAAGAAAAAAAGAACTAAAACCGATGATCTTGATAACAAAAACATAAACGAAATTAACGAAGCACTAACGAATGTCTTGGTGAAGACAGAAGAGCAAATAGCTAGAAAGAAGAGCAACAAACCAAAATATGGAACATAAAAACGGAAGAAATGTTTGGAGAAACTAACAAAACCCTTAAAAAGTCCATTAAAGGAGATAAAAAACAACAGTTAGAGACAAAGATAGAAAAAATTGTAGAACAGAACAAAAACATGAAAGCACTCTGACAAAGCCTAGGAAAGGCTACAATATATAACTTAAAAGATGAAAATAGAGAAGATGTGAAAGATCGACAAAAAAATAATACTCACAATTCAAGCATACTATCAGAACTTGTATGAAAAAAAAAACTGCCTACCAAATGTTCTCAAAGAACGTTGAAACAGAAAGATAATCATTGTTAACTTAGAAGAAATACCAGAGATAACAGATGAAGAAATATTAACAACATTAAAAACTATGGAAAACAATAAAACATCAGGACCTAACAGAGTACTAACAGAATTAATGAAAGAAGGAGGAGACTTGGTGATACAGGTGAGGAAACTCTTATTCAATAAATATCTAGAGGAAGAGAAGAACCAGAAAATTGGAACACAGCTTCAACAATTTTACTTTTTGAAAAAGGTGATAAGACTAAATTAGACAATTACCGTCCAATATTATTACTTTCACAAATATACAAATTGCTTACCAAAATAATAATTAATAGACTGGAAAACAAGCTGGAATGAAACCAATCGGTAGACAGGCTGGCTTCAGGAAGAGTTTTAGTACTTGTGATCATCTGTTAACTATCAGAACTTTAAAAGAGAAAGCAACAGAATATAACTTAAAGTTGTACCTGCTATTTATAGATTACCAAAAGGCTTTTGATTGTACCGAGAACTGGGCGGTCGAAAAAGTCTTCTAAAACAGCAGAATAGACTATAGGTATACTCAGCTCATAAGAACAATTTACAACAAGGCTCAAATAATAGTGGAAACGGATAGTAAAACAAATCTAATACCTATCAAACGCGGAGTAAGACAGGGAGATTCCATGAGCCCAAAACTATTTATACCAGCATTAGGAGAAGTTTTCAAGGAACTCGAATAGGAAAAAAGGGGATCAGTATAAATGGGCAAAAGTTAAATCATCTGCGTTATGCTGATGATATAGTGCTAATATCAGATAATTTTGAAGGCATACAGGAAATGATCACTGAGCTACAAAACAAATATGAGAGGGTAGAACTACTGCTGAATAAAGATAAGACAAAAGCTATGACAAACGAAGACAGTCCTCGAGGCTTGAGAATAGAGGGCAGAATACTTGAATACGTAGATGAATACATCTACCTAGAGCAAGTAATAAAGTGTGGAAAAGCAAATTAAACGGTAGAAGTACAGAGAAGAATCAGACTAGCATGGGCAGCATTTGGCAACCAAAGGAAAATACTAACCAACAAAAGAATTCCTCTGGAACTAAGAAAGATGGTTTTCAATCAATGCATTCTACCGGTTCTTTACAGACATGGAAATTGACTAGGAAGATGATGGACCAACTAAGTAAAAGACAAAGAGCGATAAAACGCCAGATGCTGAATATAAGATTACAAGACAGAATCAGAAACGAAAGTATAAGACAAAAGACCAGAGTGATAGACGTAAGAGAACAGATAGTAGGTTTGAAATGGAGTTGGGTCGGTCACACAATGGAGCAACAAGATGGGAGATGAAATAAAAGAGTTCAAGAATGGCCTCCATGGCCATGGTTAGGACAAAGATCCAGAGGAAGACCACAAACAAGATGGAAAGATGACTTGAAAAGAACGGCTGGTTTAGGATGGATCACGCAGAATCGAGAAGGATGGAAAAAGGAAGGGGAGGGCTATGTCCGACACTGGATAGAAAAAAGACTTATTAAATAAATAGACAGATCGGAAGTGAAAAAAAAAAATTTAACCAGGTCATCGAGTGGGGCGTCAGATGAAAGCTTGTAAAAATACGAGTTCAAAAATATATGTAGTGTAATACTTGCGCACACTTTTCTTTGTATTATTTTTTAAAAATTGCGAGGAAACCGCTGTCCCCTCCCCCTTATCTCGAAAAGTACTGATCAAAAAAACGTTGAAAAAATTCTTGAATATTCTCCATAGGGTGTAGATTGAACGAAAATTATCACAAATGTATTACCTTTATTGATTTATCTGGTATATAAAAAAACAAAAACACAAGCGTCACCAGTTTTCAGTAAAGATCGGAAAAAAACTTTGTCGAAAACTGATTTGGGGTGTGTTTTGTGTACATTTTATACCTCCCTAACAAAAATTTTTATTTTAAAAGCAATCAACTTACGGAACACTAATTGCGCATGTTCGATTTGCACTTGGTCTGTTTTTTTTTAGACCAGCTGAACCCATCTCTTGTTTTTCTCTACCTTTTTCATGTTCTCCAGTTGGCCAATATACATCAATCATCTTTTTGTCTCATGATATAACCAAAACATTTCCACGTTCATTGTGCGGTCTGTTCTTTTACGTCCTTTGCTTTTATTATGCTTCTAATCAATTAAATTTATTTCTTGTCTTTCGGTTTCATATGAAGCATCTGTCTTTCCATTAATCATTGGGCTTTCGTGATTATGTTCATATTTCCCTCTGTGAGTATAGAATATTTTAGTTCATAAGTGACAACAGGTATATACATATATTGGTTAAATAATATTGTTTTAAGATATTATGGATATTTTTGGTCACCCAACGATGCTCAGAGCAATCTCACTAATTTTTTTTTCTGTTACTCGGTGTTCTTTGTTACGTTTTATTATTTGTGCTAGATTCATTGACTTGTTCTACGTCTGTTGTATATTGCCTTGTTGTGATTGGAGCATCTTCATATGTATTTGTCGTGATTTTCGTTTTGTACTTCATAGTTTGATCTATTTTTCTGGCTTCGGTGTTTAGTTCCTAAAGCACATCCTTTAAATATTTGTGTCCATAATTAAGACTACGTCCACGGCATATCTTAGGTTGTCTGAGTATTTATCACAAACTATCTCGTTTTTCTTGTAGTCCTATTTCTAGCGCTTGATGGCAAAATTTAGAGGATATTGTGCCTCCCCGTCTACTGTCTCTCAAATACACTGGCTCCTTGTCTTCATTTATAAGATTGTGGCTTTTTTTATATATGTTAATTAGCAGATCTATATATCTATAGTTACTTTGATTGTTCTGCAAAGAGTTCTTTAGAGCTGTTGTTCAACACAATCGAATGATTTCCCCAAATCTCAAAACAATGGTATGTGGTAGTCATTCGCTTATCCTGTTATAATTTTCATATTCAAATCACTAAAATTAAAGCTTCTTTCGAAGCGAGCTTATTCTTTTGACTGATACAACTTAAATTTCGCCACTAGCCTGGTTTTTAGTATTCCCATAGAGTTTGCAGAATAAGTATTATAGGAAGATACTGTTTTAAGTCTGTTTTGTCTCCTTTTCCACGTAGTAATTTTATTACAAATTCTTTTCAACTCTTGGGTGCTCTTTTTTCTGAAACATTTAGTTCATGAGAATGTACAAGCTATTAACGACAGTTCTTCCTTCATATTTTAACATTAATGAGTCGAAATACTTTTATTCTTCAGTATAATCTCTCTTAAGCTCAATACATTTTTCCAGTAATTTTACAATTCATTTATCCCATCTCTGAAGTGGTTTTCCGGAAGACCTTCCAAATATCGGTCAACAAATACTATCACCTCATCATTTGTTGAAAAAGGCTTCCTACATAAAAATCTTTTTAGATTTGAGAACAGATGGAAGTCAGATGGACCCAAACCTGGCGAATAGGGTGGATGTTCCAACAATTCCTACTTTAATCCGACCAGTTTTGACGTTGCCAAAGCAACTCTGTGATCAGGTGCATTGTCATAATGAAAAATGATTTTTTTTCTTCTACAAACAGGGCCTTTTCTCACGAATTTTCTCATCCAGCTGGACCAAAAGTTGAAATAATACTCTCCTGTGATTGTTTTACCGATTTGAAGGTAATCAATTAACAAAAATTCTTTTTCATCCCAGAAAACTAATGCCATAATTTTTTTTGGACGACTTTGACTACTTTGGCTACTTTAGAACTGAACCGGGCTCAATCCACTATGCGGTTTGTTGTCGCAGTTTAGGATCATAATGGTAAACCCAAGTCTCATCTATAATTACAAATCGACGCACAAAATCAGTTTTATTCTTTGCCAAACGAGCCAAATGTTGTTTAAAAAGTTTCTCTTGAGTGCATTCATGTTCCGATGTTAGCAAATCCTATAAATAGCTTTCTCATACCCAAAATATTAGTTAAGATCTCATGTACTGATCCATGTGAGATATTTATATCCTCGGCTAAATGAACTACGAATGATCGACGGTCTTCTATTTTTGGACGTTCTGAACGTGAATCATCATTGACGCTTGTACGCAAGAACGGCTCTAGGAGGTGGGCAAGGTAAGCAGCTGCTTACGGCGACAAAATTTAGGAGCAGCAAAACCGCCTGAACTACTAGAGCGCAAAAAAAAATAAACACATCCCACAAAAAAATATTTCAATTTCTTGAATGTAGAAAATAAATGAGTAGTAAAATCCAATACAACAGGAATAGACAGGCTTCTGCTAGAATAATATCAGTTATTAAATTGCTTGGAGAAAGTTTTCTAGCATTCCGGGGTACAAGCGACAAGCTTTATGAACATAATAATGGAAATTTCCTAAAGTTAATTCAATTGCTAACTGAATTTGATCCAATAATGGAGGAACACGTTCGTAGAATCTTCAACAATGGAGAAAATAGAGTGTCATATTTAGAGAAAAACATCCAGAATCAAATTATTGGATTATTACATGATAACTAAAGTCTTATATAATAAAACAAGTTCAAAAAGCGAAATATCATTCGGTTATTCTAGATTTCACTCCCGATGTGAGTAAAGTTGAACAAATGACATTTGTAGTAAGATATGTTTTTATTGATCAATCAGAATCGGGATTTGGATGTAAAATTAATGAACATTTTTGGGTTTTCTCCTATTGAGAGATCTACTGGTAAAGAATTATCTCAAGTTTTATTGAAAGAGTTAGGGAAAAATGGATTGAAAGTGGAAAATATGAGAGGTCAAAGTCACGACAATGGTTCAAATATGAGAGGCGACAAATCGGGCATACAATCAAGAACTAAAACTTTAAAACTCCAGAACATTTGACGTACCTTGCAGCAGTTATTCCTTAAACTTAGTAATTAACGATATGGCAAAATCTTCTTTGGAGGCAGCGAACTTTTTTAATATGGTTCAAAAGCTATATACATTTTTTGCCTGAATACTCTTACATAGAAACCATTGAGCGACACTCGTTGGGAAAGGCGTATAGATTCCCTGAAACCTTTACGTTTTCAAATATGAGATATTCATGATGCTTTATGAAGTAATTATTAAAATGCCGAAATAGATATTATGATTCGGCCTCAGGCCAGCGTTTTATTGGCCACAATAAAACAATTTAAGTTTTTATGTTCAATCGTTATTTGGTATAAAATTTTGAATCGTATTAATCAGATAAGTAAGCTACTTCAATCCAAAGATTTTGATTTATCCCAAGCCACTAATTTATTAAATAGCTCATTAATTTTTTTAAAGAATTGAGATCGGACGAATCCTTTGAAGTTGAAAATTTAGCCAGCGAAATCGACGTAGAAAAAAACTTTGAATTAACTACATCACATCATCGTGTTCAAATTACAAAACGAAATTTTTAAGTTTAGACGAACCGATACAAGATAGAAAACAAAAATATAAAATAGATTTTTTTTTTACTATAGATCAGGCGATCAGTGCATTGGAGCTGCGATTCAACCTACTGAATAGTCAGAATCACTCTTTTAAATTTTTATATGATGTTTATAAACTTAAAGACATGTGGATAAATGAATTACTGGCATATTGTAAAGATTCCGAAAATGTCTTAACAGATGGTGATTCGTCCGATCTTAACGCTTTAGATCTGGCTGACGAAATAGGTCTTGTTCCTTCATTTTTGACTAAGAAAGAAGGCCAGTTGACGTTCCTAAATTCATTACTTCCCTTAAAATTGGGGCAAATTTGAGCATTGCTCTAAGAATTTTGTTAACGCTGCCAATAACTGTTGCGACCGGCGGAGAACTTGTAAATTAAAAATAATAACAAATTATTTAGGAACTAACTATGACTACACAAAATCGTCTTAATGGATTAGCAATGTTGACCATTGAACACGAAGTGAGTAGTAAATTACATCTGAAACAAATTATTCGCGATTTTGCAGAAATGAAACTTCGAAAAATTTTTTTTTAATTTAGGTTTAGACTTTGTATATTATTGTACTAGTTTTGTTCATTGCTTTAAAAGTATATTCAAATTATCTCTGAAAATAGTAGATACTAGTTTTAGTTTATAAGTTCGTTGGTGTTAGCTCCTTAAAAATGTAAACTTTGTTTTTCAATAAAACAATTTTTCGTAAATCTATATTAGTATTATTGTCTTAATTCAATTATATGTCATTTTCCTGGTTAACATAGTTTTCTTTAAGCTTCGGTGCGGCGGCATTTTTTTAGTGTGCCTACGACAGCAAAAAAGCTAGGGTCGGCTCTACTTATACGACTAAGTTTAAACTTTTGGGCCCATATATGAACAGTTGAAAATGAAGGAGCAGACTCGTTTAACACTTTTTCTAACTTTGCATGGGTTTCAGTTGCCGATAAACCTTCCAAAACAAAGAATTTTATCATCATTTTTAAAAAAAATACTCAACCACGTCTACTTTAACCAGCTGATAATAAATGAATGACTTCACAGATAGACTTGAAATTTAGGGTGTGTTCATATGACAGATGAAGCTTCAAAATGGTATTCAATATTTGGTTCAAGTGACGCTCCACAGGTGTCACTTTCAAAACTTATTGACTGACCAATATTAATATTAATATATCTAAGGATCCGGACAGTCTAACTACAGAACTATCCTAGGCTTACATGTTTATTTTATATCTACAGAGTCGCGTATCTTGATGGACTATAGCTTAAATAACCAGCTAAAATTTCCTTTTAATAGCACAATGTTGTCAATGGGGAAGTCAAGTGTTTAAAAAAAGTGGTTTTTTCCTTTCCCTTAGTTATTACTGTTGCGAAAGATGTAACAAAAAGTTTTTCCATAATAGTTAATAAGGTTTTTTTATTACCAACTAAATATAAGTAACGCATAAATAACCACTACTTCAATGAATTCATAAAAATATATCGTTTTTCACTAGGAGACACATGAGCTGCTGGGAAAACGCGCTTGAATAAAAATTTCAATTCGAATTTTATTGGACTATTCAAATGAATAAAAATTTCAACTCGAATTTTATTAGATTATTCAAAAGAGCAATTCTAAAAAAGAGCAATTCTAAAAAAGAGCAATTTTAAAACTTTTCGTCTGGTTTGGGTGCTTCTCGGGGAAAATGAGCTCTAAGTGGATAAGTTTAAAAATTCCGACGAATGTCCGATAAATGGGTAGCATTAATAGTTGATCACTTTTAAAAAGACAATTTACAACGGTTTATTTTACATATCTTCCAAATTTTAGCAATACAAATAACAAGGTGAAACTACGGAAAACATGATTAAAGATGACTCTTCGTGAAGTTCAGGTGGAGAGATTGTAGAAAAAGAACTACCACAGAAAAGACTCTAAACTTCTGCAAGTATTTTGGCAATTGACAGTCCAATTTAATTATGTAATAATCTTTAATTAAATAGTTGGCTAACAACTATCAATTACAGAGCCTGAATGAAAAGCAGGTTCGTTACCATATTCTCCCACACTATCGCTTTAAGGAAATATAAAAGCTTTTAATGCTTTCATGTTAGATTTATCGGCCTATAAGCAGCCTCTGAGCTATATCTCGTTACTTTAATTCTTTTATCTCTATTTTATAGAATATCGTCATAAATTACTGTTAGATGTAATGCATCTTGTTTTTTGTCTCTTTGTATAATCGGAAAATAATCCGTAAAGCATAAAATTTATATTTTCAACTGAAGCACCAATTTTCATGTAGTGATACTAGCAACTATTAAGGGGTTACACCACAGTGGCGAGCGAAAATCAAGCGTTTCCTGCAATATTTTTTTAAAATGTGAAAGGGAAAGTAATTGAATAAAAATACTCAAGGATGTTATCAGGCACAATTTTAAGTATGTAAAAAAATGTTTTTATTCAAAAATATTATTAAATTGGCAACAATAGAGCTGTTCTGATAAGATATCTCGAAATGAGCAGGCTCCACGGCACGCAGTAAAAACTGCCGCAAATTTGAATCTGGAAAAACAAAAAAATTATCTTTTTATCTACATCATAATAGCTAGAGAAATACGTAGAGAGTTTTGAAAGTATTGATTTTAAAGAAAAAAGTTCGATTTTCGACCCAAAAAAATAGTAGTTGTTTCTTAATAAAAAAGGATATAATCAACTTGTTGAAAATCCCGTGCGTATTTCTCTTTGAAATCTTTTTTTATAGATATGTTTAAAATTTGAAGAAAATATAATGAATATTGTTCGAGTTATGCTGCAAAATCGTATTTCGAGAAAAAACGTGTTCAAAGTTTTAAGTCACATTATTTATGACAAAAAAATAATAATTTTGAGTGTTTTAAATTTTTTACCATTAGTCTGCAATCCCAGCTCCATAAAGCTATCCTTCATAGCTTAAATTAGCTTCTTTAATTTCAGTTCTTATCGATTTTAGTATGGCGTGCACCTCTTATGCCGCATTTGTTAGTCACTCCTTAGCGCGCTTAATTCAAGTAGCATCGGCTTCGAGGCAAAAACTATAAGACCGGTAGCCAATAGCTAATCCTAATACTGTAATTATTTTCAAAATACTTGTTAGACCATCATTGACCATCATACAACAATATCAATTGCTACTTTAGGTACTTTCATTGCTGTTTTGTGTATATCCTCCCAAGCAACGTGTAAGCAACCCGTTATGGCTCAGCTCTTCATAAATAGATACTATGGTATGAAAAACTGTATCGGAAAGTGGTGGTTTATTGAAGGATCATAAGGAATCTGAGGCTTGCGTCACAACAAGACTCTGAGCACTTCACGTGCTGCCGGCTTTTCGTCAGTTGACATTTTGTGATACGAAGTCGCCCATATATTTTTTCGCATGTTTTCAACAGAGTTTGGATTCTGCCGTATTGCCAAGCCGTAATAAATTGTTAAGTCATCAATTAATTTGGCAGTAAATTTACCCTTTCCTCCGAGGTATATATTAACGTACTTTCGAACAAAAAAAAATCTTCAACTGAACATAAACTACTTCTAGCAACATCTATTAGTGTATTAGAGAAGTGAGAGATCGAAAAGTAAGTTGTGTCCTACATTATTTAAGCAGACATACCGCACGCCATGTGAAACCGTTTTGGAACCCTTCGATGGGCTTCAAAAAGTGCTCGAAATTTAACAAAAAAAAATCGTGTAAACATAAAACCTTTTTCTCTTTATTCTTAAACCAATAAAAAAATAGATTTTTTTGTGAGTGTGTGTTACTCCTTAAAATAATTTAGGCAAACGTGTTTTCTAATTTGAAGAATGACAGAGAGCGCCGTAAGTCATAAAATGTAAAATTTGAGTGACTTCTGGATTCGTTTACATATGCCAGCAACGAAAATTTCCCTAATATAATTTATGTGTTATCTTCTACATATTCTTAAATTTAATCTAATTAGTGTTGCTATAAGTTTCTCTAAAACAGGGCTTGAAATAAAATTTTCGAAAATGTCGAAGTATCCGTTCTAAACTGGATGCTTTAAAATCTCTCAAATTCTACCGGCTCCATGGTTTCGAATTTGCGAATCGTCATTTTGAATATGATGCTCCTGAAAACATAACTGAAATTCTGTTATATCCCAACATACATAAAATTAAATTTCTGGTCTGTATTGAATGTGTAAACTTTTTCTTTTAAGAAATAACATAAGACTATAATTAATACAACTTACTTATTTATTACTGTTTGAAGACAGTCAACAGATAATATGCTATATATCCAATAATTTCAGGTCTTGACACTAAGGGTGTTAAACAAAACTTCAATAAATCTACTATACCAACATTTAAACGGCTAGATAATGATATTGCAACATCTATTAGAAAAGCCAACTTATTAGCTGAACTTTTTCCTTCACATTCTATTGTCGATCTCCAGGGAAAAATATCACCCACTATGTCCAATGTGCATATAAAGATGCCTAATATTCTCTTCAGACATATTCTCATAAGAAACCAAATAGCCTACCAAGTGCAAATCGGAATTGCGCAATTAGTGTTCCATACGTTGATAGCATTTAAAATAAACATTGTTGTTATAGAGGTACAAAATGATGATGACTTCACAAAACACACCTCAAGTGAGTTTTCAACAGAGTTTTTTTCCGATCTTCTCTGAAAACTGATGATAAATTGAAATTTTTGTTTTTTTGTATATACCAGATAAATTATTAAAGGTAATGCACTCGTAATAATTTCCGTTCAATATACACCCCTGTGAAGAATATTCTAGAATTTTTTCAAAATTTTTTGATCAGTACTTTTCGAGACAAGGGGCGGGGACAGCGATTTTTCGCAATTTTTTAAATATAATGCAAAGAAAAGTGTGCGCAAGTATAACATTACATAAATTTTTGAACTCTTCTTTTTACAAGCTTTTATTTGACACCCCCCTCGATGACATGGTAATTTTTTCTCACTTCCGGTTTCACCACCCAAAACTAACCCGTTAGGTCAAGCTTTCAACACTGCACGGCTCTGATAAGGCCATTGATTCCTATATTAGTGCCAAATTTCAACATTCTGTGTCAAATAATTTCGGAGAAAATCAGGTGTGACAGATGGACAGACAAATACCGAAGTGATCTTATAAGTGTTCCGTACGGAACACTAAAGAGCTTCTGACGCTAGTAGAATATCTACCATGGTACTGAAAAAATCGGGAATAAACTAACATTAGTTTTCTTCAGACTTTATCCTACAGAAAGGGAATATTTCCTTTCTGCTGGAAAAGCACTACAATTCAGCCAATACCCACAAAAAACCTTGCCGAACAATTTCTGATCAGTAGCGTTGCTTTCAATAATATCAAAAATTATTTCAAAAGCTATCAATCAGTATCTTCCAAAATATCTAGAAGAATTTGATATTACTAGCGACCATCTTTATGAAATTTATAAGCAGAAATCAACGGGAGATCTTCCTATGTCACACATGTTTGGAACCACGCAATTGAAAATCTTTTGAATAACCTTTAGTGGTTGCATTTGATATATCCAAAGTATTCGACCGTATTTTGGCATGAAGGATGGTTGGCTAAAATACGCTCTTATGGTATGTGTAAAAAGTTTCGTTCATGGCTTCCATATTTCCTCAGAGAGCGTTCTTTACAAATTGCAGCTGACCGATTTCTTTCTACTGCCTTCCCTCTCAATGTCGATGTACTTAAGGTTCTATATACTGTCTCACACTAGCTTTGCGCTTTACATTAACTATCTTCTGGGAAGGACAGGAATCCAGCTTTGCCAATGACCGTACGCTTGTTTCTTCATTGACTTTAACATTCGATCATCAGCTACTAATACAAATATCATCAGACTGCAGAAAGCTTCTCAACTTAACAAAGTCCTGGAAAAAATTCTATCTTGGTGTGATAGTAACCAAGTGGAATTTACTTGTTATTAACGTTGCATAATGCGAAATACTTAGGTCAAAACACTTCATTTCTCTAGCATTGTCACTCAAATTGCTGGGCGTTAATATATCTTGACCTGAACAAGTTGTATGAATACTAGAAAGGTTTATACCTAAGAAGAAAGCTCTATTTCCAACAACGGGGGAATATTGCTCCCATGTTTGGAGTTCTGCTCCCAAACATGCGCTGTATTTATTAGATTCTATTCAAAGGAGAGCTTTTAATCTGATTGGAGACCCAAAACTCACCAGCATTCTTAATTCTTTAAATCATCGTTTGTGATATGAGGGTATCTATCAATATTTTTATGGGAACTGTTTGGTAGACGTCTCCCGCTTAATTCCTCCCAGAGTGGTCCCCGCCAGGAGGACAAGGCGCACTATTATGTTACATCCATATAAAGGTTGGCTTGTAAGTCTTCGTATTCTCCAAGATTTCTTTTAAATGAATAACCTCATCCCTTTGGAATTAACTGCCCATAACTATGTTTCCTAACCGATTTGCAACGATTTAGGACCAACGTGAATCACTTTTTTTTGAAGATACGCCGCTCTTATAACGCTTTAGAGATTCAACTGCAGTGCATGTTCGGGCTAAAAATAATATCAATAAATATATAAAAGGATTTTGTACAATTTGAGCAGTAATGTTATAATATAATAATTTGTCGCAAAATAGAATCGTAACCAAAATTATGGCTTAGGAGTCTTTAAGTCAGCCTCCAAGTTTTCAAACTTTTAAGAGGAATTCAAGGCGCATTTATCTGATCATGAAATAAAAAACATCACTTAAGATAAATTGACGAGATCGTCAAGCGTCTCAGGTACGAATACGAATCTAAACAATTCAGTAAAGACGCCTAGTTATTCGTGTTTTATACACATTCGTAAAAACTTATTTAGCTTACATTTCTACATAAGATGCTATGGTTTTATATATTTATACTTTTTAATAAGAAAGTGTACTTACCGAAAGGTCAAAGTTATCTGCCCGTACACCTTGCGATTTTCAACGAATTCCGGGTCAACAAGTAAAACTCCACTTAAATGGTCTATCCTACCATAAGACACTACGAGGTCACGTGAAGCCAGGTACAATGTTAGTTTGTTATTTGGTGAACATTTTTTGAACACCCTGAAAATAAGAAAAATATTATTGTAGATACATTGCTAGATAACATTTATTTTACTGCAGATTTAGAAGAAAATTTAGACAGCTAAGGAATATGAGGGTTATAAGATAACTATCTGTCCTTGACCAGAGATGGCGCTACTACTATTTAGAAAATTATATTTTTTCGTAAACATAACCTTTCACAAGAGTTCTGTCAAATTTTAAACTCGCTGCGTGATTTAGTTTGTGAGTGGCAGCCATTTAAATAGAACAACTTTTGTGATTTTACACCAATGGGAAAAAATTGAATATCGGGCAAGGATAAAATATTTGTTTTTGAAAAAAAACGGAACTCAGCGAAATTCTCTTCATTATCGACCATATAATATTGGACAGCTGAATTCAAACGCGACCCTACAAACATTTTCAGAACATCCAGGTCATCCAAATGAGGTCACTACATCAGAAGTGATTCAAAAAATCCACAATACAGTGATAAATAACCGGAGAGTGAAAGTGCGTGAGCTTGCTGAGACTGTGAACATCTGAATTGAAAGGGGGCAGAATATTTTAATAACTCATTTGGATATGAGAAAGCTTTCCACAAGATGAGTGCAGCGATTGCTTACAATTGACAATAAACAGGTACATGTGTCAACTTCAAAAGAATGTTTGGCGATATTAAAGCGCGATCGAAATGATTTTTGACATCGTTTCATAATGGTTGACGAAACATAAATTCAACACAGGACACCAGAGACCAAAGAACAGTCCAAACAATGGGTTTTCCGTGGCGAACCGGCTTCAAAGAAGACCAAGACGAGTTCATCGGCCAACAAAATCATGGTCAAAGTGTCTTGGGATGTACGCGGCGTAATCCACGTCGATTACCTTGAAAAGGACAAAACGGTTAATGGAGAGTATTATGTCAACTTACTGGTTCGTTTCAACCATGCTGCATTTGGCAAAGAAAAAAATTCTTTTTCATAAAGACAATGCATGCATGCACACTTGTGTGATTGCCATGACAAAATTCCATACGAATTGCTTCCGCATCCCCCATATTTGCCAAAATTTAACCCCCAGCGATTATTTTCTACTTCCAAATATGCAAAAAGTGGCTCGGCGGTGAAAAATTTGACTCAAACGAACTCAAACTCAAATTTTTGCTAAAGAAGCGCCTATTTTGAAGGGTTAAAGAAATCGTTTTTTTTTAGATGGGACACAAAAGATAGAAAAATGTCTGGTGGCGCTCAGTCGTTCCACGTGATTGTTCCATTCTTTTCGTCGTGTTTTGACAAATTTTATAATGTCCTGGATGTCACACATACATTAAGCAAACCAAACATTGCTAGAAAAATTTTTATAGCCAAGATATTTCTATTTTGTAGAAAGCGCCAGTTAATATAATGTAATCATGTATTGATATGATCAAAAAGTATCCGAAATATCTAAATAAAGCACCTTCTTTTTTAATTTTAAGCAATATTTATTTCTAGCGTTCCATACGGTAGACTTGTAAGATCACTTCAGTGTCTATCTGACCGTCTGTCACACTCGATTTTTCCGAAACTATTTGACATTGAAAGTTGAAATTTGGCAGTAATATAAAAATTGATGGTCTCATCAGAGCCGTGTAGTTTTGAAAGTTAAATTTTGACTTAAGGGGTTAATTTTAAGAGGTTAAATGGAGATAAGGGGTATTTCGAAAAGTCTCGATCAAAAAATTTTGAAAAAAAGTCCGAAATATTCTCCACAGGGTTTAGATTGAACGAAAATTATCAAGAGTGCATAACTTGTAATAATTTATCTGATATATAAAAAAAAAGACAAAAATTTCATCGTTTTCAAGGTCATCAGTTTTTCAATAAAGATTGGAAAAAATCTTTGTTGAAAACTCATTTGGGGTGTGTTTTTGTGAAGTTATTGATCATTTTATACCTCCGTAACAAAAAATTTTATTTTAAAAGAAATCAACGTACGGAACACTAACTGCGCAAGTCCGACTTGCACTTGGCCGGTTATTTCCTCTTGAAAGTAATCACCATCTGAACCAAGCCTTTTGTGCACTGTTCACAGGCCCTTGGCGGTATAGCCTTTAATTTTGTGTTATTAATTCGAAGGTCTCAAAAAGCTTTCTCTGAAGAGATAATTTAAGTCGAGGAAATCAAAAGAAGTCACACCGAACCACATTCCGAAAATACGATGCTAGGTTAATTGTATTTGTTTGATATTTGACGAGAAATTCACTAATAAGAAAATGATGTGTGTGATGGGACATTAAAGGGGTGAAAAATCAATTTTTTCTCTATCCATATACGAGTATTCTGCTATTTTTTACGAATTGAGTGATATGGTGATTTCTGAGCACATTTTTTTTACTTCGTTAATGTTTACTCCAGTATTTGATGTTGATGGACTTGCAGAAAGAGGCAAATCTTGGATCACTTCATGACATTTTTAAATGCCACATACCCCTCATATGCTATTGTTTTTGAAATAATGCAGTGACCATAACCTCCTTCTAACATGTATAATGCATCAACATAAGAAATTTCGTTGCACACACAAAATTTCAAACAAATTCTTTGTTCAATACTTTTATCTATTTTAAACTTCGCAAACCTAACGTAATGTAAACACTACGCTGACTTGATGGAGATCCATAATAATTAGGCACGAAAATTTAAACAACTATTTAAGATCACCACTTATGTTTATTATATTACAACTGACAATTGTTTCGACACACTGTATCTTCTGGAGCACGATGCAAATTAACTAAAAAGTATGTTACAGAAGATGTAAGTTACCTGGTTACAAGTGGTAAATTAATTAACAATATTCACCTTAATTCCTAAAACAAGTTCAATAAAGGAGATCCACCAATTGTTGTTGTAATAAACCTGAAGATTTTTTCTGGTTAATTTCTACCTGTTCTAAACATTTCAGTAATTTCTCTTTCTTTTCATGGTGCAAAATTCTGAGATCTTCATTGAAAGTAAGATTTTTATCTGTTAAATGTTTAGCATAGTGAGATATGTTATTTTTCATTCAATAACTTTGTTTCTGTTCCTTTATTCTTTTATAATAAGATCTGACTGAATGTCCTATATAGGTTTTATTACAAGTGCCACAGCAGATTTCGTAAACTACTGATTGATTTTCTTTATAAAATAAATCGATTGCGGTTTTGACAAAATATTATAAATTCACACCCAAATATAGTATTAAAAATGATAATGAATTAATTTCAAAAATAGATCCGTTAACTCTACCAACTAACTCCAGATTTATATCGTTTGACGTACTTTTTCCTAGTATACCAGCGTCAGACGCTATAATTCTGGTTCAAAGATTACTCAATAAAAATTATGTTTACCCAATAATTAAACAAAAAATTTTAGACATCTTAACATTGTGTTTAGACCAGAATTATTTCAAATTCAACGATAAGATTCATGTAAGTAAGAAAGGTTTAATAATGGGAAACCCTCTTAGTCCAATTTTACATGAAATTTTCATGGACCATTTAGAAGAACAAATTAGTAATTCTAATTTCTTTCATTAGCACCGTTATGTAGATTACATATTGACATGCTTTACCGGTACAGATCGACAATTAAAACTATTTCTGGATTATGTTAACCAACTACATGATAACATTACTTTTACAATAGAAATAGAAACAAATAAATCGATTAATTTTCTGGATTTAAAAATATCAAACAAAATGAATCAACATGATTTTGAAATCTTCCATAAACCAATATACTCAGATATAACTATACACGCTAATTCTAACCATTCCTTCACACATAAAATATCAGCTTATAATAGTTTTATACATAGACTAATAAATACACCATTAACCGAAGGCAATTTTCTGAAAGAATTAAATGTTATAAAACAAATTAGTATAAACAATGACTACAGGACTGACTTTGTAGATAACATTTTAATGAAAAAATAATTAAAAAAGCAGTAGGACTTGTGTACTCGCATAAACAACTAAATAAGTTTATGAAACTTATACTGATAAATTGACCAATAAAATTCAATATTTTTTCCATGTAAACATTGCCTTCCGTACCGATAACACATTAGCTTGACATGTTAAAAACAAAAAAAGAAAATAAATCAGGAGTTTATGAATTATGCTGTGACACTTATAATAAAACCTATATAGGACAAACAGGCAGATATTTTTATAAAAGAATAAAGGAACATAAACAAAGTTACAGAATGAAAAATAACATATCTCACTACGCTAAACATTTTACAGATGGAAATCATACTTTCGATCAAGATTTCAGAATTTTGCACAATGAAAAGAAAGGCAAATTACTGAATTGTATAGAGCAGGTAAAAATTAACCAGAAAAAACCTCAGATTTATTACTCAACAATCTGTTGGATGGGGGTAGGTCTCCTTTGTTGAATTTGTTTTAGGTATTAAGGTGAATATTGTTAATTGTATCAGATAACTTACATATTATGTAACATACTTTATCGTTAATTTACATCTTGCCCCAGAAGAAGACAGAGTGTGTCAAAGCAACTGTCAGTTGTAATATAACAAACATAAGTGGTGATCTTAAATAGTTGCTTAACTTTTCGTTCCTACTAACATAAACTGCTGTTAAACATATACCACTTAATAAATCGCGATCCAGTTTTACATAAATGACAAGTAAGGACCTACCAATCTAACAAAAAAAAAATTGGATACCTTCAATATGCACAATTTCAACCATAAATTCCCGATACTTCTTGATCATCGATAAATACCGATAATTATCAAAAACATCAACGTTTCTAATATCACTCGATAAGCCTGGATAAAGTATATATCTAATATGATTCTAGCAGCTCTTTTTTGATCTGATAGATTTGTACCACTACATGCACCAATATTCATTTTTGAACTCGTTAACACACTTTAAAATGTAAAAGTTACAAAGTTTTTACTTGTGAAATAGCTTGGACAAGATCTGAATTTGAAACTTCGCAGAATTTTATTCTCAACAACAGTCGAAAATGTCTATCTTTTGTTGCAGTTTAAATCAGATATATCGCTCTCCTTACTGGCAAGGCTGATGTCCTCCGAAAGCTATAATCAGTACAGACCTCGGATTTGATATTTCAGGTATTTTGCTATTAACCCAGATATTCCTACATTTAAATTAATTCGAACAAGTTGATTGAGTCATTTTTAGATCAATATTTCAAATACAACTTAATCATTAAATAGGTTTCATTATGTGTTTCTGTTATAAACTGATGCATTCTCCTTCGTGTCGAGACCTTTCACTTCTTACCACAGTATCCAATTGAAATTTTTTAAATATACAACCAATCTGGTAAATTTTTCTTAACCTCAAGTGTTGATTTTAGCATGAAATGTACAGGCCATAATGTAGAACGTTTACCTTTCTTGAACTTTTGCGCAAAATATGTCGATACAACATTATCAGACACTATTCTTGTTATATTTATATCATGTCATTATTTAAATTACTAATATGTATTTTCATATTGCCGGTGTGGGATGTACCTTCTGCCAGTCGCAGATGGCAATTAGAAGAGCAAACCAGATGAGAGATGCCCAGATTCTCCCAGGCATCGAGTGATGTTATCATCGCATCAGTTTAGGCTGCATAAAGTTGCTCTTACGTGGTAAAGCTTTGTAACCGTGCCGATATATATATATATATATATATATATATATATATATATATATATATATATATATATATATATATATATATATATATATATATATATATATATATATATATATATATATATATATATATATATATATATATATATATATATATATATATATATATATATATATATATATATATATATAGATAGATATATATATATATATATATATATATATATATATATATATATATATATATATATATATATATATATATATATATATATATATATAATATATATATATATATATATATATATATATATATATATATATATATATATATGTATATATATACATATATATATATATATATATATATATATATATATATATATATATATATATATATATATATATATATATATGTATTATATATATATATATATATATATATATATATATATATATATAATATATGTATAAATATATATATATATATATATATATATATATATATATATATATATATATATATATATATATAAATATATAAAATATATATATATATATATATATATATATATATATATATATATATATATATATATATATATATATATATGTATATATATATATATATATATATATATATATATATATATATATATATATATATATATATATATATATATATATATATATATATATATATATATATATATATATATATATATATATATATATATATATATATATATATATATATATATATATATATATATATATATATATATATATATATATATATATATATATATATATATATACATATATATATATATATATATATATATATATATATATATATATATATATATATATATATATATATTGTTATGGTTTAAATTGGCATTTGAGAAAATACTTCTCGCTTTTCATTTTTATCAACTTTAATAGAGATAAATTGGCATAAAATAAATTATATTCTGAATTATTTTAAATTAAAATGATAAAGGGAAATATAATCTTCCTTCTCTTACTAAAAATCTTATAATTATTACCATTAAAATGTAAGGAACTATCATATGATGTTCTTTGTGGAGTTTCCAGTGGGAATAATTAGGAAAACTTGAATTTCTTAGATAAAATTAACAGATATATACTATTTTACTAAGTAAAGGTAATTTGACATTTGAAGGAAAAATCGGAAGCCTACATGTCTTAACAAGACTGGTTGTCTAAGGATTTCCTCATCCACGTTGTTAAATTGATTTAATTCAAAGAACCAATGGTAGTAGATTCGTCTAGTCTGTTTTCATCTTGAGACTCAGGATAAATAAGATATAACCCTTGTGTTATCTTTCTTATCTTGTAATTTTCGACGCAAACTAGCGTTCGAAACTTTGGTTTGGTTATTATTAAAAGGTGCACATATTTTGTCTCCAAGAAGCGGAAATAAACTTCCATAGTGGGGTAATTGTATTTAAAGGAAACCGACGTTAGTTGTCCCTGTCTCTGCTACTAGACTTTTAGTGAAGTGTTGAGTATTACCAACAAAGTTTTTAAGGAATGGCGAAATGCCGATTGATGAATAACTGTTCCGTTTATGGTATCATTGGTAAATTTGGATAAGATACCCCGAACCAGCCATTTAGAAGTGATATATTTACTTCCCGAAGTTGCAGAAGTAAATAGTATTGTACATACACAGGTTTTTATCTTACGTTTTACCTATTTTGGTTGGTATGCTACAGGCAAAGATGAAAATATGTTGCCGTTGTGGAGTAAAACTGCCCTTGGACTTTGTTTTGATCCCTGAATAAATTGTATCCACTCTTCTGGCGAATGATGGTGGTCTAGTGTCGACATTAAGTCATCAATATCATTACAAAAAACTAAACTATGATCTTTTGAATAAAAGGTAGTTAAGGAACTATAACGATTTCGATAAGCTGTAATTTTAACGTCCGTCTGTAAAAGATTCGGTACATGAATTTCAGGAGAATAAGGTACATTAACACAATCCACGGAATTTTTTGTTTTTTTAGAAAAACCCCTTGACACTTGTCACACAGAAGTAACAGTCGTCTGTGAGGTTCATGGGTTCCCGCCACTGCACTGGTACGCCGAAAGGCATTTCCTTTATAGTACTATTACACCAACCAGTCAAATATTTATAACATTTCAAACAACATATTCGAGGCACCCACGATTTATCTTGATTTGCTATTTCGGTTTTGAAATTAGCACTTTTGAAGCTGCGGAGAAATCGTTTTTTTTTTTCACTTTTAGGAGTAAATTTGCCACAAACGTAACAAAACAAACTAGGCAAATTAACTCAAGCGCGTTGCATTTTGTATATTTAGCATCTTTTTCTCAGATTTATACACGCAAAAGTAATATTTTTAAGACTAACCTCAAACAAGTGATACGAGGAGTAAATAAAATAAATTACTAGTTTTCTTGATTATGAAATGTAATGTCGACATAAAACCTTTTTTTTGTATACTAAATGTACCTAATATGAATCACTATTCTAGATGTGGATGAATTTTTTAGTGTTACATAGTGTAATTGTGGAAAAGCGTCGAGGAAAAGTACCTAAAGAGTGCTATTTTTTCGAGACCATGCATCTTCTCAAAAGTCACTGTTAGTTTTGGAAAAAAATAAATAAATTAGGCTTTGAACTAATTGATGATCGCCCATATTCCTCTAATTTATCTCCCTTGGACTATTACCTTTTCCCAGACCTGAAATACAATTTGAAAAAACACAAATTTCATTCAAATAAAGAAGTAATAAAAGTTATCAAAGAGTGGTTCGCAAACTAAGACAACGATTTTTTTTAAAAGACTAAAGTTACTTTATAACCGTTACACTAATAGTGTAAAGTCGTAAGGAGATTACGTTAAATAAACAATTTTTGAGATTTGCTTCTTGTTTCTAAGCTAGGCTAGAAATGTATCAATAAATATATAATATATATATATATATATATATATATATATATATATATATATATATATATATATATATATATACATATGGGACGTTTCGCGTCAACGGAGCTACCCCAATACCCAAAAATAGAATTGAGGAAAAAAAAATTACGAATACCTACTTTGTTCAATAATGTCATTGAGAACTTGAAAATATTACACTTTTAATCGATAAAAATACAAAAAGTTACAGCCTACATTGTATCCAGTACAAAAAATCGTTTATTAAAGAAAACATTTTTCCAGCCGTTCGCACGATGTACCCGACAGAAAATCTCAAAACGCTTTTTAAAATCCCCCGGGAATAAAATCAATATGTGATTTAGGCTAATGACATACGATTGTACAAATGTGGAACACGATGTCTTATTTTCAACACAACAGAAATAAGGTCTTTAAAAAGATGTCTGTGACCTAGATACAGCGAAATATAAATTTTGTGATTCAAAATTTATTTTTGATTTACCCATTAAACGAGTTTTTTTTTTATTGTAGTAAAAGTCTTACAATATTTTTTTTTTTTTTTTTTTTTTATGGGTCTAGCACACGTGCTACAGGGAAGTCCCTAAAGCGCTACAGGAGCGACACGTGTGCGGAGAAAGCGATTCACGTTGTTCTTGAATCGCTGTAGATTGTACTCGATGGGAAACACAGTCCTGGGTAAACCATTCCAAAGGTATGATGTTCTCCATAAATATGCTATGTCATCTGGATTATGACGAGATAGTATCGATGCTTTTTACTTCTCATGCTGAGAGAATTACTGTGCGCACTAAACTTTCAACTACTCAAAATTTTTCGATCTCTTCACGTTCCTCTGGCCCTGGAGCATGAAAAAACATAGTTTCTAATTTCCAGGTTCCGTATTGTGTATTTGCAAACCTGGTGCGATGATAGCTCCAGAATAAAATCAAATATAGGTAGACTAGCTCAAGCAACTTAAAAAATGAAAAAAATAATCAACTAATTATGACAAACGAAAAAATTATCGTTAGTATGATGAAATATGAATTCTGTACGAAAATTGATAAAATTTGGTTATATCACGATAAAGCCAAAGTTGCGCCAAAGAAAGACCTTGAGCTGTGTAATGGTTTACTGGCAATATTATTCATTACAACTTACAGCGGAGAAGTATTATCAAGATATCTGCATATACAGCATCTGTGTTGGGCGTTCTTCTTCACAACAATTCACATGTCGCACAAGTGTTGTTACAGAAGCTAAAGACATTATGATGTACTAATAAACTTCGTGCTTCAGTAAATCTTCAACAGCCAAGATGCTGTTGAAAATGCTATCTGAAAGTTTGTTCAATACGCTCTCAAAACTAGAAGTTTTTTTTTATCGCTTACCTTCCCGCCTCAGTAGGGATTTTACCCTTTTTCCATATCCCAAGGATATCAGCGAGGATGTCGTCATACCCATTAACGTTGTCCAAGTGCCGAGATATACATTTTTGTATTTCACGGTAGCTTTTCTTAAACAACGCGGTAGTGCTGCCACGGACGTTATATGCTTTTCTGCAAACAACTACTACCTATGTACGTGGCCAGGCCAAATATACTCAAATAAATTAATAAATAGGTATACCGACCTGCTGGATCGAACCTCGACTTTCTGCACAGTAGCAAAGTACTACGTCACCGACCCACGGCCAGCTACCTTAGTTAGAAACCTACATATATAGTTTTTATCAACTATACATCTAAAAAATTCATATGTTTTGTTTTTATATTTTTTGAATAAAGTCGCAAGATAAACTATAGGCCTTCCATGCCCCTCTGTCCATTGTAACTTGTCTCCAGTTTATTCTTGCAATCTTTCGGATGTCGTCTCGCCATCCCTTTTGTGGTCTTCCCACACTTCTCTTGATCCTCCTGGGTTTCCATGTTAACAGTTTATCAGTCCATCTATTCGGATCTTGCTATTTTTTCCAATACATCCGGTACTTTCGTTCTTTCTCGGATATCTTGATTTCTAATTTAGTCTCTAACGCTTATTGCAAGCATGGCTCTTTCTTGCTCTAGTGCCATAGTTTCTAGATCTTAAGTGAGAACATACATTATACAACTATTAAAGACTTTCCTTTTATGATTTATTGGAATAAGTCACATTGATATCTCAGGGACTCATTATTTGGGTTTTATTTGCATTAATTTCTAGTCCAACCTTTAGGGAAGCCTCTTGGAGTTCTTGCAACATGATTCGAAATTCCTCTGTTTCTCGCTAATAATGACAGTGTCGTCCACGAACCTTAAGTGGTTGAGTTATACGCTATCTATGTTAATTTCTTTGTCGTGCCAGTTCAGATTTTTAAACACACCTTCCAGCGCTAAAGTGGACGGTTTAGGTGAAATTGTGTACCCTTGACGTACTCCCTTTTCGGTACAAATATTATCGGTCCTGGTGTTCTCATAATCATATATGTATGTATATATATATATATATATATATATATATATATATATATATATATATATATATATATATTTAATTAGGTTTGAAATCTAGAGTCTAACCTTGAATTCTCCATAGATTTCAGATTGGCCCAGATTTCTATCAAATCAAAAGCCTTATGGTAGTCAACGAAGGCCACGAATAGAGATAAATTATATTCTGTACACTTCTCGAAGAAAGTACGAAGAGTCTGAAGATGGTCGACAGTACTATAACCCTTCCTGAATCCCGCTTGTTCAATGGGCTGATATGGATCTAACCTGCTTGGAAGTCTGTTAATATTTTAGTCAGTAGCTTTTATAAGTGGGAGAGCAAACTGATGAGTCCATAAATTTCTATCTCTATCCCCTTTTTTGTATAATAAGATAACTTCTACCTTTTGCCAGCTATCTCAGATTCTTCCTTGCATTAGACACTTATCGAGTAAAATTCGTATACTTTAGAGCAGCGATTCACCTTCTATCTTTAACATGTCATTACTAATCCGATTTTCGCCAGGGCATCTACCATTTTGCATTTGTTGCAGAGCAGCTTTCAGTTCTTCTAGGCTTATTTCAGGTATTTCTTCTGATCCTGTGTTTTGAATCGTTCTTTTATGGTACTGATCTCTGTTGGATCTAGAACTGTACAGTGTTTTATAGAACTACTGCACTGCCAGAATGATTTCATCGCGGCCATTGACTGTGATACCCTGTTCATTCTTTATTTTGGTAAAACCTTCATGTTCTCGTATTATTCTATGGTGTTCCTTAAGAGTTTTTATTAAATTCTCGTACATCCTTTTGGATATTTCTATTAATTTCGTTGTTTATTTCTCTGATAAAGTAGTAGTCATTAAATAAATTTAGTCATAATGCTTAGATTAAGTTATTTTTAATACACTTTGTATCCTCTAGCAACTGAAAAGACCCTGTCTTTTTTTTTATTAATTTTTTTTTAGAGATCACGTATAACTTTTCCCTATGTTCCTGTACGTGATGTTCTATTGAGGTAAAGTACGTAGGTGTGTTTTGTTTCGTTTTTGTTAAATTGTTTTTATAAAATGAAAAATTTTGAATAGCCAGTCAGCTGCAAAAATAAAATTTAGGGAGTTAAAAAATTTTATAGGGTTAGTTATTCCGTACAAGCCAGTCTTTAGGGAGTTTATATTTGTTGTTAGAGAGAGATTGTACGTGAGAATTTAAAATGAGTGAGTCTCTAATTAACTGAAATTTTAATTGATAATTAAAGCTGGTTTTACTTAAACTGCACCAAGCTGGTGCACGATAAGTTAAAATCGATTTTAATAGTGTTTTGTACAAACTAACGTTGGTGTTATGGTTTCGCTTAGTTTCAAAATTTTGTAAAGGAAAGATTGCCGAAAGTTAAAAATTAGCTTTTTTTAAAGAACATGTTTTTTATTTATTGAAAAATAAATATGAAAAGCAATCCAGGTATTGATTCATAGGACGATGTTTTAAAGTTAAGCTCGTTTTGATTATTTTTAAGCTCATTTTTACACTTCATTATGTTGAAATGAATACTACACTTTTTGGATGGTGGTAGCTTCTACTTGATGGAAATTCATTATAAATATATAATAAACTAACCGTGCCCGCGGCTGTGCTCGCGTGGACTTGATTAACTACTATCGTCACTGCTTATTCCCTATGTTACCTAACGTAATAAAATATCTGCCATTATTTCCCCTTATCTCCCATTATTTCTCCTTATCTCTACACATAATTTCCATTATCTAGGCTTATCTCTGCTCATCTCCCATTATTTCGCCTTATCTCCCATTATTTCTACTTATCTCCCATTATTTCTCCTTATCTCCCATTATCTCACCTTATCTCCCATTATCTAGGCTTATCTCATAATATTTCTCCTTATCTCCCATTATTTCTCCTTATCTCCCATTATATCACCGTAATTCCCATTATCTAGACTTATCTCTGCTTATCTCCCATTATTTCTCCTTATCTCTCATTATTTATTCTTATCTCCTGTTATCTCATCTTCTCTCCCCATTATCTAGGCTTATATCGAACTATATAGAACATATGTATAAATTTATAACACGTAAATCGGATAAGTGGTTCTCAAGGGATAAGGGCACTAACGGACGGACTTTGCATTTTATGTATATTATATTCTTTGCTACATGATATTGTTCCATATTTAGTGCTTTAGGCAGTGTATTGCAAGAGAACGCGCTAGCGTCAAACTTTTCTCCGACTTGATTCACTATTACTGTCACTGCTTATTCCTTATATCACCTAAGGTAATAAAATATATCCTATAACTTGGAGAGAGAACATATGTATGTTTAAAAAAAAGCATGTAAATCGGATAAGTGGTTTTCCAGTAATAAGCGCACTAACGGACAACAGACAGACAGAGAGACGTTGCATTCTATATATATTACAGATATTCTTTGCTACATGATATTGTTCCATATTTAATGGTTTAGCATGTTTAAAAAAAAAGCACGTAATTAAGATAAATGGTTCTCCAGTGATAAGCGCACTAACGGACAGACAGACAGAGATACGTTGCATTTTATATATATTATAGATGTAATAAAATATATATCTATAAACTGGTCAGAGAACATATGTATGAATTTAAAAAATCAGGTGAATCGGATAAGTGGTTCTCGAGGTATAAGCGCACTAACGGACAGACAGATAGAGAGACATTGCATTTTATATATATTATAGATATTCTCTGCTCCATAATATTGTTCCATATTTAATGGTTTAGGCAGTGTATTGCAAACGAACGCACTAGCGGCAAACTTTTTTTCCGGCTTCATTCACTATTATCGTCACTGCTCATTCCTTATGCTACCTATCGTAATAAAATATAGCCTCTAACCTGGCCAGAGAACATATGTATGTTTAAAAAAAAAAGTACGTAAATCGGATAAGTGGTTCTCCAGTGATAAACGCACTAACGGACAGACAGACAAAGAGACGTTGCATTTTATATATATTATAGAAGACTGTTTTTAGTCAACTTCCACTGGTTTATTTAAATTGCGATGACGAGTTTCGCTGTCAATGCAGCTTCTTCAGATCTACATTTTACACTGTCAAGTTAGGTTTACTGTTCACAATTTTATGTAATTTCTTAATTATAATATTACACCTAATTAAATTGCATTGATAATATTGGAAAACCCACACAGATTTGGAATTAGGAGAATAAATTCAATAATGGCGAATTGTTTAAATCTACCTGGTCGTTGAGTAAAGTACCTGTAGTCCTTAATTGATTTATTTGCATTGTCTCTAAAAGGTTTAGTTTTAAACCTTTTTATTGGGTGTGTAAAATTTTGAAATTCTTGTAAAATGTTTATTTTCTGTTAAAAGATTATTAGCATATGTTGAATTAGCCTTTCTATGGATGAAACTTTTTTCGTGTTCTGTAATTCTTTGTATAAAAGTACGTCCAGTTTGTCCTATGTATGTTTTAGGACATGACCCACATGTTAATTGATAAACCCCTGATTAATTGTCTTTATTGATTTATGGTTTTTGTAGTTTTTGAGATATTTCCCTATAGTATTGTTAGTCTTGTAAGCTATGTTGATATTTTTTTGATTTAAAAATTTTCCTAGTTTTTCTGTTGGTTTGCCAAAATAGATTAAGCATTTAAATGTGGTTTTTCTGTCCTTAAAACGTGGGTATATTTCTGAGATTGTCTTGTTTCTAAGTTTTTTCCCAACGATTTTATCGATTAAAGTAACCGAATACCCGTGGTTAACGGCTACTTGTTTTATGTAGTTTAATTCTTTAGCAAAATTATCCTCTGATAAGGGGATATTAGTTAGTCTATGTATAAAACTATGATAAACTGCGAGTTTATGATGGTTAGGGTGGTGAGAACTATTGTGAACTGTGGTATCTGCATGACAAGGTTTGTGATATATTACAAATTCATGTTTTTTCCTGGTTTTACTGATCGTTAAGTCTCGGAAGTTGATTTTCCCTTCTAGTTCTTCTTCCATTGTAAAACTGATATTTCTATGTAAAGAATTAATGTACTGTAAAAAGTGAGTTAACCTAACATGACAGTGTAAAATGTAGATCTGAAGAAGTTGCATCGACAGCGAAACGAGTCATCGCAATTTAAATAAACCAGTGGAAGTTGACTAAAAACAGACTTTTATTATATTTGAATACTACACTGTTTAGACAGAATAAGCAAAAAAATTATAAAATTATGTAACATCAAAAAAATGTGAGTACATACAAATGTCCCTAAGGATATGTCGAGCCTTAAAATTCAACTGATAGTTATTTAATATTGTAAGTCGTGGATATTGAATGCCAGCAAATTAAAAATTTTAAGTTTGTCATATGTCGAATTTTTATAAATCTTCATATTTTTCTGTGAAAATTAGTTAAGATATACAATTTTTATAAAGGTCTATCATTTTATTTTTTAAAATGATGTTTTACGAAGTGACTAAAGAAAAAGGAAAAGATTATTTCTAGTATGCTATCAAACGCCAAGCTTCTAGACAAAAAAATAACACAAGCTAAATGTTGCTATATTAAAGCTAAATTTACTGGTATATAGAGTCTAAACAAAAATCACTAATCTTTAAAAAAAGACCAGTTCTAGTAGATATCAAATAGCTACTTTTATTTAAAGAATTAGTTCACTTGCAAGAGTAGGTAAAATAGTTATCTAGGAGCCACTCTCTCTGCCCCTCCATTCGGAATTAGGGCTCTGGTGAAATCCGAAATAATTCCTAGCCCCTTCGGTTTTAGAGTTATCTCACAAAATACGTTAAATCCAATAGAAACTGTTACTTGATTGACATCAACAAGAATTTTTAAAAAATGGTAAACTAATTTATCCATTGTTTTTTGCAAGCACGTAGCTCAAAAATGAACACCAGATTTGACTATCTCACACTAAAGAATAACTTAATACAATCAACCAATTTACTTTCTTTGTATAATCAAAACCAGCATTTAATATCTAAAAAACTGCAGTCCTCTCTTCGAATCGCAGAAAATATATGCTCTCTGCCAACGAAACGTGGACGATCAGATAAAGGAACTGTCAGGTATGCTAAAAAAACAACTTAAAAAAAACTTTTTTTGTGATATGTGAATTATTATTTTTGCATTATTCAATATTATTCATTATACAGTTGGAAGTAAAAAAAAATATGTTTTACTTGATAAAAAAATTCTAAGACCTGAAAAAGAAAACAATTCGGATAGTAATTTTTTCACCAATGCATGACTTCCCGTTGGCAGGGGAAGTCCATAAGTACATTTCCGCTAACTTAACCGTTTGTATTTCTAACACTTGCCCTATATTCAACTCAACATTTTTTTAGGTTGCTCTATAAGCAAATCTCAATCCCTTATGTATAGTAGATCTGCTGAAATTAGAAATAACCGAAAAATAAGAACAATGATGTAGAAATATATTACGAAATACACGGAGTCACTCTTTTAGCTGCCTACCTCATTCCTTTTACTCTATACAGGGTGAGTCAACGATCGAGTAAAGTTTATTATCTCATTTGTGACTCCCATCTCTTTCATCCTCTTCTCAAGTTAACAATGAAAAACATGTAATGTTTAAATTTCTGGACTAAAAGAAATCTAAATAAGACCTACAACAAGATAAATACGAAATCTCTCTTCTACTTCCCATATCCGCTCCTTTGGCACGTTATAATATAAATGATTATGCTTAAAATTTGCCTATTCCCCCATCTAAAATAACTGAAAAAATTTTCTAATAGAAATTATATAAGATTCTGTCACCTCTTTCTCTTACTAACATCGTAATTTTCATATTTCTACTATCTAAAATAACTGGAAAAATTTTCTAATACTATAGAAATTATATAAGATTCTGTCACCTCTTTCTCTTACTAACATGGTAATTTTCATATTTCTACAGTCCTTAAAAAGGGCAGAAAATATTTATGAAACAATCACCCAAAATAATAATTTCCAAATAAAGATGTTTTCTTTTTATACAGATTACACAACTACTCTCCTAATATTATGTACTAGATATTTGGGTTTTTTCGGGCACTAAAACTTAAATTTTATAACATTCTAAACAGTGAGGAATTTTGAAATTCTAATTGTTTGTTAAGGAGTGATACATTGTTATCCTTTTTGTTTAAATTAAACAAATATTTAGGTAGTAAATATTTGTTTTACACTTTTATTACTGGATTCAAGATTGAGCTATAACTGTTATAGATTAAGAAAAATCCGTCCTATTCCGAGGCAGGTCTTTCATTCTGTGAGCGTTCTTAATTTTTTATCCCAGATAGGTTGCTAGTCTAATCTGGGAACCCTCTTCCTTTACCTTGGCTTGAAACCGACAACAGACCACTACGCTACTCAATCCACCCAGTGACCTACAGGAGGAGTGGAGAAAGGAGTAAAGACATAAGGCGCACACGTAATATATAAAATATCAACCAGTGGACAAGAGGAACCAAAGTGGAATAGGATCAACACATAGGAAGAATAGGAATGAACCTACATGCTGCTAGTTTATATGAAATTTGATGGACAAAATTTTTTATATAATGGTGTCTATAGCTGTAGATTTTCTGTAAATATTAAATCATAATATATCATCTAGCCTATTAATTGTGATTTAATTAATGAAATAGATAAATTTAATACAATTTAAGTTATTTCGTTAGTTTCTTTTTTAACTCTAAAATTAATGCTTGGATGACAGTTATTTAAATAAACAAGAGGATTTTGTAATTCTATATTGTTTTTAGTAAAGCAAGCAATTATATCGTCTACATATCGAAACCAAAAAAATATTTTGTCTGAAAATTTAATTCGAAAATATAATTTTTTAAACTTGGCTTGATGGTTTCTGCTAGAAGTAGACTTAATCATGAACCCATGGGTAGGCCATCTTTCTGTTTATAAAATGAATCTAAAATCATTTATTGACCAATATGTTTAAAATAATTTTATTTTAAACATAAATTAAACAGTTATAATAACCCATATAAATAACCGATCAAGTGCAAGTTGAACTTGCGAAATTAGTGTTCCGTATGTTGATTGCTTGTAAAATAAAAAATTTGATTATGGAGGTATAAAATAATAAATGATTTCACAAAACATACCCCAAATGAGTTTTCAACAAAGTTTTTTTTTCTGATCTTTACTGAAAACTAATGAAATTGTAATTTTTGTTTTTTTTATATACCAGGAAAATTATTAAATCTACACCGTGTGGAGAATATCTCAGAATTTTTTCATAATTTTTTGATCAGTACTTTTCGAGATAAGGTGGGGGCAGCGATTTTTCGCGATTTTTTAAAAATAATGTAAAGAAAAGTGTGCGCAGGTATGACATTAAATATATTTTCGTACTCATGTTTTTACAAGCTTTCATTTGACACCCCACTCAATGACCTGGTAATTTTTTTTCACTTCTCCCCACAAAACTAACATCTTAGGTCAAAATTTAACTTTCAAAACTACACGGCTCTGATGAGGCCATTAATTCCTATATTAGTTCCAAATTTCAACCTCCTATGTTCAATGGTTTCGGAGAAAATCGGATAACAGACAGACAGACGGGCGGAAAGACGGACGGACAGACTTACTGGCACCGAAGTAATATTATAAGTGTTCCGTATAGAACACTAAAAAGAAATACACACAAGTTTAGAACTTATTGCATTTGAAAGTGCAGGCATGTAGAAATTTAATAAGGTCAGAAGTTAAAATGAAAATTGTTCATATTCACTATTTAAAGTTATATCATGAAGTAATAGGCAAATTCATTAATAACACAGGCCTACATTTTTTAAACCCTGAGAGCAGACTATACTTTTTCGAAGCTTTTTCGTTCACTGAATACAAATCCGAATTGCTCTGTCACATCAGGTTTTCGAGATATCCTAACCTAAAAATTATTTTTTCTTCACAAAACTCGTCTGAAAGTACTACTCTTCCTCTTCAAAATGCATTTTAAATTTTTTAGATATTTTATTTCTTCTCGGAGAAATCGTCCGTTAAAATTAATTAGTTTGGCGTTTTCATTACAACCATACCAAAAAAAAAGTTGATACGGCAGGCGAGAGTAGTTAATTACATGATTTTTGGGACGCTGAATTCGAATTCGATATCAGTTTAACCCCACCGAGTCATAGTTTGTCCCTAACCGTAAGAAATTCAAAATGGCGGTACGACGGGTAGGAATTTTGAAGAGTCTAAATTACTACGAGAAAAATTGTTCGAACAAAAGTTATGCATTTTTGCTAGAGAAATATGATACCGTCATAAAAAAAATATGGGTTCCTATTTAAAAAAAATAAACGTTGACCTTAAACTGACCTTCAAAATAGTCGTCCAAGGTCATCACAATTATATCATTTTATTGCCCGTTGGTACATTAAAATGAGACACCATGTATGATAAATGAACAAAGTTGCTACTAGAAAGATTATTTCACCGAGAATAAGCACAATAACTATAAAATTCAAAATGCATTTGAATGGGGACGAGTAGTACTTTCATCTACCGCAACGAGTTTTGTGGAGAAAATTTAATTCGCGGTCTAATATAATCCCGAATATAGCGAAAAACCGGTTTTTTTGAATTTTTAGGTTAAGATACCTAGAAAACCTGATGTGATGGAGTAATTCTGAGGCCGGATTTGAATTGAGCCCACCAAAAACCTTTGGGAAAGTATACTTTGGTCTCAGGGTCTGGAGTTTCGTTCAGTTTTGCCGGCATGTGCAATTATCAAAAGTCTTAACACAAACATAATTTGCGTCAGTATCAAACCTGCATAGCCAGGTTCGCCAATTTTTCATCCTTTTTTTACATAATAACGCCATAAAAATATTTATTGGCTATTCTAGAATTACGAACGCCTTAACGTTGAAAAAGATATACAGGGTGCTCCAAAAATATAAACTTCGTGTTGTATGTCAAGAACGTGATTAGCAATTAATTCTCCGTAAAAACTTTTTTACAGACGTTACAACTTCTATATTTAATATTATTGCCGACTTCTCAAACAAACGAGCACCCTGTGCAGCCACAGTTTCATTTCTTGCCGGCCACACGCACACACACATGTGTTTCTTGATACAAAACCTGGCAGGTTCCTTTAAGTCCATTAATTTTAAAATTTATAATAAAACACTGTTTTTAGTCAATTTCCACTGGTTTATTTAAATTGCGATGACGCTTTGCGCTGTCGATGCAGCTTCTTCAGATCTACATTTTACACTGTCAAGTTAGGTCATTGTCATTGTCTTTATTGAATTTAAGTTAGGCTATGCCTCTTACTTACATTTATGATAGCTTATATTCCTATACTACTTAACCTAGGTTCTATACAGTAATCCTAATTAACTTAACCTAGGACATTGGGTTTTAATTACATTGGTTGACTAATCTAACTTAACTAGAGCTTAATTCTAAACTAATCTAGAACTTAATTCTAAACTTAATCTAGGTTACAATCTTCATGGGGGTGGGGGAGGGCCATCGTCTTCGTCGGATATGGGGTCAGAAGGTCTTGGATAGTGATGGCGGGCGTTGGCGGGCACGTGGAATGCGCTCCTTATGGTGGCGTTTGGGTGTTGTAGCGCCTTTGCGAAGAACTTGATGTTGGTGGACCTCATGTGTGCCTTGATTGTTGGCACACCGAGGTCTCTATGCAATTGCCGGTTTCGGACGAACCATGGGGCTCCCGTGATCATCCTCAGGGCCTTGTTCTGTACTGCCTGAAGTTGAGCTCTGCGTGTCTTGGTGAGTTTAGACCAAGTAGGGCAGGCGTGTGTGAGTCCTGCCCTCACGATGGTTTTATAAATTAGCAGCTTGATTTTTGGTTGCAACTTACTGGACCGGCTGATGATTGGGTACAGCTTGCCCAGTAGTTGCTTGGCTTTCCTTGAGGCAGCACAGACCTGGTCTTTCCAGATGAGGTGTTTGTCATACTGGATTCCCAGGTACTTGATGGTGGTTGCCCATTGGATGCGGGATCCCTGGAGCTGGAGTTGTCCATAAGGAGTGCCGTTGCCTTTGGCGAAGACGATGGCCTGTGTCTTACATGGGTTTAGCTGGATCTTCCATCGGTCGAACCAGGGGGCGAGGACGTTCAGGTGGCGCTGCAGTCTACTGGTGATGATTCTGTAGCTGCTGGATTCTGCTATGATGGCTGTGTCGTCAGCATACAGGAGTAGGGTAGTCTGATCCGTTTTTGGAATGTCGGCTGTGAAAATGTTAAAGAGGTGGGGGGAGAGGACGGAGCCTTGAGGGACTCCGGCTCTAATGGCCTTGACTTCGGAGATGGCCTTATCGACTCTGACTTGGAATGTTCTGTCAGAGACGAAGGATTGAATGAGTTTGTTAATGAAAAGGGGGTAGCCGTGTCGGATCAGTTTCAGAATGAGGCCTTCGTGCCAGACTCGGTCGAAGGCCTTTGCTACATCGAGAAACACAGCTCCAACTTTGTGACGTTTGTTGAAGCTGTTGGAAATGGTTTGGGCGAGTTTCGTGGTGTGATGGATGGTGCCATGAAGGGGTCAAGTTAGGTTTAATATTCACAGTTTTATATAATTTCTTAATTATAATATTACACCTAATTAAATTACATTGATAGTATTGGAAAATCCACACAGATTTGGAGTTAAGAGAATAAATTCAATAATGGTGAATTGCTTAAACCTACCTGGTCGTTGAGTAAAGTACCTGTAGTCCTTAATCGATTTATTTGCATTGTCTCTAAAAGGTTTAGTTTTAAACCTTTTTGTTGGGTGTGTAAAATTTTGAAATTCTTGTTAAATGTGTGATTTTCTGTTAAAAGATGATTAGCATATGTTGAATTAGATTTTCTATGGATGAAACTTTTTTCGTGTTCTGTAATTCTTGTGTGTGTTATAACAACACAATAACAACACAAAATAAGAAAGAAAAAGAATTTTTTACTAATCATCAATTCTTTAATCGATTTATTAACATTTCTAACACATCTTTTTCGGACAGGGAAAAAAATCTTCTAACAAAGGGTTTCAAACACAATATTCAAACTAACTTCAATATCAAAGAATCGGAGACACTAGGTATTGATACTGAGATTGCCTTGAAAGATAGTCCTAACAACATATTATCAAAATTTCAAACAGCCGAAATTATTAAAAAAGAATTCATATCTAACACTAACAACATCAACCAAGACTTAAGGACAATAAAAACAATTCAGAGTAAAGCAAAACAAAATGATGTAATCTTTACCAAAGCAGACAAAGGTAACACAGTAATAGCAATAGACAAAATCGACTATATTAATAAAACGTTAGATTTTTTCAAAACAGGAAAGTACGAAATTTTAAATAAAGATCCAACAAATATTTTTCAAAAAGAAATAAAACAACAAATTGAACAGGCTAAAAGTATCATTCACGATAAAGATAAAATTAAATTGATAAATATGAACCCCCAATCCCACAACTTTATTCACTCATAAAACTACACAAACTTGACCACCCAATCAGACCAGTTGTTTCCTACATGTCTGCTCCAGCATATAAGACGTCATCCTTTTTAATTGATTTAATCAAATATCATACCAAATTTGAACCTAAATATAGTATCAAAAATTCATACGAACTCGTGAATAAAGTTAAGAATCTAACAATACCAGATAATTCTAAATTAGTCTCTTTCGATGTCAAAAACTTATTTCCAAGTGTTCCTTCAGACGAAACAATAATTGTAATAGAGAACCTATTAACAAAAAACAAAGTAAATGAAGTTATAAAAATGGACATAATTAATTTATTAAGAACTTGCCTAAGACAAAATTATTTTTTATTTAACAATACATTCTACAATAGTAAGGAAGGGTTAATTATGGGGAGTCCATTAAGTCCATTACTTTCCGAAATTTTCATGGACAGTATTGAAACAATGATATTTAACAACCATAAGAACAACAGTAATAATTGTCTATACTGGTATCGATACGTAGACGTTATAATTGTATGCTTTACGGGTACGGACAGACAACTAACTCACTTTTTACAGTATATTACTTCTTTACATAGAAATATCAGTTTTACAATGGAAGAAGAAGTCGAAGGGAAAATCAATTTCCTAGACTTAACAATCAGTAAAGCCATGAAAAAACATGAATTTGCAATATATCACAAACCTTGTCATACAGATACCACAATTCACAATAGTTCTCACCACCCTAACCATCATAAACTTGCCGCTTATCATAGTTTTATACATAGACTAACTAATATCCCCTTATCAGAAGAAAATTTTACTAAAGAATTAAACTACATAAAACAAGTAGCCGTTAACAACGGTTATTCGGTTACTTTAATCAATAGTATCGTTAAGAAAAAACTTAGAAACAAGGCAATCTCAGAAATATACCCACGTTTTAAGGACAGAAATACCACTTTTAAATGCTTAACCTATTTCGGCAAGCCAACGGAAAAACTGGGGAAAATTTTTAAATCAAAAAAATATCAACATAGCTTACAAGACTAACAATACTATAGGGAAATATCTTAAAAACTACAAACCACAAATCAATAAAGACAATAAATCAGGGGTTTATCAATTAACATGTGGGTCATGTCCTAAAAACATACATCAGACAAACTGGACGTACATTTAGATAAAGAATTACAGAACACGAAAAAAGTTTCATCCATAGAAAATCTAATTCAACATATGCTAATCATCTTTTAACAGAAAATCACACATTTAACAAGAATTTCAAAATTTTACACACCCAACAAAAAGGTTTAAAACTAAACCTTTTAGAGACAATGCAAATAAATCGATTAAGGACTACAGGTACTTTACTCAACGACCAGGTAGATTTAAGCAATTCACCATTATTGAATTTATTCTCTTAACTCCAAATCTGTGTGAATTTTCCAATACTATCAATGTAATTTAATTAGGTGTAATATTATAATTAAGAAATTATATAAAACTGTGAATATTAAACCTAACTTGACAGTGTAAAATATAGATCTGAAGAAGCTGCATCGACAGCGAAACGCGTCATCGCAATTTAAATAAACCAGTGGAAATTGACTAAAAACAGTCTTTTATTATATATTTATAATGAATTTCCATCAAGTAGTAGTTTGGTTAACGAAAATTATACAAGCTTTATTAACTGTCTCCGTATAATTTTCTCCATATCTGTAATGTATTTTCACAATTTTCAGGCGTTGTTCTTTGATGTGGCTCACCAAAAATAATCACAGCAAAAGCAAATGACGAGTGTAGTAGTCGTAGGGCTTCTACTAGAAGCGTAATTTAAATTGTGGCCTTCTAATGAAACAACCTTTAGAACCTGTCTGTAAGTTGCCTGATTAAACAACGACACTCAACTTTCCCAAGTGGTCACCTGTCAACTTTAAGAGACGGATATGCCCCTTCCTTTCTTATCGTGGTCATACCACCGCAGTGACGCACATAACAAATAAATAATTTAACATTCTCACTCAAAGTTTGAGAGAGTTTTGAGACAAAAAGTCTCATTAAATTTTTACCGGGAGAAATACCCTGTCGAATAATTAAAGGCCCTTCGTCTGGAGGGTTTTCCGACCGGCGTAGGCTTTTCTCATGGGCCTATTCTCGCATTAAAATAAAAGGAAAATGCGAATAATAAATTTTGGAAAATGGAAGGGAACAAATCATGAAACAACTCGTGGATAAATAAACCGTTGTCAGAAATTTCCAGATAAAAGTTGGAAAGTTTTAAAGCCGATGTTTTATTTATAGGAGTTTAGATTTAATTAGTGGGAGAAGTTTGATAATAATTAACGTTGGCGATCTTGGAGACATTCCAGAATCGCGCCGTTGCACAGTGCGGCGATTTTAAATAGGACGAAGTTAATAATTCAGTTATGAATATTTAGGGTTATTTTACATTATAAGGCGATTACACATATTACGTTTATTGATATATAATCAGTTGTATAAGGTATGTGTACAAATTACGAGGACTATTTCTTAGACTATGTGTAGCATTGTCTGCACAAGATTACTGATTATATATGGACCACCCCTTTCACTTCGTGACCTGCTAGAACTATCCTCCAGAGATAATAGGTTTGAACTAGTGTGGTTTTCAAGATATTCGAGGAAAAAAGGTAATGAAAAAGCGGACAAATTTGCAATATTCGGTGCTACAAAATCATCCAGAATCAGCCTTTAGTATACTATAATCGGTGGTAAGACCACCACCACCACAAGGAAAAACACCACCTACTATTCCCATAGTGCAGTCAAGGATGCCCGATGTCGTCTTCAGACAGCGTATCATAAAGCGTATTCTGATAAAGTTAGACACCAAAAAGGCTTCTGGCGCTGACGGAATACCTGCCATAGTTCTTAAAAACCGTGCGAGGGAACTAACACCAGTTTTCTGTAGACTTTTCAACCTATCCTACAGAAAGGGAATATTTCCTTCCTGCTGGAAATGTGCTACAGTACCTAAAAAAGGCAAGAAGATCTTGCCAAATAACTACCGACCAATCGCACTGCTTTCAATAATATCGAAAGTCATGGAAAAGGGTATCAATCAGCATCTTTTAAAATACTTGAAGGATTCAACATTATTAGCGATCACCAATATGGCTTTCGTAAAAATAGATCAATAGGACATCTTCTGACTTATGTAACACATGTTTGGAACAATGTAATTGAACACTTTGGAGAATCTCGAGCGGTTGCTCTTGACATATCCAAGGCATTCGACCGTGTTTGGCACGATGGGCTGTTGGCTAAGCTACGTTCTTATGGTATGTCCGAAAAGTTCTGTTTGTGGCTCTCATGTTTCCTCAGAGAGCGTTCTTTACGAGTGGCAGTCGACGGATTTCTTTCTAACACCTTCACTATCAACGCCGGTGTACCTCAAGGCTCCATACTGTCTCCTACTCTCTTTCTCATTTACATTAACGATCTGCTGGAAAAGACCGAGAATCCAATCTACAGTTTTGCAGATGACAGTACACTTATCTCTTCATTCCCTTTGAACGCTCGGACATCGGCTACTCAGACGAATATCCGCAGACAGCAGGAAGTCATTCAACTCAACAAACACCTGGAAGAAATTTTATCTTGGAGTGACAGTAACCAAGTGGAATTTAACGCTACAAAAACCCAGGCGGCAGTTTTTTCTAAAAAAGTTAACGTTGCTGAACCCGACATAGTTATATCGGGGCACTCCATTCCTCTAACATCGTCACTCAATTTTTTGGACGTTAATTTGGGAGCAAATATGTCCTGGCATGAACATGTTGCAGGCATAGCAAGGAGAGCTTCTCAAAAGTTGGGAATATTATTTCGAACCAGAAAGCTTTACACTCCACAACAACTGTTAATTCTTTACAAAGCTCAAATTCGACCAACTATGGAATACTGCTCCCATGTTTGGAGCTCCGCTCCCAAACATACACTGCATTTGTTGGATTCTATTAAGAGAAGAGCTGTTCGTCTAATTGGAGACCCGGAACTGACCGTTGGCCTTGATTCGCTGGAACATCGAAGAACGGTTGGCGACTTGAGCCCATTCTACAAGTACTTTCATGGAAAGTGCTCGAAGGATGTGGCCCGCTTAATTCCTCCCAGAGCGGTGCTTGTTAGAAGTACACGTCGCGCTAATTCTTCACATCCGTATGAGGTTCAGCTTGTTACTCCTCGTACAACGCTTTTCAAGCAGTCTTTTATATGGAGAACATCATCCCTTTGGTATAATTTGCCCAGGACTGTGTTTCCCACCGAGTACAATCTACAGCGATTCAAGAGCAACGTGAATCGCTTTCTCCGCACACGTGTCGCTCCTGTAGCGCTTTAGGGACTTCCCTGTAGCACGTGTGCTAGACACATAAAAAAAAAGACCGTCAAATCAACAGATGGTCATATCAGCAACATTTCTATCGTTGCTTTGCAATATCTGACCAAAAAGATGTATTTGATGCCCCTCAAAGAGACTAATAACAGACGTCCTTCGTTTAGCAAGGACTCAGACCAAACTAGTGCTGTGACTGATCACCAGCCACTGTCACGAAAGTAAACACTTACAGAAAATGTGTATTCACAATGCACAACATGCAGACTGTATGGTGAAGAAGAAGAAAGCCTTAAACACATTCTATATGAATATACGGTTTTAAATCGGAATATGCATGAACTGTTCAAAAAATCTTATTAAAGGGATGACGATCTTGTAACCAAGAAAGGGGAACATAATAAGCCAAGAGACTGCAGTACACAAATAGGGACAATCGCCTACTCCGCCTACTTGAAGAAATATGAAAAAATGTTAAATAGTTGTACAAACGCAGAAATTTACATTTTTGAAATGGAATACCCGCTATATTACGAGGCTGGTTTGAAAAGTCCGTGCAAAGTCCGAGAGATGGCACCACCGGCGCGTATCGAGGTCATGTTTAGTTAGTAGCATCTCTTGAATGAACGCACACCAAGTTTCAGCCATATTGGTCTATTTCTTTGTGTTTGGCATTCGTGCGAATCGAAGAAGTCGAGTGATTTTCAAGAAATGGACGAAAAAGGATTTTGGCGTGGTGATTAAACATTACTTTATGAATGGCAAAACGCCTCAGGAGACTAAAGAGAAACTTGATAAACATTATGGTGACTCTGCACCTTCGATTAGAACAGTTTATAAGTGGTTTCAAAATTTTCGGACTGTCCATATGGGCACAAGTGACGCTGAACGTTCTGGACGGCCTGTGGAGGTTACGACTCCAGAAATCATTAATCAAATCCATGATATGGTGATGGATGACAGAAGAGTTAAGATGCGTGAGATTGCTAGTTCTGTGGGCATCTCGACTGAACGGGTACATAATATTTTGCATAAACATTTGGACATGACAAAGCTATCCGCAAGATGGGTGCCGCGATTGCTCACGCTTGACCAAAAACGGAATCGTGTGAAGTGTTGCAAGGATGGTTTACAGCTGTTCCAGAAGAATCCGGAGGACTTTAAGCATCGTTTCGTCACTGTGGATGAAACATGGATACATTACTATACTCCTGAGCCCAAACAACAATCTAAACAATGGGTTACCAAGGGGAAATCTGCACTAAAAAAGGCGAAGACCGTTCCTTCGGCCGGAAAGGTTATGGCGACTGTCTTTTGGGATTCGCAAGGGATAATCCTCATCGACTATCTGGAAAAGGGTAAAACTATTACAGGTGAATATTATTCATCGTTATTGGACCGTTTGAAAACCGAGCTGCAAGAAAAATGCCCGCGATTGGCCCACAAGAAAGTCCTTTTCCATCACGACAACGCACCAGCACACACCTCAGCAGTTGTGATCGCAAAATTAATGGAAATAGGATTCCAACTCGTTTCACATCCCCCCTATTCTCCAGACTTGGCTCCCTCGGACTACTATTTGTTCCCCAATTTGAAGAAATGGCTGGCGGGACAAAGATTTTATTCAAACGAGGAGGTGATTGCAGACACTAATGGATATTTTGCAGACTTGGACAAATCCTATTATTCGGAAGGGATCAACAAACTAGAACATCGTTGGACGAAGTGTATAAGCCTAAAAGGAGACTATGTCGAAAAATAAAAAAGGTTTACCCCAAACACATAAGTAGTTTTTATTTTTGCACGGACTTTTCAAACCAGCCTCGTATTTCCTAGTTTTATAAAACTCTTAATTCTAAAAACCCAGTATATATTTGTACTTTGGTGTTATTGTGTTTCAAAAAAGCAAATTGCAATGCTATTAGGTTATGTTCAGAACCTTGATTGTAGATTTTTTGGAGACAAAAAATGGGATATTTAATAAATATTTATTACAAATGGATATAACAAAAGAGAAGCTCAACGAGAATATATAAGATTTTATGGACCTTAAATATATTTTCAAGAAAACGATAACACAATTAAGTGAACTACCAGAAACTGAGAACAAGGGATACAAAAAGTAGTTTGTGTTGTTTGATCCAAAATATGATTTCATTATTCTATTTAATACATTTCCTATTGATCACGAGAAACATAGTCACTCGTTTCCGTCGATCTGCCTGTAGGCAAGACAACTCTCAAACGAAATTAAACATCAGTTTGAAGTGAGAGGGTGGCGAAGGTTTGATGAGGTCTCTTTTTAACCCCTGCTTGAAAAATAGCATAATCCCAAGCAAATGGAATAACGCAGTGACGGTCCTCATTCATAAAAAAAGGAGACGTAACCAACCTTAAAAATTATAGACCGATCAGTTTGCTCTTCCTTTTATATAAGTGGTTCACCAAAATCATAACAAAACGCCTAAAGCGAAAACTAGATTGTTATCAACCACACAAACAGGCTGGCTTTAGAAGTAGATATGGTGCTAACGATCATTTACAGACCATCAAAATCCTTATAGAGAAATCTATAAAATATAACAATCCACTCGTATTAGTATTTATGGATTTTAAAAAAGCTTTTGACACCGTAGAGTTGAAGGAGATATTGTCTGCCCTGCAGCAAATGAGAATAGACTATAAATATACTCAGTTAATTAAATTCATTTATAATAACCCAACAGCAATTGAATCCACAAGTAAATACGGAGTGGAATGTGGAATTAGACAAGGTGATATGATTTCTCCTAAACTTTGTACGGCGGTGTTAATATATGGTTTTAAGGAACTTAATTGGGATGGAAAAGGCATAAACATCGATGGCGAATACCTAAATCACCTGCGCTTTGCTGATGGTATTGTCATAATTGTCGACAATCTAGGTCATGGCCAACAAATGCTTACTGAATTGCAAGTAACATCAGCAAATATTGGTTTAAATATTATCTTTCAGAAAATTAAATTTATGACTAATCTAGTTACGAACAGTAATATGAAATTCCACGAAATCGAGGTGGAGTACGTCCAGAATTACAATTATTTGGATCATGAATTACAATTGGCTGGAGCTAAAAGACAAGGAAATATACGACAAGAAACGAAGGGAAACAAAAGAATTAGTGAAGAAAGCCAAACAACAGACATGGGAAAATTTTGGAAAGGAATTAAATGAAGGATACAAAGATAACAATCGAAAATTCTAGAGCACAATCAGGGGTCTAAGAGGGAAAAGAAAGAAAGTCGATTCTGACGTAAGGGATGGAAATACCATAATAGCGAGGGCATTATAAACAAAAATTTAATCTAGATGAAAAAGACAGAATTCAGCCAATAGCAGTAAACAGAGCTGACAAACAAGAAGAAGGTGAAATGCACCAAAATAAAATTGATATCGAAGAGCTGAAAGAGGCAATACATGACATCAAAATGGCTAAAGCAAGTGGCGAAGATGAAATAGACCCAGAAATGTTCAAATACATGGGAAAGAAAGGGATAGATTGGCTGTATAAAATATTGTCGAAGGCGTGAGAAACGAATAAGATACCTGAGGAGTGGAAAAACAACATAATAATGCCCATATTCAAAAAAGGGGACAGAACCCGGTGCGATAACTATACACCAATTTGCCTATCATCGGTAGTATACAAAGTCTACACAAAAATAATAAAAAAACAGCTTTCAGGGAGAAGAGGAAAACCTCAGATAATATATTTATATTAAGACAACTTATAGAAAGGAAAATAGAGACGGGAGAAGAACTCATACTCGCATTTATAGACCTAAGGGCGGCTTTTGACTCAGTACAAAGAGCGGAGGAAAACTATTTGAAACGAATAGATACGTCTAAGAAACTAATACAAATCATAAAGCCAACACAACAAGGCACAGGAGCAAAAGTGTAAGTAAATGGAAATAGATCAGAAACATTTAAAATCAAAAAGGGAATAAAGCAAGGAGATAGTGTGAGTCCGTATATTTTTATAATAGTAATGGATAACCTACTCAAAAATACGAGCCAAGGAACGTTCAAACTACAGACTACAGTGGAATATAGAAATATGATGCCAATCAGAATGGATAGCTTATTATATGCTGATGACCTAGTGCTTATAGCGGACGGAGACACCAGAATGATAGATGTATGGATAGAAGAAATAGAAAATCTGAAAATGAAGGTAAATGTGGATGAAAGCAAAATAATGTATATAAATAAAAAGGATGTGCAAAAACAAAATAATATTACATATAAGAATCAAGCCCTGGAGGAAGTGACCACCAAGGAGTATCTAGAAAGTATAATAGAAAATGATGAAAGAATAGAACTTAAAATAGCCAACAAAATTAAAAAAGCAAACAATATCTATTATTCGCTAAACAAGACAATTTTTGGGAAAAAGGAAATGAGTAAAAGAATAAAATTAGGAATATATAATTTAATGGAACCCAATGATATTATATGGAAATGAAACTTGGACAATGCAACAAAAACATAGGCCTAAACTGATTGCAGCAGAAATGAAATATCTCCGGAAGATAGCAGGAAAGACTAAGCTAGAACATCTCAGAAACAAAGGAATTGGAGGGAAACTAGTGCAAGAGTCAATAATACAAAAAATGGAGAAAAAGCAATTGCAATGGTATGGGTATGTACTTAGATTGGACAGCGACAGAATACCAAGAAGAATACTGGAAATGGAAACAGCAAAGAAGCGAAAAAGAGGAAGACCAAGACTAACCTGGATGAAGGGCATTGAAGAGATAGGAAAAGCAAAGTGGAAAACGACAGAAAATATGAACAAAATGCTGATTGGCAGGAAAAAGTGGAAGGATTGGATAAAGAGGATGGAACCTACAATTGCAGATACATAGACAAATTAATATCCTACACCCGGCAGGGTAAAAGGATTTAAGAGAAAGAAAGAGAGAGAGAATTACAAATTGGCAAAGATATCTAAACCCGTGAGATTCACCGTCATGTGGGTTTGGGATGGACGGCTTTTGGGAAGCTGAGAGATACGCTGCAAAGTAATTCGCCAATATAGTTAAAAAATAAAAACCCCTTCTGTCGGTAATCACATATGGCGCCGAGATACTTACATTAGGAAAACAATCAGCAAACAAACTGAGAGTATCGCAACGAGGAATGGAGTTTCACAAGGAAGGATAGAATAACAAACATAACTATCAGACAACGAACAAAAGTAATAGATATTAACCAAAAAATTACGCAATCGAAATGGAGATGGGCAGGCCATAGAGTCCGAAGGAATGATAACCGATGGTGTAGAAGACTAATAGAATGGAGGTCTAGAGAAAACAAAAGGAACAGAAGTAGACCACCAACAAAATGGAGGGATGACATCAAAAGAATGGCAGGAAATTGGAATAACACCGCTCAAGATAGAGATCAGTGGAAGTTCTTAGAAGAGGCCTATATCCAGCAGTGGAAAAGGGCGGCTGATGGATGATGATGATGATGAGGGGAAAGGCTTATAGTTTTGAGCGATATCGCTTAAGCCGAAGGGTTTTTTTGTGGAGATAATAAACAAATATTTTACATAAATATTTAAAGTAAAACATAAAATCGATGCAAGGGATGGGGAAAAGATTAAAGGTGTCGTTTCGTCTATATAGAGTTTTAAGGCTTTTTCCGTTTTTTTTGAAGTCGAGGAATATAAAAATTTGTTTATTTTTTAATTATTTTCCATTTTAACCCAAGAATAGAATAAAAGAGGTGGGGGCAATAAGTATTGTATAGTGTTAATAGTATTTTCAGAATTGTTGCTGTTTTTGGGTCGATGCAACTGACAGTTTTTAAGCATATACGAGGATCGATTGAAAAGTTTTCGTCCTAGTCAAGAAAACAAAATAAAATACGTACAAAAATATTTTTATTTTTCGTCATAATCTCCACCTAGCTCTCTGCACTTCTTCCACCTGCTATCCAAAGCTTCTACACCTGTTTGAAAAAAAGATTCCTACTGGTTAACTGCAGCTTCGACTTCTTCATTTGACGACAATTTCTGGCCACCGAGGTGTTTTTTAAGGTTTGGAAACAGATGAAAGTCCGAAGGTGCCAAATCAGGAGAATAAGCCGGGTGGGGCAGTAATTCGAAACCACAATCACGAATTTGAGCCATAGACTCAACTGACGTGTGAACGTGAGCGTTGTCCTGATGGAACAAACTTTCTTTCTCAGTAATCCTGGGCGTTTCTCTTCAACTTCTTGACGTAAACGAGGCAAAAGGGTGTAATGGTAAGTCGAGTTTATTGTTTCGCCTTCCAGAAGGTAGTCCACCATAATAGTATCTTTAGCGTCCAAAAAATTAACGCCATCACGGTTCACCAGATTTTTTCCACTGCTTGGATTGTTGTTTTGACTCTGGAGTACAGTGGTGAACCCAGATTTCGTCCATTGTCACAAACCTGTTAAGAAAATCTTGCGTATCAGCCTCAAACATCTCCAAACAGTCGCGAGAAATCATGAGTCGTATTCGTTTTCATTCAACTGAAAGCAATCTGGGGACCCACCTAACGAAAACCTTAGAAAATCCGAGTTCGTTGGCAATGATGTTTTGTGTTGGTTCATACGAGATGCTGATAGTGTCTGCAATCTCCCTGATAGTTAATCTACGGTCTTTCAATATGAGATTACACACTTTGCGGATGTTATCTTCAGTAGTAAACGTCGTGGGCCGGCCGGAGCGAGGATCATCTCCTATGCTCACTCGTCCACGTTTAAATTCTGCAACCCATTTTTTCACAGTGGTATATGATGAAGCAGATTCCCCTAGAGTTGTTTTCATATCAACATGGACCTCCTTTGGTGTTAATCTTTTTTTAAACAGGTACCTGACCGCACGTTGTTCAGTTTTTTCCATTTTCCAAAAACGCTGCACTTGGTCTCACTAAACTCGTTCTAACCTAAAAACCACAAATTCTACAACAATAAAATTTTACATTGTGCCAACCAACGCGAATGTATAAGGAGTTAGAAGGGTTGCTTCATATATATTTTACGATATGCACTTTTCAGGGTTCTTGAACTGTAGGAATATGAAAATTAATCTTTTCCTTACTATCAATTTTAATGTAGGAAGGTGATGAAAGAGATGGTAGGTTTTGTATAGTTTGAATAGTATTACGAGAATTTTTCCAAGTTTCTTGGATTGGAGAATAGGCCAATTTTAAGCTTAATTGTTTTATAACATATATAAGGTGCCAAATGGGTGATGAAGGGAGGTAGAAGAATGACTTTGTATTTGACTCGGTATAGACCTTTTTCTGTAGACTACAGATGAATACAGAACTGTAAACAGAGAGATATCGAGGGAAATTAGAAAAATATAAAAAACAAACAAACGCAGAGGACACTAAAAACGTTGTAGAACAGAATAAAAGTTTGCGAAGGAAGAACATGATGGAATGGAAAGATATATGCAAGATTAAGGACATGCATGGTAATGTAATAACAAACAAAAGAGATATTTTACAGATCATCGAATTATTTTATCAAGAATTATATACCTTACGAGATAAAAGAACAGAAATCAACATACCAAAAGTCCTAAATCAGGGGTCGGAGGATATCCCAGACATCGCAGAAGAAGAAATCACATCAGCCTTGAAGGACATGAAAAATAACAAAGCTCCAGGTGAAGACAATATTGTAGTAGAGGCAATTAAACAAGTAGGACAACAAATTATCAAATCACTTAAAATGTTATTCAGTAAATGCCTCCTGAAAGGAATAACTCCATCGCAATGGAATAATGCAACGATTGTCATTATGCATAAAAAAGGAGATACTTCAGATCTTATAAACTATCGAGCCATTAGCCTTCTGAGCCATGTAAACAAGTTATTCAAGAATATACTTACCAAACGTCTAGCAAATAAATTCGACTTTTTCCTGTCAGAAGAACAGGCAGGTCTCCGCCCGGGTATGGAACAAACGACCATCTGCTTACAGTTAAAATCCTCACTGAATAGTAGAATATCATAAGCCTCTTGTACTGATATTTGTGGACTTCGAAAAGGCTTTTGATTCTGTAAATCAGCAGAGATTTTTGGAAGCGCTTGCTGAGTGTCGTATTGATCATCAACATTCCAATGTAATTAAATATATATATATATATATATATATATATATATATATATATATATATATATATATATATATATATATATATATATATATATATATATATATATATATATATATATATATATATATATATATATATACATATAAAATGCCACAGCTCATATTAAAACACAAACTAATCAATCCACCAGCAAATTTCAAATCGAAGGTAGAGTGCGGCGGGGTGATACGCTTTCACCCAAACTTTTCGTAACACTTACGTGGGACTTTACATTGATGGTAAAAAGTTAAATCACCTCTGTTTCGCCGACGACATTGTCTTAATAACAGCAAAATACAAGAAGCATAAACTATGCTACACATTCTTCAGGAAGCTTAAGGAAAGGGTGTTCTAAAAATCAATCTATCAAAGACCCAGTTTATGACAAATCTTGTATTAAGCGACACTATAAAACTGAATAACGTAGAGATGGAACAAGTGCACCAATATAAATACCTGGGACATGAAATCAGCTTAGGACGAGATAACCAAACACATGAAATTCAGCTGCGAAGTCTCGCGTGGGCTGCATATGGCAAAATGGCCTATGTATTTAAATCTTACTTTCCTACGTGTTTAAAAAGAAAAGTATTTGACAGATGCTTAATCCCCGTTCTTACGTACGGAGCCATTAGCCTTCTGAGCCATGTATACAAGTTATTCAAGAAAATACTTACCAAACGTCTAGCAAATAAATTCGAGTTTTTCCTGTCAAAAGAATAGGCAGGTTTATGCCCGGGTATGGAACAAACGACCATCTGCTTACAGTTAAAATCCTCACTGAAAAATGTTTAGAATATAATAAGCCTCTTGTACCCATATTTGTGGACTTCAAAAAGGCTTTTGATTCTGTAAATCAGCAGAGATTTTTGGAAGCGTTTGCTGAGTATCGTATTGATCATCAATATTCCAATGTAATTAAATATATATATGAAAATGCCACAGCTCATGCTAAAACACAAACTAATCAATCCACAAAAAAATGACAAATCTTGTATTAAGCGACACTATAAAACTGAATAACGTAGAGATATAACAAGTGCGCCATTATAAATACCTGGGACATGAAATCAGCTTAGGACGAGATAACCAAACACATGAAATTCAGCTGCGAGTAAGTCTCGCCTGGGCTGCATATGGCAAACTGGCCTATGTATTTAAATCTGACCTTCATATGTGTTTAAAAAGAAAAATATTTGACAGATGCATAATCCCCGTTCTTACGTATGGAGTCAATAGTCTGACAATGACGAAGAAAAACATCAAAAAAAATATGTGTCATGCAATGAAAAATATAGAGCCGTTATTCTTAGAAACCACATCCCAAATCATATTATCAGGAATAGAACGGGGGTACAAGACGCAGTCAAATTCATTCTACATCTTAAATGGAACTGGGCTGAGCATGTTGCTAGGTTTAAGGATGGGCGATGGACAAAGAGAATTATAGAGTGGCGTCCAAGATCCGAAGCCTATCGGAGTAGCGGTAGACCACCAAGTCGGTGGACTGATGATTTGAAAAGAGTGGCTGGAAATTGGGTACAAGCTGCCCAGAACAGAAAAAAGTGGCAAGACTTGAAGGAGGCTTTCATCCAGCAGTGTAGAGTATAAGCTGATGATGAGGAGATCTTTTTCGGAGTTCCTTCGGTCAAGAAATCAAAATGGTACATTTTTCATTATTAACATGGTATAAGGGTAAAATGTCATTTTAACCTTCTAATAGTAATATGAAAATTTTTCGTGATTTTTATAGGAATATTGGATATTTAAAATAAAATTATTTTTCCCTAGTAAAATATAGTATATGGTGTGAAAGGGATGAGGTTGAAGGTTAGAACGGTGACTGCGTAGCTGTATATCATAATATATCTCTATTTCAGTGTTTGTTTTTCCATTATTTATTATTTTAACCGAAATAGTATATAGAAATGATGAGATCTGATTGGAGTAAACTAAAAAATGCAATCCCGAGATTTACACGGTCATCACCGTAAATCCGCCGTTAGGTTCTTCCGACCATAAACTGATTTCGACATCGAGTATCCTACCAATCAGTGACAGAGAGGCGCCTAGGCTGTGCAAGATTTGGCACTACAAATCTGCTAAATGGGAAGATCTCGCGGAATATTTTCGCACTTTTCCTTGGATGGACGTTTGTTTTCGATCCGATAACCCATCTGACTGCGCCAGGGAGGTCTCCGATGTTATTTTGGCTGGTATGGAAGCTTACATCCCTTTTTTCGAAGAAATACTCCTCCAATGGCAAGCCTTGGTTTGACCGAAAATGCAAAGAAGCTGTGGCTTCTAAACATATTGCCTACCGACAATGGCGTGAAAATGTTAACACCATAAATCGTAACATCTTTGTTACACAATCAACGAATTAGAAACAAACTTCTGGCTTGTCCCAACAATTCCTGGTCCTTTTTGACCAGTCGCTAGGGTAGTTAGTTAAAATTTCACCAAATCCACCATACCACCACTCACACGGCCAAATAATTCCATTGCAACCCACCTGTTGAGAGAGAGAACTTGTTTGCTGAACTCTTTGCTTCACATTCTACTGTCTGTTTCCAAGAAAAAGCACCACCTACTATTCCCACATTGCAGTCAAAGATGCCCGATGTTGTCTTCAGACAGCGTATCATAAAGCGTATTCTAATGAAGTTAGACACCAAAAAGGCTTCTGACGCTGGCGGAATACCTGCCATAGTTCTCAAAAACTGTGCAAGGAAACTAATACCAGATTTCCGTAGACTTTTCAACCTATCCTACAGAAGTGGAATATTTCCGTCCTGCTGGAAATGTGCCACGGTTCAGCCGATACCTAAAAAAGGCAAGAAGACCTTGCCAAATAACTACCGATCAGTCGCACTGCTTTCAATAATATCGAAAGTCATGGAAAAGGTTATCAATCAGCATCTTCTAAAATATTTTGAACGATTCAATATTATTAGCGATCACCAATATGGCTTTCGTAAACATCGATTAACAGGAGATCTTCTGACTTATGTAACACATGTTTGGAACAACGCAATTGAACACTTTGGAGAATCTCGAGCGGTTGCTCTTGACATATCCAAGGTATTCGACCGTGTTTGGCACGATGGACTGTTGGCGTTCTTTACGAGTGGCGATCGACGGATTTCTTTCTAACACCTTCACAATCAACGCCGGTGTACCCCAAGGTTCTATACTCTCTCCTACTCTCTTTCTCTCTTTAACGATCGGCTGGAAAAGACCGTGAATCCAATCTACAGTTTTGCAGACGACAGTACTCTTGTCTCTTCATTCACTTTGAACGCTCGGTCGTCGGCTGCTCAGGCTAATATCCGCAGACAGCTGGAGGTCGTTCAACTTAACAAAGACCTGGAAGAAATTCTATCTTGAGGTGACAGTAACCAAGTGGAATTTAACGCTACAAAAACTCAGGCGGCAGTTTTTTCTAAAAAAGTTAACGTTGCTGAACCCGACCTAGTTATCTCGGGGCACTTCATTCCCCTAGAATCGTCGCTCAATTTCTTGGGCGTTAGTTTGGGAGCAAATATGTCCTGGCATAAACATGTTGCAGGCATAGCAAGGAGAGCTTCTCAAAAGTTCGGAATATTATTTCGAACTAGAAAGATTTACACTCCACAACAATTGTTAATTCTTTACAAAACACAAATTCGACCAACTATGGAATACTGCTCCCATGTTTGGGGCTCCGCTCCCAAACATACACTGCATTTGTTGGATTCTGTTCAGAGAAGAGCTGTTCGTCTGATTGGAGACCCAGAACTGACCGGCGGCCTTGATTTGCTGGAACATCGAAGAACGGTTGGCGACTTGAGTCTGTTCTACAAGTATTTTCATGGAAAGTGTTCGAAGGATCTAGCCCGCTTAATTCTTCCCAAAGCGGTGGTGCTTCACATCCGTATGAGGTTCAGCTTGTTACTCTGAGTACAACGCTTTTCAAGCAGTCTTTTATATGGAGAACATGATCCCTTTGGAATAATTTGCCCAGCGCTGTGTTTACCACCGAGTACAATTTACAGCGATTCAAGAACAACGTAAATCGCTTTTTCCCGCACACATGCCGCGCCTGGAGCGCTTTAGGGACTTCCCTGCAGCAAGTGTGCTAGACCCATAAATAAAACCCTACCATAGATGTTATTTTCATCATTCTGCATAAGTAGATTATGCGTTTGCAAAAAAGTCAGGACTGCCCTTCGTTAAAAGTAATATTAATATAAAAATCTCGCAAAAGCATGGCGAAATTTACCCTATTATTTTATTGCTTTGCTTAGAGATGAATTAATTGCAAGTAGACCGCACGCAACAATTAAGATTTTCAGGTACACCGCACACTACAGTGGCACCGGACCAACTATAGTCTTGCAGTAAAATGTTTCAAGTTTCCTTTCTAAAAAGAGTCAATATTATCTCAAAGAATTTGAACTAACCAGTATTCTTCAAATGTAGCCGAATTTTACTTGTCTTTTAATACAAAGTATTATTTATTTTTCCATATCCAGTTTTCCGCAGGTCTTGTAGTATATTTAGAATGTAGTAGTTTTATATTTAAATATATCTTCAATGTATTTACGTGTTTTAAAATTTCCGACTTATTTTTATTTTCTGTCTTATACCTAACAGTTTTGAAATATAAGCCTGTACAAAATGTGCAATAAGCATTCCAAATACCGAGTCAGTAGACACGAAAGGCCAAATTTATAATGCTGTGAAGGCGGCTGTTTTCTCAAAACAGTTATTTTATTTATTTCTGTAAATGTAGCACCGCAACCATTGTATTGCATTTATGTTAGACCTAGTGGAAATTGCACTACCGTCGCTATTAGCATATTATTATTATGTCTTATAATAATATGTCGCTTATCCTTAGTGAAGTAAAACACTTGGCGATTTTCTCTATAAAAGGAAAATTTGAACTGTATATCTTTGATAATATTCTTACATTCTTTAATAAATAAAAGTTTAGTTGGTCTGCTGAATATCACAGCAGGAGGACTAGGATGACCTCAGATTTTCAAAGTTATAAGGGCTTCTAAGAATATAAAAGTATCCGTAAGCAAATTGTATTTATGCTGTTTCCACGACTGTCGTCAAATCCCCACTGGAAAATCAATTGTAACAGTGGCATTATTCAAAGTTCTCTCTCCCACTCACTCTCCCCCTCTCCCTCTCCTCTCTCCCCTCTAACCCTTCTCCTCCTCTCTTCCCTCTCAGTAGAGTTTAAACTGGGTGCTAGTTGTATTTCTCTTTTAATTGTTACGTTGTTCTGTTTGCATACAGTTTTTACTGCTCTAATCAACAATCAACATTTATATTTGTTGCCTCTAAGGCTGTCCAAAGTTTCAACATCATATATCTTTTTCAAGTCTACAAGCGCTAAATGAACTTCCTGATTTCGCCCCATTTTCTTTTCTATTCTTCGTACTAATATCAATATATGACAGTGGTTCTACTAGATCAGCAGCATACCTGTTTTTCTGATTCCATGTTTTGGTAATCGGTTTCTATTCTGTTTTTTAAGCATTTTTCGTACATTTTCGGTTCCTCCTGGTTTTGTCTTCTTTCTTATACATCGTTGTCATATATAATGCCTTCAATTCATTATCCTGTTATGTTATCCGGCATTCGAACTTTAAAGTTTTTTATATGTTTGCATATTTCTTTTATTTCTACTACCCTGACCCTTACTGGTGATTCTACTAGGTTAATGTTATATATTTCGCGTTCTTTGATTTCAATTTCATATTAACGCATCACTATTAGTAATTCCTTGCAGCATTCCTCCCACTTATTTTGTTTTATTGCAGAAATTACTTCTCTTGTTCTATCCTTTCGTATGTTTTTATTAGTCTCCAACTTTCTGATCTTCTGCTTCCTCCAAGGTACGGATCTATTTTTAGACAATTTCTTTCCCATGCATTATTTCTTCTCTTACTTATTACCCTTCTTATCCTGACTTATGCTGCCTTATATTCCAGTTTATCTTAAATATTTTTGATATATTTTCTTTTCAGTTTTATCTCGTCTTTAATTTTTTTATCCCACATATGTGGCTTTTGTTTCTTCTTTTCCTGGAAAAACCCTCGAGCTTCAAAAGCGGCTTCGCGTATTCATAATAATCGTTTACGTGTTTAAATTCATCAGTGTGTAGTTTTATCATCTATTCTATTCTGATAAAGCGTGTTTGTTCCATAATTTTCCAAACTATTTAAGTTGTATCTTCGTTTTTCAATTTTTTGAACAAGTGTTGTTTAATTTCTTTTTTAACTCTTTTCTTTTACCAAAGACTAATACTTTTGCTTTCAGTAAGTAATGGTCGCTACTGCAACGTATCTTTAAGCTGAATTTTTATTATTTAATCAATTATAAATTTCAGCTGTCGTATTTTTTGCATCCGGGGATATTTATGTATAGATACCCGTATGTGTTGATAAAATCCATTTAAGAATTTTTAACTCAATTTAATAACATAGATTCGTTAGTCTTGTTACATTGTCGTTGACTACGATTTAGTTTTTATACCCACTATTATATTTTATTAAAAAAATGTGGCTACGGTAACCTAAATATCTTATAACAAAACAGGATACAACGTAGCTTTTTTATATTGTGTTTTGATGCTGTTATTCTTTTAATTTTAAGTTGACTAAAACATTTATCTACTCCACAATATCTAAGAACCACTGAACAAATTGGAGAAAAATTCAAGTTATTTTAAAAGAATTTTTGTAAATATATAATAAAAGACTGTTTTTAGTCAATTTCCACTGGTTTATTTAAATTGCGATACCGCGTTTAGCTGTCGATGCAGCTTCTTCAGATCTACATTTTACACTGTCAAGTTAGGTTTAATATTCACAGTTTTATATAATTTCTTAATTATAATTTTACACCTAATTAAATTCCATTGATAGTATTGGAAAATCCACACAGATTTGGAGTTAGGAGCTATAATTCCTTGTCTAAATGTACGTCCAGTTTGTCCGATGTATGTTTTAGGACATGACCCACATGTTAATTGATAAACCCCTGATTTATTGTCTTTATTGTTTTGTGGTTTGTAGTTTTTAAGATATTTCCCTATAGTATTGTTAGTCTTGTAAGCTATGTTGATATTTTTTGATTTAAAAATTTCCCCAGTTTTTCCGTTGGTTTACCGAAATAGGTTAAGCATTTAAAAGTGATATATTTGTCCTTAAAACGTGGGTATATTTCTAAGATTGCCTTGTTTCTAAGTTTTTTCTTAACGATACTATTGATTAAAGTAACCGAATAACCGTTGTTAACGGCTACTTGTTTTATATAGTTTAATTCTTTAGTAAAATTTTCTTCTGATACGGGGATATTAGTTAGTCTATGTATAAAACTATGATAAGCTGCAAGTTTATGATGGTTAGGGTGGTGAGAACTATTGTGAATTGGGGTATCTGTATGACAAGGTTTGTGATATATTGCAAATTCATGTTTTTTCATGGCTTTACTGATTGTTAAGTCTAGGAAATTGATTTTCCCCCCTTCGACTTCTTCTTGCATTGTAAAGACTTAATATACTGTAAAAAGTGAGTTAATTGTCTGTCCGTACCTGTAAAGCATACAATTATATCGTCTACGTATCGATACCAGTATAGACAATTATTACTATTGTTATTATGGTTGTTAAATATCATTGCTTCAATACTGTCCATGAAAATTTCGGTAAGTAATGGACTTAATGGACTCCCCATAATTAACCCTTCCTTACTATTGTAGAATGTATTGTTAAATGAAAAATAATTTTGTCTTAGGCAAGCTCTTAATAAATTAATTATGTCCATTTCTATAACTTCATTTATTTTGTTTTTTGTAAATAGGTTCTCTATTAAAATTATTGTTTCGTCTGGAGAAACACTTGGAAATAAGTTTTTGACATCGAAAGAGACTAATTTAGAATTATCTGGTATTGTTATATTCTTAACTTTATTCACGAGTTCGTATGAGTTTTTGATACTATATTTCGGTTCAAATTTGGTATGATATTTGATTAAATCAATTAAAAAGGATGACGTCTTATATGCTGGAGCAGACATGTAGGAAACAACTGGTCTGATAGGGTGGTTAAGTTTGTGTAGTTTTATGAGTGAATAAAGTTGTGGGATTGGGGATTCATATTTATCAATTTAATTTTATCTTTATCGTGAATGATACTTTTAGCCTGTTCCATTTGTTGTTTTATTTCTTTTTGAAAAATATTTGTTTGATCTTTATTTAAAATTTGGTACTTTCCTGTTTTGAAAAAATCTAACGTTTTATTAATATAGTCGATTTTGTCTATTGCTATTACTGTGTTAGCTTTGTCTGCTTTGGTGAAGATTACATCATTTTGTTTTGCTTTACTCTGAATTGTTTTTATTATCCTTAAGTCTTGGTTGATGTTGTTAGTGTTAGATATGAATTCTTTTTTAATAATTTCGGCTGTTTGAAATTTTGATAATAAGTTGTTAGGACTATCTTTCAAGGCAATCTCAGTATCAATACCTAATCTCTCCGATTCTTTGATATTGAAGTTAAAAATTTCCCCAGTTTTTCCGTTAGTTTGCCGAAATAGGTTAAGCATTTAAAAGTGGTATATCAATCCTTAAAACGTGGGTATATGTCTGAGATTGCCTTGTTTCTAAGTTTTTTCTTAACGATACTATTGATTAAAGTAACCGAATAACCGTTGTTAACGGCTACTTGTTTTATGTAGTACAATAGTAAGGAAGGGTTAATTATGGAGAATCCATTAAGTCCATTACTTGCCGAAATTTTCATGAACAGTATTGAAACAATGATATTTAACAACCATAATAACAATAGTAATAATTGTCTATACTGGTATCGATACGTAGACGATATAATTGTATGCTTTACAGGTACGGACAGACAATTAACTCACTTTTTACAGTATATTTAATTCTTTACATAGAAATATCAGTTTTACAATGGAAGAAGAAGTCGAATGGAAAATTAATTTCCTAGACATAACAATCAGTAAAGCCATGAAAAAACATGAATTTGTAATATATCACAAACCTTGGCATACAGATACCACAATTCACAATAGTTCTCACCACCCTAACCATCATAAACTTGCAGCTTATCATAGTTTTTATACATATACTAACTAATATCCCCTTATCAGAAGAAAATTTTACTAAAGAATTAAACTACATAAAACAAGTACCCGTTAACAAAGGTTATTCGGTTACTTTAATCAATAGTATCGTTAAGGAAAAACTTAGAAACAAGGCAATCTCAGAAATATACCCACGTTTTAAGGACAGATATACCACTTTTAAATGCTTAACCTATTTCGGCAAACCAACGGAAAAACTAGGGAAAATTGTTAAATAAAAAAATATCAACATAGCTTACAAGACTAACAATACTAAAGAGAAATATCTTAAAAACTACAAACCACAAATCAATAAAGACAATAAATCAGGGATTTATCAATTAGCATGTTGGTCATGTCCTAAAACATACATCGGACAAACTGGACGTACATTTAGACAAAGAATTACAGAACACGAAAAAAAGTTTCATCCATAGAAAATCTAATTCAACATATGCTAATCATCTTTTAACAGAAAATCACACATTTAACAAGAATTTCAAAATTTTACACACCCAACAAAAAGGTTTAAAACTAAATCTTTTAGAAACAATGCAAATAAATCGATTAAGGACTACAGGTACTTTACTCAATGACCAGGTAGATTTAAGCAATTCACCATTATTGAATTTATTCTCCTAACTGCAAATCTGTGTGGATTTTCCAATACTATCAATGTAATTTAATTAGGTGTAATATTATAATTAAGAAACTATATAAAACTGTGAATATTAAACCAGCTAGACAGTGTAAAATGTAGATCTGAAGAAGCTGCATCGACAGCGAAACGCGTCATCGCAATTTAAATAAACCAGTGGAAATTGACTAAAAACAGTCTTTTATTATATATTTATAATGAATTTCCATCAAGTAGAAGCTACAACAATCCAAAATTAGAATTTTTGTATTATTTCCGTAATAATTTCTGCTCATAATTGAATGTAAGTGCTAATAAAATAATTCTTAATATCCGAAATAACTATTTTTTTAAAGTCAATAGATGGTAGTTGTAGTAGTGGAGTTTGAGTAAATTCTGGCGCCCTTTAATTTGGTCTCGTAATTGTCTTAGACAATTCATTTTAATGAATGAGGTTCTCCAAATAGTAGGGGTACCTCATATATTTCTAACATGCACAACTATGGAATCAAGACCTTTATACCAGTTGAACACTTTCCGTGGACATATTTATATAAGGGTCTCAAGTCAACGACCTTTTTTCAGGTTCAATAGAATGGAGGTTTTTACTGAACTACGAATCACTAGTCAAATGAACAGCTCATTTCTGGAGAGAATCTAACAAATGCAAAATATATTTAAAAGCCGTGACCGAAAGAGTATTCCATCGGTAGAAGATAGTGTGAAGTATAAAGCGGATTAAAATGTCGCTCTGTTATATAAAACTTCCTGTTGTGTGCGGAAATTTGCATTAGCTGTTGATAGTTAACCTTATAGATAATTAGGGAAACAAGAGCGCACACACAGATTGGAATTTTAGTATTTTCCAACAAATCGTTACCGCAAACACGAAAGATAGTAGGAATTGAAGTCTTATGATGCATCAGCATGATGATATTGGAATTAACGAAAAGAAATTCATCAATTGCCACTTGAGAATGCTATCACGGTTAACGAAACGGTGGCCGAGTGCTAAAATAAAGTGTGTTGTCAATTGCTTTGTAGTGTCATTGTGCCAAAATTTCCAAAATACCAATCTGTTTTGTTTTAATTTAATTTAAGACCAAAATTATGAATTAAATCTCCTGTTGGTCTATGTTTACGAAAGCCATATTGGTGATCGCTAATAATGCTGAATCCTTCAAGATATTTTAGAAGATGCTGATTGATAGCCTTTTCCATGACTTTCGATATTGTTGAAAGCGGTGCGACTGGTCGGTAATTATTTAGCAAGATCTTCTTGCCTTTTTTAGGTATCGGCTGAACTGTGGCACATTTCCATATATATATATATATATATATATATATATATATATATATATATATATATATATATATATATATATAGTAATTAAATGCACTCTTTTCTGCCTGCGTGTTTTTTAATTTTATTCAAACAATTAATTGTTCATTATCTCTCCTTAGTAAACCTTTCGCCGAAACCTATTAAAGCCCAGTTTATTGCAGGTATCTGCAATAAAAGCCTTTATTAAAATTTACAACAAACAGAAAAGCGAGATTAAACTTAGTAATAATAAATAACTGCATCTATGTTTTTAATTAATAATTTTTGGACTTAAATTAAATTAAAACAATGACACTACACAGCAATTGACAACACACTTTATTTTAGCACTCTCAAGTGGCAATTGATGAATTTCTTTTCATTAATTCCAATATCATCATGCTGATGCATCATAAGACTTCAATTCCTACTACCTTTCGTGTTTGCGGTAACGATTTGCTGGAAAATACTAAAATTCCCTAATTATCTATAAGGTTAACTATCAACAGCTAATGCAAATTTCCGCAGACAATAGGGAGTTTTGTATAACAGAGCGACATTTTAGTCAGCTTTATACTTCACAGTATCTTCTAACGATGGAATACTCTTTCGGTCCCGGCTTTTAAATATATTTTGCATTTGTTAGATTCTCTCCAGAAATGAGCTCTTCATTTGACTAGTGATTCGTAGTTCAGTAAAAACCTTCCTTCTTTTGAATCTGAAAAAAAGGTTGTTGACTTGAGACCCTTATATAAATATTTCCACGGAAAGTGTTCAACAGGTATAAAGGTTTTGATTCCATAGTTGTGCATGCTAAAAATATATGATGTACCACTACTATTTGGAGAACCTCATCCATTAAAATGAATTGTCTAAGACAATTACGAGACCAAATTAAAGGGCGCCAGAATTTACTCAAACTCCACTACTACAACTAACATCTATTGACTTTGAAAAAATAGTTATTTCGGATATTAAGAATTATTTTATTAGCACTTACATTCAATTATGAGCAGAAATTATTACGGAAATAATACAAAAATTCTTTTAAAATAACTTGAATTTGTCTCCAATTTGTTCAGTGGTTTTTACATATTGTGGAGTAGATAATAAAACTGACAGAGCTTCTTGCTTTTTAAATGTTTTAGTCAACTTAAAATTAAAAGAATAACAGCATCAAAACACAATATAAAAAGAGCTACGTTGTATCCTGTTTTGTTATAAAATATTTAGGTTACCGTCGCTACATTTTTTAATAAAGTATAATAGAGGGTATAAAAACTAAATCGTAGTCAACGACAATGTAACAAGAATAACAGGTTTATGTTATTAAAATGAGTTAAAAATTCTTAAATGGATTTATCAACACATACATAAATATCCCTGGATGCAAAAAATACGACAGCTGAAATTTATAATTGATTAAATAATAAAAATTCACCTTAAAGATACCGTGCATTACTTACTGAAAGTAAAAGTAATAGTCTTTGGTAAAAGAAAAGAGCTAAAAAAGAAATTAAACAGCACTTGTGGAAAAAATTGAAAAACGAAGATACAACTTAAATAGTTTGGAAAATTATGGAACAAACACGCTTTATCAGAATAGAATAGATGATAAAACTATACACTGATGAATTTAGACACGTAAACGATTATTATGAATACGCGAAGCCGCTTTTGAAGCTCGAGGGTTTTTCCAGGAAAATAAGAAGCAAAAACCATATATGTGGGATAAAAAAAATTAAAGACGAGATAAAACAGAAAAGAAAATATATCAAAAATATTTAAGATAAACTGGAATTTAAGGCAGCATAAGTCAGTACTCCTCGTACAACGCTTTTCAAGCAGTCTTTTATATGGAGAACATCATCCCTTTGGAATAATTTGCCCAGGACTGTGTTTCCCACCGAGTACAATTTACAGCGATTCAAGAACAATGTGAATGGCTTTTTCCGCACACGTGTCGCTCTTGTAATGCTTTAGGGACTTCCCTGCAGTACGTGTGCTAGACCTATAACATATATATATATATATATATATATATATATATATATATATATATATATATATATATATATATACATATATATATATATATATATATATATATATATATATATATATATATATAGATAGATATAGATATAGATATTATATGAAAGAATTTAAATATAAAACAACAGCTTCGAGTTTACGGTCGTAAGAGACAAGTGCTTGCGTGACTGGAAGCAGCGATTCATGTGCATGCCAAATGGATGAACATTATATCGAAGCATTTTTAAAAAGAATGGTAACGCAAGTGATTAGCTGAAGCATGCAGCTTTTTCCTGGGTAGAACCTAGGAAATGAGTAATATGTTTGGAAGCTGAGTCCTAAAGATGAAAGCGGTATTCATCGATAGTGTGAGCTTTGTATAGCATTTAAAAGTCGATGTATACTGACAGAATAGAAAATTGTACAGCGTCCTAGCACAAAATGATGTTCCAAGCTCTTGAGAAGTGATTCTGTAATAACAACCAGATCATATATATATATATATATATATATATATATATATATATATATATATATATATATATATATATATATATATATATATATACACTACTGGACAAAATTAACGCAACAATATATTAAATCATACAAATCTCTATAATGAATTAATTTTAATAATTTTTATGAACATTGGTTACACTAAAAGTTAAAAAAAAAACTTATTCGGATACTTTAAAAGTGAATTAGCTACCAAATTTCTCTATAAGATTCGAATTAAAATTATTCTTAAGACCTAATAACAAAATCGTTGAAATTATGTAATAATGAAAAATATAAACTGGGACACTAGAAGCAAAATTAATGGTGTAACTGGGACACTAGTAGCGGGTGTTGCCTCCTCTACTTCGGATGACAGCGTTTATGCGCCTAGGCATGCTTCTAATTAAATTTTGGATAAAATCTTGAGGAATTTGCTCCCATTCTGTGATAACTGCATTTTCAAGTTCCCTCAGGTTTCTAGGTGCAGGTATATGACGTTTCACATTTTTCTTAAGGTGATCCCATACATGTTCTATCGGATTTAGTTCCGGCCTTTTTGGTGGCCATTGCATAATCGGTATATCAACTTGATTAAGATGATCGAGTACCTCCCTAGCCACGTGAGGTAGAGCGTTATCTTGCATAAACAGGAAATTGGGCCCCACAAAATGACCGAAAGGCTTCACATGTTCTATTACAATATTCTCAAGATAGTAGTTAGCATTCATGTATCTCGTACGGACAGGAAATAACTCTGTGCGAGCATCAAAGCAGATGCCACTCCAGAACATAACAGAGCCACCGCTGAATGGAATCCTTGCAGAGATATTGCAAGGAGCAAACCTCTCTCCTGGTCTTTGCCATACTCGCTCACGACCATCTGGATGTTTTAGACTAACCCTAGTTTCATCTGTGAAGAAAATTTGTTTCCAATCATCCACAGACAAGTTATCGTGATTTCGAGCAAAACGTAACCTGGCAACTCTGTTCTCTCTAGTAAGCAAGGGCGCAGTGGCTAGTCTCCTACTGTTTAATCCAGCTTCATTTAACCGTCTTCTAACTGTTTTAGAAGAAATTGTGACATTGCGAACAGCTTCGAGTTCGTTTTTTATTATAGAACTAGTGACAGTCCTGTTTCTTAAAGCATATTGTCTTATAAAACGTTCATCTAGGTCGCTAGTGCATCGTTTTCGCCCTTGCCCTAGCCTTCTAGAATAAGTTCCTACTTCATTCAAGCGTCTTACCATACGACTTATTGTGGAACGATGTTTGCCTAACAAATTGGCAACATAACTCTGACAATATTACTCGTCCAATAAAACTGAGGCTCGCACTACCTCGTGTTCAGTTAAATTCCTTGTTCGATTCATTTTTCTAATTCTTCGGGGTCAAAAATAAAACAGTCTACCACAAAAAACGTATTACTTTGAAAAAGGGAACAATTTATAAGCTTACTTTTAAAGAAAATCTATCGCATTATTACAGAAAATTGTTTATCTTCTAAAAAATTCTTTAAAACTGTAAATCTAAACGAATCGTTTTGATTTCTGTCATGAATAACGAAACAAAATATGCATAGCCTACTATTCAAATACTCGATAAACTTTAAAACTATATATATATATATATATATATATATATATATATATATATATATATATATATATATATATATATATATATATATATATATAAAGTATTTCAACATGACTTCTTCTTCTTCTTCAGCCTTTAACTCGTCTACTCCTGGATATAGGCCCTTCCTAATATTTTCCATTTTGTCCTGTCTTGTGCTTTTTGGTGCCAGTCTTTACCAATTATCCTCTTGATATCACCTATCCATCTCAATTGGGGTCTACCTCTACTTCGTTTTGTCTCCCTAGGTCACTGCTATATGATTTTCAGTGCCCATCTTTCATCTTGCTGTCTTGCGACATATCCAGTCCATTGCCACTTCAGTTCGGCAATCTTCTCTATAACATCCGTAGCCCTCGTTCTTCGACGGAACTCTTCATTTCGGATTCTGACACTCAGAGACAACCTCAACATTGACCTGCCCATTGCCCTCTGCATTACTCTCAGTCTATTGGCGCTCTTCTGCGTTAGACACATTGTTTGCATTCCGTATGTTGTTACCGGTAGAACACAGGCATCAAAAACCTTCCTTTTTAAAATTAATCGAGATACTATTACCACTCAGCAGAAAGAAGAGTCTCCCATATGCTACCCGTACTGATGCTCTTTCCCTAGAGTGATCGAATAGCCCAAATACTTGCATTCACTAATATTCTCTATGTCCTGGTATGTCCTGATTCTCAATCGATATATGTGGGTCTTCTAGGCTCATTATTTTTGTTTTCGAGTAAGTCATTTTGGGGCCAACCTGTTTCGATTCATAACTCAGTTGTGGAAACATTGCTTCCAATTTGTTCAAGTCACTTGATATCAACACAATGTCATTCGCAAATCGAGATGTTTCAGGTATACTCCGTCAATTCTGATTCCTTTCTCTTCCCATGGTAGTTTCTTAAAGACATCCTCGAGTACGCCTCTTTCGACTTTCATGCTATTGGTTTTCGTCTCTTCATCTATCTTTATATGAAGAGAAGCGTTTTTGTAGATATTTTCAATCAGTGTGGTATATCGAATGTCAATTTGTGCTCGGTCCATGGCCACCAATTTCGACTGTGTCAAATGCTTTCTAGAAGTCGATAAAGGCTAGGTGTATTTGTACCTTATATTCAGTTGTTTTCTCTATGGTTTAAAAATAGTCACTTGTGCTGAAGTCCTTTGGGAAACCAGCCTGTTCCACAGGTTGGTATGTGTCAAATTTTAATGTTGGTCGATTGGTAATAATTTTTATAAATAGTTTATACAAGCAGGACAATAAACTTATCGGTCTATAGTTTTCTATGTTTGCTGAGTCTCCTTTCTTCAACAGCAAGATGATTTCTGCACCTAACCAGCTTTCCTTAACTTTTTCTTTCTGTAGGCATTTATTAAAGAGCATACAGATATATTTTTCTAGCATTGGTCCTCCAAACTTCAACATTTCAGCCGTAATTTTATCTTTGCCAGGGCTTTTGCCATTCTTTATTACTTTAGCGATTTATCATTACGCTGTGTACGTCCTTTATTTTACTCAGTTGTGTTTTTTCGCCTTGACAATTTAGATTTCAATAATCCCATATTGCTGTTCTGCACGATGCTCCTGGGTGATTTTAAATAAAAAGTCTCTGTACCCCTGAATTTTTTGGACTAAACTGTACCTGATACGTTAGGAAATCATATTCAACTCGAAAGAAAATCGTAAAAGATACACTTTTTTAGATATATCAAAAAGTTTATTTTTAATTTATAAAAAATGAAAAAAAAAATGTAATAGAGAATACAATAAAATTAAATATTTTAAATATAAAATTGTCGGTTATATAAATTTTTATAGATGTTATGGCATTATCCGAGATCTGTAATTTAAACGTTTATAGAAGTATTTTGGTTCTATAGAATATAATATTCCATGTTTTTAACATTTTTTCTAATTCAAGATAATAAATCTGTGTAAGCATATTCTTCGCACCTATTTTTTTTAATGAAATAGTAATAGTACAATCATATGTGACGACATTTAAATGGATCGAAAGGGATAAGATTCTTAAATGGATCGGAAGGGATAAGATTCAAAAGAACTCGTGTGCTGTAGACAAGCAATACAATTTTATTATTGTTTAATTTAATAACAATATCAATATTCATAGGAAGTTATAATAGTTGTATTAATTTTAATTAATAATATCGTGATATATATATATATATATATATATATATATATATATATATATATATATATATATATATATATATATATATATATATTGTAACATTCATTTTTTCCTAGATTTTAAGACCATATAATGTTACTGATTTTTCTCTTAATAATGTACTTCTTTTCATTTTTGTATCGAGCGGTATATTAATCAGAAATTCTTAGCCGCTGGTTATATAGTGTGCTGTGCGGGTTTGCGACCGAATCTATCGATACGCCGGGATTGGTCAAATGTTTGTATCCGGAGTTTTGGTTCCGGCGGCGCCATATTACAGACAGAGTGCCCACGGCTTATTTAAGAGTCCGGAGGACGCGAATCTTGGCTTAGAACACCGAGCCGCCGCCGGGCTTAGAACACTGAGCCGCCGCCAGGCAGTAACATCAAGCCGCCGCCAGGCTTAGTACCATCAAGCCGCCGAGAGGCTTAGTACCACCAAGCCGCAGCCAGGCTAATTTCAGCACGAGTTTTTTTATCATAAAGCCGTAGTGGGCTTTGTGTGTTTTCTAAATGGAGTAGCTAAAGTAGGCTCTTCTCAAAAGTGTGAAATCGGTTTTGTGTTCCATTGAAGGCCTAGAAGCCCGTAGGAAAACCGTAAGTTACCAGAACATACATCAATAAATATATTCCCCGCAAATAAGTGTTTTAACAGCAATTTGAACTGAAAAATCGCGAAGTGAAAATCACGACTCTTCGATTTCGGGTGTAGTCAAAATTTAGAAGTAAGATCTCTGATTTAGGGACTCTAATTTATAAGAACTACTTTTAGGCTAGAATTTTTCTGTATTCCTTAAAACTGCAAAGGTTGGAACTTTTATTTTAAATCATGAATAAATTTTCTTTTTTTGATTAAAGCTAGTGTCTCACTGAATACCTATTTTTCTTTTCAGGATAAGAAAAGTTGTACTAGAATAATTCCTTTTAGTAATAACCGTAAAACACTTCAGTATTTTTTAATTTTTTTAACTGAAGTTAGATCCTTTCTATTTTAAAATGAATGGTGCCCAAAGTTTGTACAACTGAAGCTGTTTAAAAAATAGAAAATAATTCCAAAAAGATGTATAACAATTATCTCTTACCCATATTTCTCTACCAAGGAAAACTGAGCTAGTGTGTGTTTAATTTCTTTAGTTCTTTTAAAATCAGAATTCACTCAATTCATTATCAGAAATTAAAAAGAGGTTGCAAGAAAATTGCGCCCAAGCGTGGGAAAAACAAATTTCAAACGGTACAAAATAGCCGCCACAAAGTGCGAACAATTTTCACAGGGTACAACAAAATGACGCCACAAAAAGCGGGCAAGTGCCCGTCTTACAAAATGGCGCCCAACGTAGGGCTTTTGGAATTTTATTTTTAAAGGGTTCAGTGTACTAGCTATCGAACAAAGTAAAAGCTCTAACTTTTCAGATATTTTTATTTCATAATATTTAACTAAACGAAACTACACTATAGCAATAAGACAAAAGCAGGAAATTTGTAGAATTATTTATTTCAATTTATCTGATGGTGGTATAGATATTTGAATTTTGTTAATCGACTCTAAGATAAGAGATTCCTACTTTTTTCTTAAAAGCTAGCTTTATAGTTCAGATTAGCAGATGTGCTGGTTTACTTTAATTTTTGCAGTGTTAGATTTATTTTGCGGTTAACCGAAGAAAAAACTGTACTTTTTTCTCACCGATGTTTTGCATGAATATTAAAAATACTTTGCTGATACGAAACGATATTTGGAGATTTTTTTGTTGGAAATTCTTAACATATTTGGTAAAAGAATTTTAATACAAGGCAATACTTAGAAATTTTTTTGAAATTGTTGAAGCTTTTTAAAATGTTTGGTAAAGAAGTTTACATATTTTAAGTGCCTTTACATATTTTTTATTTTGACTATTGGGAGCACAGGAGAAATATTTTCACGACTCTTTAAACAATTTTTTTAAATTTTATACATTTATCATGGAAGCTTTCAATTTTAAAGTCAATCACCTACTGGACTATGAGTTAGACTATGAACTGAAAATCCGTCGTACTTTCTCAGAACGTCCGGTCGCGGATAAAAGAAAGATTCTAACGAGGATCTTAAGTAAAGAAATAATCCAATAGATCAGATTGGACTAAATAGTTACAAAAGTTTCTGATTTTTTTTAAGTCTAATAAAAATCCTCCTTCTCAAGTTAAAACTCCTGCTTCTCCAAATGGTCACATATCTCCTTTATTCGTGCATAAATATTTAGATAATAGACCGCATATAAAGATAAATCCATTAAGTGTCCATTTCTCGGCTTTATTTGACTCTCGTGCAAATACCTCAGTAGGTCAGAATGGTATTAAAATTTTAAGTCGTTTAAGAATAAAAATATGCCATATCGAAAATAGAAGTGTTACCACTGCAGATGGCAGCCGTCTAAAAGTTTTAGGTACGGTTGAGTTGCCGCTAGTCTGCATTGGTCATTGTTTAGTAATCTCTGCTCTGGTAGTACCTTCTCTATCACATACTTTGGTTTTAGGATGTGATTTTGCACAAAAATTCGGAATTTTAGTAAATTTTAATTTCACCGACGTGCGTAGTAGGATACATAAGGCTTATGAACGGAACAGTAAGTCTTACAACCTTAGAAAAAGGGATTTTGCCTTTAATATAGGTGATCACGTTTGGCGAAAAAATAAAATTCTTTCCAGTGCAGCCGATAAATTCACATCTAAGTTGGTACCTAAGTATGTGCATTGCATGATAAGAGAAAAGATTTCAGATTTAGTTTATGGTTTGGTTAATTTAGATGGGACTAAAATAGGACGATGGCATATTAAAGACTTAAAACCATTCAATGGACCTAGCCCTAGTGAAAGTTTGCCAGAAGAAGAATAATTTATATTTACATTATCTTAATTGCTTTACTTTATTTTTTTTGATGTTGCTCTGTAGAGGTGACGACCTCGTTTTTTTTGACTGTTATAGAAGTTGAGCGGAGTATAGCTTACTTTTATAGTTTTTTGGTAAGGTTTTGGGTACTGATCATATCCAAACTTAGGTTGATTGTGGTTGATGTTTAGCATCGACTCAGTTTTAGCGAGCTTGCGAAGGAGTCACACTCAGGATATATCATAAGACTGGTATGTCGGTGGTCGCGGGATTTGATTTGCTTATGACCCCAAATAATATCCAGTTCTTGACACTTGGAAGCGAAATTTTGATTAGAGGCAATCCAAGGGATCTTGAGTTAGGACAAGCGCAAGATGTAGCTCGTGTAGTGTGATGTAGAGTCAAAATTTTTATGAGCAATTTCAAAGTTTGTTACCCGAGTGGGTGGATTTCTATTACCTTAGTGGTATATGTTGGGTGCAATTAAGAGTAAATTGATTTTGGTTTATCCAGTGAGTCTAAGACTTGGATTATTTTGATTTAGATCTTCTTCTGAATTGACAAACTGAGGGTATACTCTATTCTTTTCAGGGCCGTTTAAACGTTACCTTTGAGTCACTAATTTTTTTAAAAAATTTTTTGCATAGACTCATAGGTGTATGTTGAGTTTTTTTCGGTATACTATCAAATTGATAGGAAATTGAAGTCCTGCAGGAGAACTAAAGGCTGATCATTTACAGGAGATGAGAGCAGAGTAAGACAGTCGTTTCACAAAGAAATGATCAAAATCTGATACCGAGATGAGAACCTTGTCAAGAGAGGCTAAGCGCAGTGAAGGAAGATTCCTAACCGAATTTTTAGATTTCCAAGAGGTAATCTAGAAGTTTGGGCTGACAGAAAACGGTTATGCCTGATACCTGTAGCAGTTTCTTCTAGAGGCTATTGTCTAGGGAGACGATTAACACCATGATCGAATATTTTAGCTGTCAACGATGCTTTCTTCTTGTTTCTGATTAAGCTGGAAAAGCTCTTGTCGTTTTCAAAAGTTTTGTTGCGTTGCCACCGGAAAATTGAGAAATTTTTGCTTCATGTAGCTTTTTAAGCTCATTTTCGTAGTTTGGAAACTTCCGTTAGAAGCTTGGTTATGTCCACCTTGTAAACCTTTTAGGTTGTATCCCATAAGTTATTTTTTACAGGCTGTGATGCACCGGGTGCTAACAGATGCCGTTACGACGTTTGGCAAGGAGTTAATCTTCCTGAGGAACAGACTGATTGGAAGGGTAGTCTATGGAGGGCGAACGTTTGACCTTTGGGACCTTTAAAGGTTTTGTTACTCAATGGTTATTACTATTTGAGCCAAAGGAGAGCCTAGCTACTGTAGTCGACCTCAGCTCCAATTAGCCTATTAGTGGTGACAGGCTGTTGGCAGTAGTGTGTTTCGGAACACCCTATTGATTAATTTTTTTTGACTTATGGTGGTGTGGTAGACACCGTTTTAGTTTAGTGGATGCTATAATCTACTCCCTTTTGTTGGTGGACTCCAGGGTCACCATTTCCGTATTCTATTGTCTCCACCTTTCAGTATATCGTAGTGAGGTGTTTGTCTCCTGTTATGTGGGATGGATTGAATGTTTTTCGTTGTTGTTCTAGGGCGAGACCAGTACACGAGGGTTCTTCATGCAACTTGGAGAAGCGCAATGCTGGTTAAATTTTATATCTCTGTGTAGCCACCCTGAAGAATGACGGAGGGCGTTTTTTCTGGCTCATGTTTCTAGGCAGATTTGTCACTTTGGTGCGATGTGCTGAAGATTTGATTAGCTTTTGCTAAGAGCTTTCACCAAGCTCAGTATGGAGTTATCATAACCAAGAGTTTGGGATTTGAACTCCTGTATGTATTTCTGTATATATTTCTGTATATATTTCTGTATATATTTCAGTGTATGTTGGTTGCCTGAGGGCATGTGCTCAAAATGTGTGATTTTGAGTCGTTTTGTTTAAGGACTCCTATATATAGGATTATGACTTTAGGGAGGTCCTATTTAGAGACTAGCTGTCTCACATAGTTATGCTAGGAATGTTTCCTTGAATGTTAGTTGCGCGTGGACTAATCATTCTGTTCTTTGTGAACATTGCTTTTTGAAGCAGGATCATTCAGTTTGGTGAATTTTAGCTTTTATATCTATTCACTGTGTTTAGAGTGAATTTTAGCTTTTGTAGCTATTCACTGTGCCTATAGTGATATTGTTAGCTTTTATAGCTGCTCACTATGTTAATGGCGAGATTGTTCTTTTAGAACGCAGACTTTGTGTAGTCGAGGACTATTTACAGAGTGTTTTCTTGGCGAGGAGCCGAGGCTTTTTTCTGGCGACGTACCAGAATGTTTTCTTGGCGAGGAGCCGAGGTTTTTTTCTGGCGATATACCAGAGTGTTTTCTTGGCGAGGAGCCGAGGTTTTTTCTGGCGATATACCAGAGTGTTTTGTTGGCGATGAGCTGACGTGTTTTCTGGCAATCAACCAGAGCGTTTTCCCTGGCGACTTTAGCATGTCTGGATGTCTTAGGACGTCGACATTGCGTTATAGAGTGCGATTATCTGGCGATCAACCAGAGTGTTTTCCCTGGCGATTTTAGCATGTCTAGATGTCTTAGGACGTCGACATTGCGCGATAGAGTGCGATTATTTTCTGATGCGACTAGTAGTGATACTAGATTTAGAATGTTCTCTTAGCGGTGAGCTAGAGCATTGATGGCGATTTTTTCCGAGCGTTTGTCTGGATTTTCATCCAGGTGTTTTTCTTAGCCTTGTGCTAAATGGTCTTACAAGACTTTCTCCTTTTAGTGTTAGTGTTTGCACTAGAATCACTTATTTTTTTGTTTTTCTTTATTTAAGAATTTTTATAAATTTCTTTTGCTGAAATAGAAAATTTTCAGACAATCCTTAAAATATTTTAAGGGGGGTGTTCATACTTTGTTTCAGTTCATTTTTTTGATTTAGACAAGAGTCTAGACAAAGTTATATTTTCTTTTGTTTTGGTAACAATAACAGAGCTGATTCTTTTATATAAGAAGACCGCGATTGTTACTTTGAACAGGTATTTCTTATGTTCATGCAAGGATTTTTATTTACTTTTTGCTGTACTTAACCTTAGTGCTTAATTAAGTTAAGTCTAGTTATAAGATTCTTGTGATCATGCAAAGATTTTCATTTGGTTTTCATTGTACTTAATATTAGTGCTTAATTAAATTAAGTCTAGTAGTAAGGTCCGAAGATTGTAATTTTGTTTTAAGTTTTGACCTTAGTATTAAGTGACAATGTAGCACTTTGTACCTTTTTTTTGATGAATAGGCTTAGTTTAATAGACTAGTGTAGTCTATTTCTTTTTGGAAGGGGGTAATGTAACATTCATTTTTTCCTAGATTTTAAGACCATATAATGTTACTGATTTTTCTCTTAATAATGTACTTCTTTTCATTTTTGTATCGAGCGGTATATTAATCAGAAATTCTTAGCCGCTCGTTATATAGTGTGCTGTGCGGGTTTGCGACCGAATCTATCGATACGCCGGGATTGGTCAAATGTTTGTATCCGGAGTTTTGGTTCCGGCGTCGCCATATTACAGACAGAGCGCCCACGGCTTATTTAAGAGTCCGGAGGACGCGAATCTTGGCTTAGAACACCGAGCCGCCGCCGGGCTTAGAACACCGAGCCGCCGCCAGGCAGTAACATCAAGCCGCCGCCAGGCTTAGTACCATCAAGCCGCCGAGAGGCTTAGTACCACCAAGCCGCAGCCAGGCTAATTTCCACCGAGCCGCCAAGTGGCGATTTTCCACCGAGCCGCAGTAGAGGCTTACGACAATATCTACGAGAGCCAAGTTAAGCACGAGTTTTTTTATCATAAAGCCGTAGTGGGCTTTGTGTGTTTTCTAAATGGAGTAGCTAAAGTAGGCTCTTCTCAAAAGTGTGAAATCGGTTTTGTGTTCCATTGAAGGCCTAGAAGCCCGTAGGAAAACCGTAAGTTACCAGAACATACATCAATAAATATATTCCCCGCAAATAAGTGTTTTAACAGCAATTTGAACTGAAAAATCGCGAAGTGAAAATCACGACTCTTCGATTTCGGGTGTAGTCAAAATTTTTAGAAGTAAGATCTCTGATTTAGGGACTCTAATTTATAAGAACTACTTTTAGGCTAGAATTTTTCTGTATTCCTTAAAACTGCAAAGGTTGGAACTTTTATTTTAAATCATGAATAAATTCTCTTTTTTTGATTAAAGCTAGTGTCTCACTGAATACCTATTTTTCTTTTCAGGATAAGAAAAGTTGTACTAGAATAATTCCTTTTAGTAATAACCGTAAAACACTTCAGTATTTTTTCATTTTTTTAACTGAAGTTAGATCCTTTCTATTTTAAAATGAATGGTGCCCAAAGTTTGTACAACTGAAGCTGTTTAAAAAATAGAAAATAATTCCAAAAAAGACGTATAACAATTATCTCTTACCCATATTTCTCTACCAAGAAAAACTGAGCTAGTGTGTGTTTAATTTCTTTAGTTCTTTTAAAATCAGGATTCACTCAATTCATTATCAGAAATTAAAAAGAGGTTGCAAGAAAATTGCGCCCAAGCGTGGGAAAAACAAATTTCAAACGGTACAAAATAGCCGCCACAAAGTGCGAACAATTTTCACAGGGTACAACAAAATGACGCCACAAAAAGCGGGCAAGTGCCCGTCTTACAATATATATATATATATATATATATATATATATATATATATATATATATATATATATATATATATTTCTTATTAAAACACAAAGATAACAATTGCACTGAATATTATTACTGCTTGATCTGGTATCTCGAAAATTAAATTTTTAGTAGTCTGGTAGACTAAATTCAACACCTCTATATACTTTTGCATAACACTTGCTACAAATAACAATGGTTGGCGCGGTAAAGTTAATTTTAAAATTAACTATTCCTTCTATTTTATCTTGCAATTTTCCTTTAATTGGAATCATACTCTTATGAGAACAAAAACACAGCAAACAACATTTTTTTCGATTATCTTCGTGTGTCGACAAGTTATACTTTTTTTTTACACAAGAGCGCGGCATTTTAATTAATTTAACAACTGTACTTAAGCGAAAAGAAACTTCGATTTTTTGACTAGATGCCTCGAGCAGTGTTGGGTATAATATAATAATATATAAAGCAATGAACTATGATGACTTTGGCTATATACAATTTTATATTTAAAATATTTAATTTTATTATATTCTCTATTACACTTTTTTTCATTTTTTATAAATTAAAAATAAACTTTTTGATATATCTAAAAAAGTGTATCTTTTTCGATTTTCTTTCGAGTTGAATATGATTTCCTAAGGTATCAGGTACATTTTAGTCCAAAAAGTTCAGGGGTACAGAGACTTTTTATTTAAAATCACCTAGGAGCACCGTGTCTGGTTGATAGTGTCTTGTATTAGTTTTGTAACGTGTGCTATTATGTCTTTCCGCATTTCCTTCTTTACAATTTTATTTAGCTTTCTACATTCTTCTGTATATCTTTTGGTGTCTCTCCTTTGTTCTACAAGTTTCAGCGTACTCGGAGTCAATTTATTGTCTCTTGAGATTTTCCTTGTGGCACATACTTTTTTGACGCTGGTCTGAACACTTGTTTTTATGTGTTGAGTCAGTTTATCGATGTTCAATTCGTTCAATTTATCTATACTTTCTAGAATTTTGCCTAGTTCTCTCTGGCATTTGTCTTTGTTTTTCTTGAGTTCTTGTGCAGTCGGGAAAGAGTATTTGTTCATGAGTTTATTTCGTTCTCTTTGTATGTTGAATGTAAAGTGCGCTCTTACAAGTCTGTGGCCGCTTTCTGTATGAACTTTGTTCAATAAAAATACATCTCAAGACAAAAATTTGAAGTTTGAGATGATATAGTCTATTTCGTTCTTTGTGCGGCCGTCCGGACTTCTCCATGTCCATTTCCGTTGTGTAGGTTTCTGGTAAAAGGTATTTAAACAAAATAAGTTTTCCTTCTCCAAAAAGTTTATTAGCATTTCACTTCTGTTGTTTCTGTTTCCTAATCCAAACTGGCCGATATTTTCTGGGTCTCCTTGTGTCCATTGTCCAAGCTTCGCGATAAAATCGCTGGTGATTATAGCATATTTCGTATTTTTCAAGTTTTATTGCCCTTGATATGTCGTCATATATTTGTTCTGCTTCTTCGTTTTCTGCTTGGCTGGTTGGTGCATATATTTGTGGAGAGTATCTTCTGTTCAATTTGATGGTAATGTATTTGATGCGGTTTGATACGGCTTGGTACTTTGTAACCAAATATTTTACGTTTTTGTTTATCATAAAAGCGATGCCACCTAGATGCTGGTTTGTATCAGAGTTGTTTTGGTACAGGATGTGTCCGGACTTCAGGGTAGTTACCTTTTCATCAGGTAAACGTGTTTCACACAATCCGAAGATATGCCACTTGTTATCTTTTAGTTCTTGTTCTAGTTCCGATAGGTGTTCTTCGGTCCTTCATGTTCTTTTATTATATGTGGCAATGTATAAAGGTATCTTATTTATAGTTGTTACCAAATTGTTGCCTCCCCCAGAATACGTGAGGCTGACTGTTGACACAGTGTGAGATTCTGAGCTTTGGGCTCTACTCACCTGGGTAATTTTGTCCAAAAATTCGACATCACTTCATGGTTAAGATATGACAATTAAAAGGCCACACTTGCCAGTGCGGGTTGGCGAGTCGCAAATCACAACTTTTCTGCTGATTCAGCCTCGCTTATGATTTTTCAATGATTGGCCGGTTGGCATTTCCTCTGCCCAATAAGACGAAGTTTTTTTTTAAATTGTCGTGTTATTTTTATTTAAATGCAAAGTACAAACTATCAATCTACATACATCTATTAATGATAGAATACATTATCTGCCAATTTTACTTATGTTCTCGCTGTAAAGCAGATTACTAAAAGATTCTAAATTGTTTACTTAGAGAATACAATCCTCTTTTTTTTTTCCTTATTTCTGGGAATATCTTCTACATCCTGTGAGTCTAAGTTATTCTAAAGCTATTTTGAAAGAAGGATTATGACATAATGAGATTGACTGATAACATTAAATTGTACTATGAACCAATATAAAATTAAAGATACAGTTCTTCTGGATTTCTTCTATGCCTATTGAAGAAATGATGCTGACGTTTCACCGCTGCTGACTTCTTCAGAGCTGGTACCGAGAAGTAACTTCTTTGGTAGCACGAAACTGATTAGTTCCGCTTGAATTATATTAATAAAATAGGATGGGAGATAAGCGGGGCTTCAGGGGTGATTTGTTCCCAGATCGCTAAGAGGCAAAAAGCAGTTTTCACGATTGGGATATTTCAATTGGCTCCTGAATTTTCCTAGGGTAGAAAAAGAAATTGGTTACAAGGATCGTTGATTGGTCAAAGAGAATCGGCTCTCCTGTGTCGTGCTTGTATTTTGCAAATGCCGAAATGGAAATATTATGAAGAGAAGAAGGAACTTCTTTACGTGGAATCTCATTCGTTTCATTACCTTTATTGCACAAGATTAAGCATCCAATTCAATTTTATCTGAGACTCCTATTAAAAAATAAAATTCTGTGCGATGAAAGCCTCAGAATATTATTTCTCTCGTGTTTAATAACTACTGCATAAACTTCACTCTAAGAATAATGATCTATTTTTATTGATAAACAAAATACACCTGTAGATATACAGACTTGGAAAGGTTAGCAATTCTTTCCTGACAAAGCTTCTTTACAGTTTTCCTGAAATTTGACATTAGACATTAATCTTATTATTATTTTCTTTCCTACAAAAACACGAGCACTTAAAGCATTTACTCCCTAAGTATTGTTCGGCATAAAGCTGTTAGTCAGCAAGTAATATACAGACTGTAAACCCAACTAATCCGTTCACTGCGTGTTTCGGTTACAATACGGCAAAAGAAAATAAGCTTAATTTAGCACACATACAATCGATGTGATTACCAAATGTCGGCTAGGAATCTAAAAACACCATTTGATTAGTAAATATAATAATAAGGCCGCATTGTAATTGGATAAAAGATGGAATAGATTTGCTATTAAATATATCCACATAAACTATTTTCTAAGAGTTTAGGATTATACTACATAAAACTTCATATTTTCTCATATTAGCTTTATTTTATCTAAAGCAGTGGTTCCCAACCTTTTTTAATCACGACCCGTTTTAGATTTTTTAAAAATGTTTGAGACTCGCCTTTCTCATCCGCCATATTGGATCAATAAAACAAAAAATACTGGCTGGCTTAATACTGATATTTTTTATAAAGTATTAATTATTAAGTATTAATGATTAATGTGATGATTGACTTTGCATCTGCTCAACAAGTGTTATAATTCTTGGTTGAGTTTTTGTCAAGGTCTCATGTCACCTTGAATATCTAGCTTATTCCTGGGTTTTGTATTGATCTGCAGACGAGTTGAAAATCCACTGTCGCAGAAGTAAGTAGAAGCAAATGGCACTAATATTCGAAAAGAAAGCATGAAAAATTTAGAATTCGAATGACGCATAGCACAACAAAATTGACGTAACGCTCCAAAAATTCATCCTGCACTTCATCGAGAATGGCGATACTGGAAATGGGTTCCGTACTACTGAAGCTTCAGGTTCAGAGAACTCTGGGAAATAACGTTGTATTTCAGAGTCAAGGGTTTGAAGGTGGTTATTTAAATTATCTACAATTCCCGTGTCCGACTCTTCAGTCTTGGAGCAAAGGCGTTCAAACATATTAGAATCTTCAAGATTTACTTTAAGGCTCCAGTTTTACAGCTTTAATATGAACGCGACTGAGTGCGACAATTTATCTGTATATTTATATTTATATTCGAAAATTTAAACTCACGGCTGAATAACCGAAGACTGTCGCCTACGGCTCTGCTCGTTGCTTATATATCAGTTGGGAGTACTTTTCCGATTATTCTCAGCTCGACAGAATGGCAAGCTGTCCGTCTTGATCCTTCTCTCTTTCTTCGAGCGGCAACGGGATGTCGCGAACGCTGCAGATTACTCGGATAGCTTGCGCCAGTCGGATTTCGCCAGGCACAAGGAGAGGTGCGTGCGCCAACCATCCACTGTTTACGTCGCATATTTCGTGTGTTGCCAAGCATAAATAAATTATTAACATTTTAGCGCCTACCTTTAAATTTTAAAATTAAATTTTGCTTTTTAAAATTGATAACTGGCGACCTCCCAAAAAAGCCAAGGCGATCCCTTTGTGGATCGCGACCCACCAGTTGGAAATCAATTCATTCAAGCTATCAGCGTATGCGGTAATTGTAATGTCATCACCATATATTGTTATGTGCTGAGTTTCTACGTTGAGAGTTAACTAATTTATATATAAAATGCATAGAGGTGATCGTAAAACTGATCTTGTAAATTGAGTCTTGGTATTTTTCTACCATTTTTCTGTCAGTTATATAAGAATTTATCCAATCTAGTAGCATTCGAAAGATACCTAAGCTGTATAGTTTATAAAAGTGAAATTGCTTGTTCATAGAATCGTTTGATAAACCAAAAACTAAAATAAAACACCTATTTTGTAAACTAAATTAAGGAAATAAAAGTTTCTGTTTCTTGAGATACAAAAACATACATAAAACAACACTTATTAAAACTAAAATTATCTAAACTAATTATATCAATCCGTTACTGACTTTTAAAATTCTCATTTTCTTTCATACTTTTCCCATTGACTTCATCTAAACCAGATGACTCCGAAATGTTAAAAATATTTGTAGTTTCTACAACCTGCTCTAATATAACTTTGTTTACTATAACACTTGAAACTAATGGAGATACTTTACCGGTTATACTAGATCCCCCGTATTTAGTTAACAATTTTTCGTGTTTCGTACGGAACACTTATGGGATCACTTCGGTGTCTGTTTGTCACAGCCAATATTCCCCGAGACCGTTTGACATAGAAAGTTGAAATTTGGCACAAATGTAAGAATTCATAGCCCAACCAGAGCCGTGTAGTTTTGAACGTTAAATCTTCACACAAAAAAAAATTTTTGCAAGGTCATCGATCGAGTGATGAGTCAAATGAAAGCTGGTGAAAATATGAGTTCAAATATATATATACGAGGCTGGTTTGAAAAGTCCGTGCAAAAATAAAAACTACTTATGTGTTTGGGGGTAAACCTTTTTTATTTTTCGACATAGTCTCATTTTAGGCTTATACTCGTACACTTCGTCCAACGATGTTCTAGTTTGGTGATCCCTTCCGAATAATAGGATTTGTCCAAGTCTGCAAAATATCCATTAGTGTCTGCAATCGCCTCCTCTTTTGAATAAAATCTTTGTCCCGCCAGCCATTTCTTCAAATTGGGGAACAAATAGTAGTCCGAGGGAGCCAAGTCTGGAGAATAGGGGGGATGTGAAACGAGTTGGAATCCTATTTCCATTAATTTTGCGACCACAACTGCTGAGGTGTGTGCTGGTGCGTTGTCGTGATGGAAAAGGACTTTCTTGTGGGCCAATCGCGGGCGTTTTTCTTGCATCTCGGTTTTCAAACGGTCCAATAACGATGAATAATATTCACCTGTAATAGTTTTACCCTTTTCCAGATAGTCGATGAGGATTATCCCTTGCGAATCCCAAAAGACAGTCGCCATAACCTTTCCGGCCGAAGGAACGGTCTTCGCCTTTTTTGGTGCAGATTCTCCCTTGGTAACCCATTGTTTAGATTGTTGTTTGGTCTCAGGAGTATAGTAATGTATCCATGTTTCATCCACAGTGACGAAACGACGCTTAAAGTCCTCCGGATTCTTCTGGAACAGCTGCAAACCATCCTTGCAACACTTCACACGATTCCGTTTTTGGTCAAGCGTGAGCAATCACGGCACCCATCTTGCGGATAGCTTTCTCATGTCCAAATGTTTATGCAAAATATTATGTACCCGTTCAGTCGAGATACCCACAGCACTAGCAATCTCACGCACCTTAACTCTTCTGTCATCCATCACCATATCATGGATTTGATCAATGATTTCTGGAGTCGTAACCTCCACAGGCCGTCCAGAACGTTCAGCGTCACTTGTGCCCATATGGCCAGTCCGAAAATTTTGAAACCACCATAATGTTTATCAAGCTTCTCTTTAGTCTCCTGAGGCATTTTGCCTTTCATAAAGTAATGTTTAATCACCACACGAAATTATTTTTTTCGTCCATTTCTTGAAAATCACTCGATTTCCTTGATTCACACGAATGCCAAACACAAAGAAATAGACCAATATGGCTGAAGCTTGGTGTGCGTTCATTCAAGAGATGCTACTAACTAAACATGACCTCGATACGCGCCGGTGGTGCCATCTCTCGGACTTTGCACGGACTTTTCAAACCAGCCTCGTGTATATATATATATATATATATATATATATATATATATATATATATATATATATATATATATGATGTAATCCTCGCGCAAAGTTTCCTTTATATTATCCTATCTCTACGAGTACTAATCTAAAAATTTCGAAAAAAATCTGAAATAGTCTATAGAATCTATAGGTATTCAGTAAAAATTATCACCAGTGTATTACATTTGATGATTTATTTAGTATACAACAAATTATTTGAATTGACAATATGGTGAATATTTTTTCGTGAAAAGTTATGAATTTAACCGAGTCTAAAAGCTACGAAATATCAGTATGTATTAGGTGCAATCAGTAATATATCATGTTAGCTTCAGCAGGAGCAATGATTGACTAAAGCTAAACTACAAATCTACCATATTTATACTTAGCCTAACCCTTGAATTACTCAGGCGGAACTAATGGCATAGGCAAGGTCATCAGTTCTGATCAAGTAATCAGTATAGGGGACTATAAGGAATAGGCCCTCTGTCTTTATTTAAACTACTTTTAGATTTTATAATTTCTATACTTTCATAGTCGTTCAACAATCTCCTCTCAGATACATTTTTAATTAATCTTAGATTATCTAATGTTTCAATATGATCAGCTTCAAGGGCATGTTCGGCAATGCTAGACTTTTCTGCTCTACTGTATTTTAAGTGTGCTAAATGTTCTTAAAATCGTGTTTTAATTGACCTTTTTGTTTGCCCAACATATCTGAGGAAATCCTAAAGATAAGATTTCTAATTGTGAGAAAAGTGGAATTTATGAAATTAGTTGTAATGATTGTGACAAAAAGCTTGACGAGCATTTTTGATATAACCATCTTGCGAAAATTTCTTGACTGTGTACCCTTCATTTATCCATGTCTCATCTACGTAATATATCCTTTTTCCTTCAAAGAGAGCTTTTCTAATTTTTCTTAAATAAGTCTCTTCTCCAGTGTACAATTTCTCCACTTTCTATTAATAAAGATTTTCTTTCACACTATTTTCAATAAAAATTCGTACCTCCATACACTCCATAGTTTTACTCTACTCATTTTCGGTATTTTTGTGCAGCTTGTCACGGCCTGCAGGATCATATCCAAAGTTGAAATTCTTTTTTCCATAAAAAAAAAGTTACGAACAATACGCGTTAATACTTGTTTTGTGTTGTCTATCAGCTGAAGTTCTTTTCTGCCTGATTTCTTTTTTGGAGAGTCTATACCCCTCTCAAAGTCGTTAAACTGTGGTTTTACCAACTCTGGTCATTATTAACATTTTGTCACACAATCGTCCACACTTAAATCACAATTTTGATCGTTTTTAACGTAGTCAAATACATTTTTAACTACATGCTTTTCATTATGGGTTAGCTGCCCGAACTTTTGACGTTCCGCTGGAGAAGAGATTTTGTTAACACACTAACTGACTTATCACTAACTGGCTTGACACTTGTGCATGCTGCTTTTTAAATATGTATTTATAGGTGGGGCAATAGGAAGGTATGTAAATAAAATGATTTGATCGGTAATAAAACTTCGTTACAAAAGAGCATTGTTACCTGAAAAATACCTGGGAATAGATAGCACGCCTCTGTTTTAGGACCGCCAGCCAGTCCACTGACGTTTTTATTATTGTTCGTGTTAAATAAATAGAGCATAGATTAATATTGAATTTATTATTACTGATTTTTGTAAAGTTTTGTATTTTAAATTAATATTATTATCCAAAAATTCATTTCGTCAAATTCTTTTGTCCGTCGTTGATTTTTGTTACGTAGGTATAAAAAGATCAATGACTTCACAAAACACGCCCCAAATGAGTTTTCAACAAAGTTTTTTTCCTATCTTTATTGAGCATTGATGACCTAGAAATTTTTATTTTTTTATATACCAGATAAATTACACAGGTATACAAAAAAAAATAATTCTCTGTCTTTTAAGTGAGGGTTTGGATCCAAAAAAATCATAAAAACAGACATTCACAATGAGGTTTTTTTAGAAAACACACTTAAACTTACCAGAAAACTATTAAACTGAAAAAAATAAATTTTAATAACTAATGTAGAACTGTATAATCATTAAATTATGGAATGAATCTATTATTTCGGACATCATTAAATATTCTGAATCTACAATTATCATTAGAATATTAGGTTTTAGTGTTCATGTTTAACAAAAAACACGCATACACCACCTTTAACTAAGCTACGTAGCAAAATGCTGTTTAAAATGTTTTTAATTCTCATTAATGTTGAACAAAGCTATTATTTCATTGCATTTATTTACTTTAAAAAGCATTTTATCAACCACATAGCACCCTTGTAAGTGTTAAAAGCGAGTTTTTTTGTTGAAACTGAACATAAAACTTTATTTTTTAATGTTAAGTCAGAATTAGGAACTTCAGAAAACACTGGAAATAATAGTTTTGTTTAATATTAATAAAAACTAGAAGCAATTTTTTAATTTAGCAGTTGCACATATTGCCTTTCAAAAGTCCTTCATTTTTGTTGCCGTACATTTGTGGAATTCTTTGTCACAAGAGGTTAAACAATTATCACCAGGCAAGTTTTCTTCCTATGTAAAACACCAACATATAAACCAGCAAAAGAATTCTAATTTAACGTAATATTTACCCACTTCTTTGTATATAAATTTTTGGAATCCTTTTAGAGGTGGTACCACTTGCCTACCATATCATATTATGTAAAATTTACTCTATTTATCCATATACATCTCCCCGCGCCTCCGCCGCCCGTTTTGCTGCGTGCTCGCCGATCCCTCTTTGCGCTCTGCTATTTTTAGATTTTTTATTTTTACAATCTTTACAATTAATTTTTTATTTATTTTTAATGTATATGTTCGCTACAGGGTGGCACTACACATGCTCAAATAGTGAAGTGCTTGTGGTATCGGCTATTTATAGTCGCTGTGCCATCCTTTTTGTCGTACTTCGAGCAAATATAATATCTGTCACTATGAATTTGTGAATATTGGCAAATAAACTGAATTTGAATTTGAATTTATTTTAAACAGCATTTTGCTACGTAGCTTAGTTAAAGGTGGTGTATACGTGTTTTTTTTTGTTAAATATGAACACTAAAACCTACTATTTTTTAAGTTTTTATGATAAATGTAGATTCAGAACATTTGAAGATGTCCGAAATAATAGATTTATTCCATAATTTTAATGCTTATATAGTTTTACATTGTTTATTAAAACTTATTTTTTTCAATTTACTAGTTTTCTGGCAACTTTAAGTGTGTTTTCTGAAAAAACATGATTTTTTTTAATTCAACATAAAAAAATACTTATGGAAACAAGTGTCTCACTTAAAAGGCAGAGAATTATTTTTTTTGTATACCTGTCTTATTAATCTTCCTATAATTTTCGTTCAATCTAAACCCTGTGTGGAATATTTCAGAATTTTTTCAAAATTTTTTGATCAGTACTTTTCGAAATAAGAGGGGACCAGCGATTTTTCGCAATTTTTTAAAAATGATACAAAGAAAAGTGTGCACACGTATTACATTATATACATTTTTGATCTCCTGTTTTTATAAGCTTTCAGTTGACAACCCTCTCGATGACCTCGTAATTTTTTTTTTCATTTCCCCTTAAGTCAAAATTTCACTCTCGCTACGATGAGGACATCAATTCCTATGTTAGTGCAAATTTCAACTTTTCAACTTTCTATGTCAAATAGTTTCGGAGAAAATTGGGTGTAACAGACGGACAGACAAACAGATACCGAAGGGATCTTACAAGTATTCCATACGAAACACTAAAATTTAACACTTCTGGCCAAAACCTTTTTAATAAAAACATCAATTCAATACAGCAACAAGACGATTCTGACGCCATGTGTTTATCTAATTTTCGACAAATACAATATGTGTGAGCTCTCAAAAGGTTTTTCCATTGTTAAGTGAATATCCATGCTGTTTATATAAATATTACATTAACCGTATATTGCCTTTTAATGTTATACCGTCGATAACAATTTATAAATAAATTATCTAGTTTTAATAATGCACTACATCTAACAGATATTTTAGGTACGAGGGACATACAATAAAGTATTTATAGTTTATTAATGACGAAGTATACTTATTTTTTTGGTTACATTTGCGAATGGTTGGCTCTTTTATTAGAGAGCGGCGGTCTCAGTAATTTAAGACCCTGTTGAATGTGTTTTCCAGAAGATTTTTAAAGTTGCGTTGTTTACGGCTTATTAATTCTATCCTCTTAAAAAAATAGGTTACACTAGCTCTGATAATTAATGTTGACGAATGCAAAAAATGTTGGTATGATCAACTAAACAAAGAAATAAAAGGTTATAAGTAAAGTAAATAATAGTTTATTTCATAAGCCCAACTCATCGTCAACAGCTTCAATCGCAAACACCAGGTTGGAGCTGTATTCCTCCACGTTTCTCAAGCCTTCAACCGAGTCTGATACGAAGGACTCTTCCTCAAGTTCATCCGTCACGGCTATCCCACGAATATCACGCGATTGGTCCTCTCTTTCCTCTCTGACCGGACATGCCAGGTTCCAGTCGATTAGACTATTTCCAAAGTCAGGCCCATTCGAGCCGGAGTCCCCCAAGGCTCCATTCTCTCCCCCCATTTATTTCACATCTACACGGCCAACATACCCAAGTTGGACTACTTCTCCTTTCATATACGCTGGTGACGCCGCCATCACAGCCGCCACAAAATTGACCAAGATCATCACCAGCCGCCTCCAACGCCATCTCCACACGATAGTCCCCTGGTTCGAACACGGGAGAATCCATCTCAACCCCGCTGCCGTCTACCAAGACCCAGGGAGTCCCTGCCCCCGAATTAGCTGAAGTTAATCTTAATTAATATTAAACTTAATTTTAAGTTAAGTTCCCATAATGCATATATCTTAAAATCGATTTAAATCATGTTTTTATTAAACCAGTGTATAATAGTTATAGCATAGAAACTAGCTAGTAGTCAATAAAAGTAACATTTTTATTCATAAATATTGCTGACTTCAGCCCATATGGACATGGATGGAAGAATATTTGCAAGAATTAATGGAAAAAAAAAAGACAATTATTAGAATGGAAGATGACGTTTTGCAACAGAGAGGGGCGCTTTGACCGGTTACATTTATTTTTTTATTTCTTGCTTTTAATTTAAATTGATGTATATTTCTTTTTTTTTATTGCTTCATTTTTTTTTCTCTTGAATTTAATAAGTAGTTTTACTGTAAGATTATTATTGTTTATTTCATTTTTATTATGCTTTTTTCTTTGTAATATATTTTTGTAATTTTGGTGCGGAAGAGATAGAGAGACAGAGGATGAAGAAATTGTATGTCGCATTTTTGAATGTACGTTCTCTATTGGCTCATTTTTCTGAAGTATATTATAGCAGGAAAAATATGGTTGGGTGAAAATGTTTCAAATGATAAAGTACAAATTCCAAACTACATCTTTATTAGAACTGATAGAGTAACAAGAGGTGGCGGAGTAGGCATGTAGTTTAGAAATAATTTTAAATATGATGTTTTAAATTCTATTCAGACAGACCATTTGGAACAGTTATGGGTTAAATTTAATTTCAATAATATTTCATATGTTGTAGGTTCATTGTATAGACCCCCTAAGGGACAATTTTGTGAATTTCTGGATAACTTTGAAGGTTTTCTGTCATCCTTTTAAATGAAGTGCAGTAGTATTTTTTGTGGCGGTGACTTTAATTTAAATTTTTTAGATTTGTGTAAAAAAAGTATTCAGGATTTTATTTTTTGCATAGAAACTTTTAATTTGCAACAAATTATACTCGTAAACATACCCACTAGAGTTACGAATAAAACAAATAGTTTGGTAGATTTAATTTTGATATCTAAAGATGAAAAAGTATATACTACCTCAACGAAAAATTTCCCTCAGGTTTCCGATCATACGCTTGTGGATTGCTGCCTTAATATTAATTTAGTAGCTGAAAGTAAAAAGCATTTTATAATAAGAAATTTAAAACGTATCGATCGGGACTTATTAAGAACTTTTTTAGAAAATGCCCCATTTGTGGACACTGTGTATATTGTTGACATTAATGACAACCTTTCATATTTGAACACTCTAATATTAAATATTTTTGATGTTCTGGCTCCTTTAAAACCCGTTGTAATAAAGAAACAAAAACCAGTTTGGCTGACAAACACTGTGCAAACTATAATTAGACTGAAAGATAGAGCGTTTCATAAATACAATTGAACAACAAATCAAGAACATTAAAACTATTATAAACAGTTACGCAATCAAACTAACATCGCTATAAGAACTGAAAAAGGAAAATATTTAGAATTCTGCGCGAATAACGGTAACAGCAGAATATTGTGGCAAAGACTGCGAAACTTGGACATTATGAATAAACCTACAGCTAAGCATCTTCCGGATGCCCTAAATAGACCTTCTGGTATTAATGATCATTTTTTGCAATTCTCAAGAAATGACCGACAGACGAATCCAAATTTGACAGATATTATTTAAATAACATGAAAACTAAAATAGGAGAAAAATTTAAGTTTTTTACTGTCACTACAGATGAAGTAAAATCTCAATTACTTAGTATAAAATCACTAGCTACAGGTTCGGACTCTATAGGTTTGGAAATGTTGTGCTTATGTTGTTCCAGAATTTTGCCTTTCCTTACTAATATAATGAATTGTTGCATTTTAGAGGGGATATTTCCAGATACCTGGAAAATAGCTCGTGTTACACCCTTACCAAAAAATAGTGATATTAAATCTTTTATCGAATTGCGTCCGATAAGTATCCTACCTTGTCTTTCAAAAATTTTGGAAAAAATAATGGATAAGCAAATACGATTTTTCTTAGAAAATAACTCTGTTTTACCCATGAATCAGTCGGGTTTCAGAAAAGGATACGGCTGTACAACAACTTTGTTAGGTCTGACAGATGACATATTTAGAGCCTTGGACGTTGGGAAATCGTCGATATTGGTGCTTTTGGACTATTCCAAGGCATTTGATATAGTATGCCATGACTTACTGTTAGCTGTTCTAAATTCTGTTGGTTTCTCCATGCTATTAGGTTTGATGGAAATTATTTGAGCAACAGACTCCAGTACGTTGAAACGTCCATGGGATAGTCATCGAGGGAATTGGTGAAATATGGCGTACCACAGAGCTCCATATTGGGTCCTCTACTTTATACAATTTATACGAATAGTTTTATTTCTTGTTTGAAGCATGTCAAGTCATATCTCTATGCCGATGACACTCAACTGCTGTACTTCTTTTTGTCTAGTGATTGGAGAATGGCTGAAATAATGGTAAATAATGATTTAACTGCCTTGGAGGAGTTTTCAGAGTGCAATAGTTTGCTAATTAACCATGGTAAATCATCTGCCATGATTTATGGTAAACATAGGGACCGTTTGACTTATGTCTTCACCACCTCACCAAACTGCTCTTTTTAAAAGAAGCTTTTCCTACAATATTTATAAATTTTATAATACCGTACGTGTTGCTTTAAAAACCAATAAACCTGAGATATTGAGAAAACGGATAAAAAGTATTTTAAACCAATTAGTTAATTATTATTTTTTTTCTACAATTCATGAACATTTATGTTAGATAATGTAGTTTACATGGGGTTGAACTTTGAACAATTTTAATTGTTTTCAGCTCCTTTTTCTTCTTTTTGTAGCAGAAATATTGAAATGTATAATGTAAAGTGTAATATTAATGTTGTTTCGCAGAAAAGAGGAAATAAAATTATTATTATTATTATTATTATAAAAAAGTTCTTCTTTCTCACATTTGGTCAATGCGGTTCCACGTTTTGCTGACGGGCCAAAGCCAAGGCAGCACAAACACTATTACCATTATGTATTAAGGAATGACCTGACAATGTTACATGTTTTCAAAATCACTGACTTCTGAATTTTTCTGTGTATATTTGTGTTGAGTCCTAATTGTACTAAGTGTGGTGTGAATGTTATTGGTGTAAGGCCTGTGGTTGATATAATGAGGGGGACAATGATGACTTTTTCTTGTTTCCATAGCCTTTTTATTTCCGTTGCAAGGTCTGTGTATTTGGAAATTTTTTCTGTATATTTCGTTTGGATGTTTGTGTCGTTGGGGACAGCTATGTCAATTAGATAGGTGACTTTTCCTTTTTTGCACTGAAAAGTAATATCGGGTCTATTGGCGGAGACTGTTTTATCTGTATGGATGCTGATGTCCCAGTAGAGTTTGTAATCTTTAGTTTCAAGTATAGATGTTGATCTGTATTTGTAGTAGGGATCTGTGTTTTCTATGAGTTTGTATGTTGTGGCTAGTGCTTGGTAAACTACTTTGGCAGCTGAGTCATGTCTGGCTGTGTATTCTGTTCCGGCTAATATTTTACATCCGCCTGTTATGTGTATCGATCGTTTCTTTCTGCTGGTGGCATTTCCTGCATCTGTCTTCTGTAATAGTTGGGTCTTTGATGATATGCTTTTGGTAGTTTCTGGTTAATATGACTTTATCCTGGATGGCAAGTAAGAAGCCTTTTGTTTCAGGGAAGAGCTGCCCATCCTGTAACCAGGTGTATGATTGTTTTTTATTTACGTAGTCTTGTTCTATGTGGTATCTGTGTTTTCCGTGGAGTGTTTTCTCTGAACACGTTTTCATCTTTTCCTGTTGTAATTGGGTGTGACTGTGTGTATTCGCTGAGTGGTCTGCCCGGGATAAGTCGAGAGGTGTGTAATTTTTGTCTGCTTTCATTGTCGCGAGGTTGGTTTGCTTGCTGTGAAAGAATTTCCTAAGTGCTTGTATTTGTTTTGTATGTAATGATCTGATGTCTATAATTCCCCTTCCTCCTGCCTTCCTCTCGATGGTAAGTCTTTCTTTGCATGCGTTGGGGTGTAATTTCCTGTATTTGGTGAATTGAGATCGTATAAGGATGTGAATATTTTCTATGTCTGTTTGCGACCATTTGATGATACCAATTGAATATGTGAGTACAGGTATAGCGAACGTGTTGATGGCTTTAGTGAGATTCTTAGAGTTGAGTTTTTTTTGTAAAAGTTTCGTCAGTCTGTTCTTGAATTCGGTTCTGAGCTCTGTTTTGATGTGAGTGTGGTTGAGTTTGGTTCTTTGTTGGAAACTTAGATATTTGTATGTTTCTTTGTCGAACATGTTATCGAGTGTTTCATTGTTGATAGTTTCTGTCTCATGGTGGCACTTCCATTGGCTTTTGTTGATGTGGAGCACTTTGCATTTACTTATACCAAATTCCATATTAACATTTCTGTGATTTTGAGTTCTTTCAGTTGTGTTTTTTGGTGGCAGCGTAGCGTTTTATGTCATCCATATATAGGAAGTGGTTTATTTTATGTTGATTCACTTTTTGGTGTTTGATATTGAAGCCATGCTCTGTTCTGTCTAGTATATTTGAGAGTAGATTGAGACAGAGGCAAAACCATAGAGCGTTGAGCGAGTCTCCCTGAAATATACTCCATCTGATGTACAGCTCTTCTGTTTGGATGCGTTCGGTTTGTGTTTCTAGGCGTATTTTGGTTTTTCATGTTTTCATAATTTGCGCGAGAAACCTCAGGCAAAGAAATTGCCTGAGGTGTTGGTTGATTTTATAAACTTCTAAGGCTCTGATTAACCAGCTGTGGGGTATGGAGTCAAAGGCTTTTTTATAGCCTATGTAACCGATGTGAAGGTTTCTGTGTTTTTTTCTGGTTTGTCCCATAATCACGCTATCTGTGATCAGCTGCTCTTTGCATCCTCGACTATTTTTCCTTTATTATTTATTACAAAAAGTTCTTCTTTCTCACATTTGATCAATGTGGTTCCATGTTTGGCTGACGGGCGCAAACCAAGTCAACACAACCGCATTACCATTGTATATTAAGGAATGACCTGAAAATGTTACATGTTTTCAAAATCACTGACTTCTGAATATTTTTCCACACATTATTATTATTTATTACAAAAAGTTCTTCTTTCTCACATTTGATCAATGTGGTTCCATGTTTGGCTGACGGGCCAAAACCAAGTCAGCACAAACGCTATTACCATTCCGTATTAAGGAATGACCTGACAATGGTACATGTTTTCAAAATCACTGACTTCTGAATGTTTCTGTGTATGTCCGTGTTGAGTCCCAATTGCACTAAATGTGGTGTGAATGTTATTGGTGTAAGGCCTGTGGCTGATATAATGAGGGGGACAATGATGACTTTTTCCTGTCTCCATAGCCTTTTTATTTCCGTTGCAAGGTCTGTGTATTTGGAAATTTTTTCTGTGTATTTCGCTTGGATGTTTGTGTCGTTGGGGACAGCTATGTCAATCAGATAGGTGACTTTTCCTTTTTTGCACTGAAAAGTAATATCGGGTCTATTGGCGGAGACTGTTTTTATCTGTATGGATACCGATATCCCAGTAGAGCTTGTAATCTTCATTTTCAAGTATGGATGTTGGCGTGTATTTGTAGTAGGGATCTGTGTTTTCTATGAGTCTGTATGTTGTGGCTAGTGCTTGGTGAACCACTTTGGCAGCTGAATCATGCCTGGCTGTGTACTCCGTTCCGGCCAATATTTTACATCCGCTCGTTATGTGTTCGATCGTTTCTTTCTGCTGGTGGCATTTCCTACATCTGTCCTCTGCAATAGTCGGGTCTTTGATGATATGCTTTTGGTAGTTTCTGGTTAATATGACTTTATCCTGGATGGCAAGTAAGAAGCCTTCAGTCTCAGGGAATAGCTGCCCATCCCGTAACCAGGTGTATGATTGTTTTTTATTTACGTGGTCTTGTTCTATGTGGTATCTGTGTTTTCCGTGGAGTGTTTTCTCTGACCACGTTTTTCATCTTTTCCTGTTGTAATTGGGTGTGACTGTGTGTGTCTGCTGAGTGGTCTGCCCGGGCTAAGTCGAGAGGTGTGTAGTTTTTGTCTGCTTTCACTGTCGCTGTGTGGAGGCTGGTTTGCTTGCTATGAAAGAATTTCCTAAGTGTTTGTATTTGTTTTGTGTGTAATGATCTGATGTCTATAATTCCTCTTCCTCCTGCCTTCCTCTCGATGGTAAGTCTTTCTTTGCATGCGTTGGGGTGTAATTTCCTGTATTTGGTGAATTGAGATCGTATAAGGATGTGAATATTTTCTATGTCTGTTTGTGACCATTTGATGATACCAAATGAATATGTGAGTATAGGTATAGCGAACGTGTTGATGGCTTTAGTGAGATTCTTAGAGTTGAGTTTTGTTTGCAAAAGTTTCGTCAGTCTATTTTTGAATTCGGTTCTGAGCTCTGTTTTGATGTGAGTGTGGTTGAGTTTGGTGCTTTGTTGGAAGCCTAGATATTTGTATGTTTCTTTATCGAACATGTTATCGAGCGTTTCATTGTTGATGGCTTCTGTCTCATGGTGGTGCTTCCATTGACCTTTGTTGATGTGGAGCACTTTGCATTTACTTATACCAAATTCCATATTGACATCTAAGGTGAATATTTCTGTGATTTTGAGGAGTTCTTTCAGCTGTGTTTGTGTGGCAGCGTAGAGTTTTATGTCGTCCATATATAGGAGGTGGTTTTATTTTATGTTGATTCACTTTTTGGTGTCTGATATTGAAGCCATGCTCTGTTCTGTTTAGTATATTTGAGAGTGGATTGAGACAGAGGCAAAACCATAGTGCACTGAGCGAGTCTCCCTGAAATATACCCCGTCTGATGTACAGCTCTTCTGTTTGGATCCATTCGGTTTGTGTTTCTAGGCGTATTTTGGTTTTCCATGTTTTCATAATTTGCGCGAGAAACTGCCTGAGGTGTTGGTTGATTTTATAGATTTCTAGGGCCCTGATTAACCAGCTGTGGGGTATGGAGTCGAAGGCTTTTTTATAGTCTATGTAACCGATGTGAAGGTTTCTGTGTTCTTTTCTGGTTTGTCCCATAATCACGCTATCTATAATCAGCTGCTCTTTGCATCCTCGACTATTTTTCCTGCATCCCTTCTGCTCTTCTGTGAGGATATTGTTGTCTGTTAGGTGTTGTTCTATTTTCTTCGATATTGTGGCTTATTATTATTATTATTATTATTATTATTGTTTTTGTTTTTCTTTCTCACATTTGGTCAATGTGTTTCCATGTTTGGCTGACGGGCGCAAACCAAGTCAGCACAAACGCATTACCATTGTGTATTAAGGAATGACCTGACAATGTTACATGTTTTCAAAATCACTGACTTCTGAATGTTTTTGTGTATGTTTGTGTTGAGTCCTAATTGTACTAAGTGTGGTGTGAATGTTGTTGGTGTAAGGCCTGTGGCTGATATAATGAGGGGGACAATGATGACTTTTTCTTGTTTCCATAGCCGTTTTATTTCCGTTGCAAGGTCTGTGTATTTGGAAATTTTTTCTGTGTATTTCGTTTGGATGTTTGTGTCGTTGGAGACAGCTATGTAAATTTGATAGGTGACTTTTTCTTTTTTGCACTGAAAAGTAATATCGGGTCTATTGGCGGAGACTGTTTTATCTGTATGGATACTGATATCCCAGTAGAGTTTGTAATCTTTATTTTCAAGTACGGATGTTGTTGTGTGTATTTGTAGTAGGGATCTGTGTTTTCTATGAGCCTGTATGTTGTGGCTAGTGCTTGGTG
>CM032452.1:24744219-24752382 GCA_019049505.1 Pachyrhynchus sulphureomaculatus | reverse complement strand
ATTTTAAGACCATGTAATGTTACTGATTTTTCCATTTCAAATTGTACTTATTTTCATATTTGTATCGAACGGTATATTAAACAGAAGTTCCAAGACGTTCGGTATATACGGTGTTGTGCGGGTTCCTGACCGAACCTCTCGCTACGCCGCGATTGGTAAAAATGTTTGATCCGCAGTTTTGATTGGAGCGTCGTGATATTACAGGTAAAAGTCGCACGATTATTTAAGGCTCCGCAGAGCTTGAATCGAGGCTGTTTTCCATCAAGCCGCAGCCGGGTTGTTTTCCATCGAGCCGCAGCCGAGCTACTTTCCATCTGGTCGCCAAGTAGGCTTCCTTCGACTGAACTAAAAAAAATAAAGCTCAGAACAACCAACATGAGAGCTAAATAAAAGTACCAGTTTCTTAAATAAAAGCCGTAGTAGGCTTTCTAAGTGTTTGATAAGAAAAAGTGTGAAATCGGGCATAGTCCATCAAAACAGGAATAAGAACAGTAAGTTACCCAAAATAGACTTATTCCAGAGTAGTGCCTTAACTGCAAAAGAGACTTAAAAGTGAAGTGTAAAGCACGATTTTTCGCCTTCGGGGGTTATAATAGTTTAAAATTTAAATGTAACAACTACTAGTTAGGCTAGAATTTCTTTTGGTAAACCTGCAAGGTTAGAACTTTTTATTTTTAAAAAAACATGAATAAATTCTCTTTTTTTTGTTGATTAAAGCTAGTGTCTCACTGAATACCTATCCTACTTTTCAGGGCAAGAACGGCTGTACCAAACTGATTTTTTTTGTTTACCAACAATACTTTCTTTCAGCATTTTTCCATTTTTTTAGCTGAAGTTAGATCCTTTCTATTTTAAAAAATGGATGGTGCCCAAAATTTTGTACAGCTAAAGCCTTTTAAAAAAAAATAGAAATTAATTCCAAAAAGACGTAAGAAAATTATCTCTTACCCATATCTCTCTACCAAGGAAAACTGAGCTAGTGTGTGTTTAATTTCTTTAATTCTTTTAAAATCAGGGTTCACTCAATTCAGTATCGGAAATTAAAGCGGGTAAGTTCGAGGATACAAAAAAAGATGCCTCAAACTGAGAACAAGTTTTCAAAAGTTATAAAATAGCGCTGTCAACGCGGGGCTTTTGGAATTTTATTTTTTAAAGGGTTCAGTGTACTAGCTTTCGAACAAAGTAAAAGCTCTAACTTTGCAGATATTTTTATTTCATAATATTTAATTAAACGAAACTACACTATAGCAGTAAGACAAAAGCAGGAAATTTGTAGAATTATTTATTTCAATTTATCCGATGGTGGTTTAGATATTTAAATTTTGTTGTTGACACTAAGATAAGCGATTCCTACTTTTTTCTTAAAAGCTAGCTTTATAGTTCAGATTAGCAGATGTGTTGGTCGACTTAAATTTTGTACTGTTTTTTTGCGATTAACCGAAGAAAAAAATGTACGTTTTTTTTCTCACCTATATTTTGCATGAATATTAAAAATACTTTGCTGATACGAAACGGTATTTGGAGATTTTTTTGTTGAGAAATTCTTAACATATTTGGTAAAAGAATTTAATACGAGGCGATACTTAGAAATTTTTTTTGAAATTGTCGAAGATTTTTTTTAATGTTTGGAAAAGAAGTTTACATATTTTAAGTGCCTTTACATATTTTGATTTTATTTAGACTATTGGGAGCACAGGAGAAATATTTTTACGATTTTTTAAACAATTCTTTTAAATTTTATTCATTTATCATGGAAGCCTTCAATTTTAAAGTCAATCACCTACTGGAATATGAGTTAGACTATGAAATGAAAATCCGTCGTATTTTCTCAGAACGTCCGGTCGCGGATAAAAGAAAGATTCCAACGAGGATCTTAAGTAAAGAATTATTCCAATAGATCAGATTGGACTAAATAGTTACAAAAAGTTTCTGACTTTTTTAAAGTCTAATAAAAATTCTCCTTCTCAAGTTAAAACTCCTGCTTCTCCAAATGGTCACATATCTCCTTTATTCGTGCATAAATATTTAGATAATAGACCGCATATAAAGATAAATCTATTAGGTGCCCATTTTTCTCGGCTTTATTTGACTCTGGTGCAAATGCCTCCGTTATCGGTCAGAATGGTATTAAAATTTTAAGTCGTTTAAGTATAAAAATATGCCATGTCAAAAATAGAAGTGTTACCACTGCAGATGGCAGCCGTCTAAAAGTTTTAGGTACGGTTGAGTTGCCGCTAGTCTGCAATGGTCATTGTTTAGTAATCTCTGCTCTAGTAGTACCTTCTCTATCACATACTTTGGTTTTAGGATGTGATTTCGCACAAAAATTCGGAATTTTAGTAAATTTTAAAGAAAATTCGTGGTATCCACAGTCCCTAGAAGTCAATTCTCATACAAGTTTTAAAGATTGTTATTCAGAAAGTTCTTTAGAAAGCCTTTTCTCGCGTCTATGTACCCTAGATGATCTCTCGCGGACGGAACGCTTAAACGCAGAAAACGTAATAAGCTCTTTCAAAGAAATAAGTAGTAAAGATAGGTTAGGCCGAACGAATAAGATCACCATGTCTATAGATACGGCTGATGCCAGTCCTGTAAAGACAAGGCCCTTCGCCATGTCTCCGTATATGTCAAAAGTATTAAATAAAGAGTTAGACGAAATGTTGAAACTCGGAGTGATTGAAGAATCAAACAGTCCTTGGTGTTCTCCAATCTTATTGGTGAAAAAGGCCGATGGACAGTATCGTCTATGCTTTGACGGAAGAAAGCTCAACGAGGTCAGCAAATTTGATAACTATCCCTTACCGAACATCGATAGAATTTTGACATCACTCAGGAATGCTAAGTATGTATCCTCGATAGACCTTAGAAAGGCATTCTGGCAAATTCCTTTGGACAAATCCTCTAAGGAAAAGACCGCTTTTGCAGTAGTAGGCCGAGGTCTATTTCAGTTCGTCACTATGCCGTTTGGTCTAAAGAACGCTGCTCAAACTCAGCAACGGTTAGTAGACGCTATCTTTGGTCCGAAATATGAGCCACATATTTTTACCTATCTCGATGATATTTTAGTAACATCGGAAGACTTCGAATCGCATATTCGCTTACTTAAAGAAGTAAAAGATAAATTGAAAGAGGCCGGACTGACGATAAATTTGAGCAAATGTGATTTTTTTAAAACTTCTCTAAAGTTTTTAGGCTATATTGTAGGCTCAAATTCCTTGCGTACCGATCCGGATAAAGTAGCAAGCATGGTTAGCTATGCGAGACCTACTAATACTACGGAAGTTAAGCGCTTCGTAGGAATGTGTTCATGGTACAGACGTTTTATCGAGAATTTTTCTACCTTGTTGTCGCCTATTAATGATCTTTTGAAAGGACGAAAAAAAGGACAATCGATAGATTGGACAAAGGCAGCCGAAGAATCTTTTATAAAGATTAAAGAGCTATTGGTTTCAGCTCCAATTTTATCCCAACCAGATTTTTCCCAACAGTTTTATATTTCTAGTGATGCTTCTAATACCGGTTTAGGGGGCGTCCTAACACAGAAAATCAATGGTGAGGAAAGAGTGATAGCGTATGCCAGTAGAACTTTATCAAAGGCTGAACGTAACTATTCGGTTGTTGAAAAAGAATGTTTAGCCGTACTCTTTAACATCGAAAAGTTTTCGACCTTACATCGAAGGTGTTCCTTTCACGGTCATAACAGATCATTATAGTTTATTGTGGCTTAATTCTATTAAAAACCCTAGTGGCAAACTAGCGCGTTGGGCGATTAGGCTGAGACAACACACATTTACTTTAATTCATAGAAAAGGAGTCCACAATGTTATTCCTGACGCTTTGTCAAGAATCCCAGATCATATAGCGGACGAAAACAGTCTTAATGCACGGTTTGGAGTAAGAATTGATACAGTTGATGTAGATCGCATTGATCCATGGTACGACAATTTACGGCAGCAAATTAAGGAATTTCCTCAAAATTTTCCGCAGTGGAAAGTGGAAAATGATTTCGTGTACAAGTTTATCCCAAACCAGTTGCCTTTAAAAGTGAATGTACCCGAGTGGAAAATACTAGTTCCTAAACCGCGCAGAGAGGGGAAATTATAGACATGTGTCACACTCCTCCTACTTCGGGTCATTTTGGTTTTTATAAAACTCTTCACAGGGTTCAGGAACAGTATTATTGGCCAAAAATGCGTTTTGACATCGTAAAGTTTGTGAGGACTTGTGAAGTATGTGGAGCGCAGAAATCTCCAAATGCACTACCTATGGGACTGATGGGAAAAGAGAAAACGGTTAATTACCCTTTTCAAGTCATAGCAGCTGATCTAGTAGGCCCATTCCCACGTTCAAAAAAGGGAAATAAATGGCTTCTCGTGGTTTCTTGCTGGTTTACAAAGTATACCATGCTATTTCCTTTGAAAAGCTCTAAAGCTGGATATATAGAGAGAATTTTGGAAAATAATGTCTTTCTAATCCACGGTGTTCCATCGCTCTTAATATGCGATAACGGTACTCAGTTTACCTCTAAAAGTTTTAAGAGCTTAAGTGAAACTTATGGTTTTAACATCCGTTTTAATCCCGTGTACTCTCCCCAATGTAATTTTGTGGAACGTAATAACCGAACTGTCGGGACCGCTTTAAGAAGTTACGTGGATTCACATGACACTTGGGATAGCAATATTTCCAAAATCCAACAAGCGATAAATACCGCAAGACACGAAGTAACAGGGTTCACTCCGTCTTTCTTAGTTTACGGCAGACATATACCTCTATCTGGATCATATTATAAAAACCTAGACTTGGATGTCAATGTTGACAGCGAAATAATTCCGGGTAACAGGGGTGCGTACGCCGAAGGGTTTTAAAAGATATTTTCACCGACGTGCGTAGTAGGATACATAAGGCTTATGAACGGAACAGTAAGTCATACAACCTTAGGAAAAGGGAATTTGCCTTTAATATAGGTGATCACGTTTGGCGAAAAAATAAAATTCTTTCCAGTGCAGCAGATAAATTCACATCTAAGTTGGTACCTAAGTATGTGCATTGCGTGATTAGAGAAAAGATTTCAGATTTAGTTTATGGGTTAGTTAATTTAGATGGGACTAAAATAGGACGATGGCATATTAAAGACTTAAAACCATTCAACGGACCTAACCCTAGTGAAAGTTTGTCAGAAGAAGAATAATTTATATTTACATTATCTTAATTGCTTAAATTTTTTTTTGATGTTGCTCTGTAGAGGTGACGACCTCGTTTTTTTTGACTGTTATAAAAGTTGAGCTGAGGATAGCTTACTTTTATAGTTTTTGCTAAGGTTTTGGGTACTGATCATATCCAAACTTAGGTTGATTGTAGTTGATGTTTAGCATCGACTCAGCTGTTGCGAGCTTGCGAAAGAGTCACACTCAGGATATATCATAAGACTGGTATGTCGGTGGTCGCGGGATTTGATTTGCTTATGACCCCAAATAATATCCAGTTCTTGACACTTGGAAGCGAAATTTTGATTAGAGGCAATCCAAGGTGATCTTGAGTTAGGACAAGCGCAAGATGTAGCTCGTGTAGTGTGATGTAGAGTCAAAATTTTTTATGAGCAATTTCAAAGTTTGTTACCCGAGTGGGTGTATTTTTATTACCTTAATGGTATATTTTGGGTGCAATTAAGAGTAAATTGATTTTGGTTTATCCAGTAAGTCTAAGACTTGGATTATTTTGATTTAGATCTTCTTCTGAATTGACAAACTGAGGGTATTTTCTATTTTTTTTCAGAGCCGTTTAAACGTTACCTTTGAGTCACTAATTTTTTTAAAAAATTTTTTGCATAGACTCATAGGCGTATGTTGAGTTTTTACGGTATACTATCAGATTGATAGAAAATTGAAGTCCTGCAGGAGAACTAAAGGCTGATCATTTACAGGAGATGAGAGCAGAGTAAGACAGTCGTTTCACAAAGAAATGATCAAAATCTGATACCGAGATGAGAACCTTGTCAAGAGTGGCTAAGCGCAGTGAAGGAAGATTCCTAACCGAATTTTTAGATTTCCAAGAGGTAATCTAGAAGTTTGGGCTGACAGAAAACGGTTATGCCTGATACCTGTAGCAGTTTCTTCTAGAGGCTATTGTCTAGGGAGACGATTAACACCATGATCGAATATTTTAGCTGTCAACGATGTTTTCTTCTTGTTTCTGATTAAGCTGGAAAAGCTCTTGTCGTCTTCAAAAGTTTTGTTGCGTTGCCACCGAAAAATGGAGAAATTTTTACTTCAAGTAGCCTTTTAAGCTCATTTTCGTTTTTTTAAAAATTTCGTTAGAAGCTTGGTTAAGTCAACCTTGTAGACCTTTTAGGTTGTATCCCATGAGTTATCTGTTTTTACAGGCTGTGATGCACCGGGTGCTAACAGATGCCGTTACGACGTTTGGCAGGGAGTTAGTCTTCCTGAGGAACAGACTGATTGGAAGGGTAGTCTATGGGGGGCGCACGTTTAACCTTTGGGACCTTTAGAGGTTTTGTTACCCAATGGTTATTTCTATTTGAACCAAAGGAGAGCCTAGCTACTGTAGTCGACCTCAGCTCCAATTAGCCTATTAGTGGTGACAGGCTGTTAGCAGTAGTGTGTTTCGGAACACCCTATTGATTAATTTTTTTTGACTTATGGTGGTGTGGTAGACACCGTTTTAGTTTAGTGGATGCTATAAATCTACTCCCTTTTGTTGGTGGACTCCAGGGTCACCATTTCCGTATTTTATTGTCTCCACCATTCAGTATATCGTGGTGAGGTGTTTGTCTCCTGTTATGTGGGATGGATTAAATTCTTTTCGTTGTTGTTCTAGGGCGAGACCAGTACACGAGGGTTCTTCATGCAACTTGGAGAAGCGCAATGCTGGTTAAATTTTATATCTCGGTGTAGCCACCCTGAAGAATGACGGAGGGCGTTTTTTTCTGGCTCATGTTTCTAGGCAGATTTGTCACTTTGGTGCGATGTGCCGAAGATTTGATTAGCTTTTGCTAAGAGCTTTCACCAAGCTCAGTATGGAGTACATATTTCTGTATATATTTCGGTGTATGTATGACCCCATATATAGGATTATGACTTTAGGGAGGTCCTATTTCGAGACTTGCTGTCTCATACAGTTATTTTGGGAATGTTTCCTTGAATGTTAGTTGCGCGCGGACTAATCATTCTGTTCTTAGTGAACATTGCTTTTTGAAGCAGGATCATTCAGTTTGGTGAATTTTAGCTTTTATAGCTATTCACTGTGTTTAGGGTGATTTTTAGCTTTTATAGCTATTCACTGTGCCTATAGTGATATTGTTAGCTTTTATAGCTGCTCACTATGTTAATGGCAAGGTTGTTCTTTTAAGAACGCAGACTTTGTGTAGTCGAGGACTATTTACAGAGTGTTTTCTTGCGAGGAGCCGAGGTTTTTTCTGGCGATGTACCAGAATGTTTTCTTGGCGAGAAGCCGAGTTTTTTTCTGGCGATATACCAGAGTGTTTAGTTGGCGATAAGCTGACGTGTTCCCTGGCGATTTTTGCATGTCTGGATGTCTCAGGACGTCGACATTGCGCGATGTAGAGTTTTCCCTAGCGATTTTAGCATGTCTAGATGTCTTAGGACGTCGACATTGCGCGATAGAGTGCGATTATTTTCCGAGTGCGACTAGTAGTGATACTAGATTTAGAATGTTCTCTTAGCGATGAGCTAGAGCATGGATAGCGATTTTTCCCGAGCGTTTGTCTGGATATTTATCCAGATAATTTTTTTTTGGCCTTGTGCTAAATGGTCTGACAAGACTTTTTCTTTTTAGTGTAAGTGTTTGCACTAGAATCATTTTTTATTTTTTTTCTTTATTTAAGAATTTTTATAAATTTCTTTTGCTGAAATAGAAAATTTTCAGACAATCCTCAAAAGATTTTAAGGGGGTGTTCATATTTTATTTCGGTTCACTTTTTTATTTAGACAAGAGTCTAGACAAAGTTATTTTTTTTTGTTTTGGTAACAATAACAGAGCTGAGTCTTTTATATAAGAAGACCGCGATTGTTATTTCGGAAAGGTATTTCCTATGTTCATGCAAGGATTTTTATTTACTTTTTGATGTACTCAACCTTAGTGCTTAATTAAGTTAAGTCTAGTTATAAGATTCTTGTGTACATGCAA
>CM032452.1:24716719-24739219 GCA_019049505.1 Pachyrhynchus sulphureomaculatus | reverse complement strand
CAAAGTAGGTTATGAACAGATTAGCTGGTGATAAATATAAGCTCATGGCAGCACCTTCTCCTTGCTTCTACATTTGGTTGCTTACATTTGGAAGCTTACATTTTTCAAACATCGCCTGGCAAGATCTGTTATTTAATTCGAAAAATTTTCGTCACATGCAGTTTGTTCAAGGGCTGCATTTACTGGAATGCTAGGGTACAGGGATTTAATTTCGAAGCTTGCTATTATATCTTCCTCTTCGAGATTCAAGATGTGGAGAATCTAGATGAAATGTTTAAAGTTTTTGATATATGATTGGGCTTGTTCTACCGTGTCCTGTAATGTATTGGATAGGTTCTTTTCAAGTTTATTGATGCTAGATTTTTCGTGATCTATTATTTTCGGCTTGGTTTCAAGATTTTTGGTTTGGTGGTCTTTTTCCAAGTAACACGTAGGCTAACAGGTTTTTGCTCTAACTACTTAAAAAATATTTTTTTGCAAAATTCGAATTTATTCATTAACATAGTCTCCTTCAAGAGCGATACAATCAGTCCATCGCTTTTCTAATATTTCTATGCCTTTCTTGTAAAAGGATTTGTCTTTCCTTCAAAATATGCCTCGGTTTCGGCGATGACATCTTCAATGGAGCCAAATCTCTTTCCCACGAGCATTTTTTTGAGATCTGCGAATAGATGATAGTCACTGGGGGACAAATCTGGGGAATATATAGATGAGGAAGCAATTCGAACTTCAATTCTTGCAATTTTGCCATCGTAACCATTGACTTTTGACACGGTGCATTATCTTGATTAAAGAGCACTTTTTTCTTGTTTATTTGGGGTCGTTTCTTTGCGATTTCTGCCTTCAAACTGCACCATTAACTTTATATAATATTCGCTATTGATGGTTTTTCCCTTCTCAGTATAGTCGATGAGAATTATTCCATGCGCATCCTAAAATACAGAGGTCATAACCTTCCCAGCCGACTATTGTGTCTTTTGGCACTTCGGTCGGCTTTTACCGGCTGCTGTCCACTCAGCTGAGTACCGATTTGATTCCGGTATGAAGTAGTGGATCCATGTTTCATCCATTGTCACATATCGCATCAAAAAAAAAAATCCTTTTTTATTGCGCTTAAACAGGTCCAAACAGCGCTCAGAATCATCAACACGTTGTTATTTTTGGTCCACTGTGAGCAAACGCGGTACCCATTTCGAACAGAGCTTTCTCATGCCCAAATGTGATGCAATTTCACTTTGCGGTCATCCAAAACAGTTTTGTGGATTTTTTTATGTTTTCCGTTGTAACCATATCATTTGGGCATCCAGACCGTTCAGTATTCAGTATCAGTATCGCGTTTAAATTCAGCATACCAGTAAATCAGTAATTTTTCAGGGACAGAGTCTTCGTGTCACTTATCAAGTTATTGCTTTGCTTGAAGGGTATTTTTTTCTCATCAAAAAACGGTGTTTAATCAACACACAAAATTCGATTTTTTTTCCATTGTTTCAAAAATATCAAAAGTAGCGTCACTAAAATCTCTGTAACTTGTCAACTAATCGTCGAAATATCGTGAAATTTTGACACGTATCGTTTGAAGGTTGATACTTCCTAAAAATGATATGAATTTTTTAAAAAGGGCGATATCTATGTGTCAGACCAAAAACTTTTTAGCCTACATGTTATGTTGTAGGGTCTCTAAGTAATCCATCTTACAAGAATCCATAATAGACAACAACAGTTAGCGAGGGGATATTACAAGACAAGAATCATCCTCGAAGGCAGCGAGATCGAAAAATCCGGGACCCTAAACAAAAGGATAATGCTATTAAACTCCCAACAGCATGGAAATGTTTAATGCACCAAAAGCAATTTCTCCAGAAGCTTACACCACAGTTGACAATATTGGGATCATCCACATCAGCTCTAAGGAGGCGGCGTTCAATGTCAGAGACCTACCGATTTTCAAACAATCTCCTTATCGTTCTTAACTAAAACTAAATTATATGTAACTACCTCTTTTTACCGTTCTTAACGAAAATCTAAGATTAAAAACAAAGTAGACTACGAAAAACGTAACATTTCCCATTAAGATGGCATTATGTTCAAAAAATAATGTTTGTATAAAAATTGTTAACATTTATCAACTTGTTTTTTTTTTACTGTAAATATTTAAATTTTTTTAATTTAAATTTATGGGACACCGTATAATAATTTCCAGTTTATGACGGAGCCTTGTTTACAAGCTAAATTTACATTATGTGGTTAAATTGAGATACATATAAGATGAAAATTCCCAACGTCGCTGATCTCATATCACCCTACTCCTTATATAATATATTCCGGACAGGTATATTAAACTTCCTTAGCTCGTGGGAAGAAGTGGAATTTAAATTTATTTTATAATACTTTATATAACTCTTCAAATACTAAATTTATATTCACCAAATAAGCATATTGAAATATTAATAATTGAAAATAGCAGTTATCAATTATAGAAATTTCTATAGATCTTTGTGACATTGATTGACATTGATTAATATGTTTAAAAAATAAGGGGTAGTTTCGAAAAAAAAACGCGCACTATTGCTTATTATTAAACTTATTATTATATAGGTCGGTAGTACTATTGTTAACATCTGACAAAAGATTTAATGATTTTCGTAGTTTGTTAGGTTAGAAAGAAAAGTGTGTTATGTATTTGTAAAAATGTCTTATTGATGAGTTTTATTAGTCAAAAAGTTTTTAAAGCGACACCTATGAAGCATCACTTGAACCAAATATTGAACACCATTTTGAAGCCTTATCTGTCCTATGAACACACTCTAAATTTCAGTCATTCATTGTTTATGATCTCATGATATTCTATCAGTTAAAGTAGACGTTTTTGAGTATTTTTTAAAAATGGAAAAACTCGAATATGGTGCAGTGAGAGAATTCTTTGTTTTGGAAGGTTTATCGGCAACTGAAATCCAAGCAAAGTTAGTGAACGTCCAACAACTGCAGCAACTGAAGAAACTGTTGTGCAAACAAGACAGAGTAATAGAAGACCGTCGATTAATCGTGAATAATTTAGCCGAGGCCATAGACATCTCACATGGATCAGTACATGAGATCCTAACTAATGTTTTGGGTATGAGAGAGCTATTCACAAAATGGGTGCTGCATTTGCTAACATCTTAACAATAACTTAAATCTGATTTTGTGCATCGATTTGTAACTAAGGATGAGACTTGGATTTACCAGTATGATACTGAACTGTGACAACAAACCACACAATGAATTGAGCCCGGTTGTTCAGCTCCAAAGCAGCCAAAGTGGTCAAAGTCGTCCAAATTATGGCATCAGTTTTTGGGATGTAAAAAGAATTATGTTAATTAATTACCTTCATTCTGGTAAAACAACCACAGGAGAGTATTACTGCAACCTTTTGTGTCAGCTGGATGAGAAAATTTGTGAGAAAAGGCATGGTGTGCAGAAGAAAAAAGTCATCTTTCATCGTGACAATGCACCTGCAATGAGGTACCGTGGCAACCGCAAAACTGGTCGGATTAAAGTAGGAGAGTATTACTGCAACCTTTTGGGTCAGCTGGATGAGAAAATTCCTGAGAAAAGGTATGGTGTGCAGAAGAAAAAAGTCATCTTTCATCGTGACAATGCACCTGCAATAAGGTACCGTGGCAACCGCAAAACTGGTTGGATTAAAGTAGGAATTGTTGGAATATTCAAACTATTCGCCAGATCTAGCTTCGTCTAACTTCTATCTGTTTCTAAACCTCAAAAGATTTCCACGTTGGAAGCGTTTTTCAACAAAGGATGAGGTGGTAGCATCCGTAGATGGGTATTTTGAAAGCCTTCCGGAACATCACTTCAGAGATGGTGTAAATGAATTCGAAAATCGCTGGAAAAAATATATTGAGCTTAAGGGAGATTATACTGAAGAATAAATGTATTTCGGCTCATCATCATCATGTTGTTTCATTTCCGCTTCCAAAACTTATTGACTAAAAGAACATTTTTTAAGCCAATTTTGTTCTAAAAAAACGAAATTGCTTGTATCGATATGTTTAAAAAAACTAGAGAAGTGTTATGGGGATAAATGTCTAGCAAAATTAAAAACTTTCAGCGAAACAGTTGAATTCTCTTCAAAAACATCGTATTGACATAGCCAAAGAGCTATTCTTAATGTTCTCTATGGAACATTTATGGGGTCACCTCAGTGTCCGTCTGTTTATCACCGCGATTTTCTCTGAGACTATGTGACGTAGAAAGTTAAAATTTGGCACAAATATAGGAACTGATGATCCAACCAGAGCCGTGTAGTGCAGAAAGTTAAATTTTGGCTTAAGGGGTTAGTTTTGGGGGGTGAAATCGAAAGTAATTTTTTTTTATCAAGTCATCGAGTAGGGTGTTAAATGAAAGCATGTGTAAACACGAGTTTAAAAAATGATGATGTAATGCTTTCTTCATATTATTTTTAAAAAATGGCCAAAAATAGCTGCTCCTTCATATCTCGAGAAGAGCTGATCAAAAAATTTTGAAAAAAAAAATCTGGAATATTCTCCATAAGGTGGAGATTGAGCGAAAATTCTCACGAGGGCTTTACCTTTGATTTGATATAAAAAAAAAACTCTTTGTCTTGGCAACATGGTAAAGGATTTCTTTTTCGGAAGTCGTGAATTTAACTAGGACTAAGAGCTATAAAATCTCAATATGGGTTTGGTGCAATCAGTGATATACTCATATACTTTTTAGTACATTACTGCGTTTGGCCAATCACAGAGAAAATAAATTTCAATTATGATTGAACCTGAACTAACGGATGGACAACAAGACAAAATAATTTTATTTTATTTGTTTATAATTAAACAAATATTTAGATATTACATAGTTGTTTTAAACTTTTACTATTAGATTCTAGATTGAGCTAGATTGATTTATTGGCCATTAGGTAGCTAAGACGCTATAACTATTACACATTATCGACTAAGAAAAAACGTGAAAATACATATTGGATCTTAAGATATATACATATATGGGACCTAATTAACTTAGCCTAGATAGGGATTATATTTTATTTTAAAAGCAATCCCCGTACGGAAGACTAATTGTTCAAGTCTGATTTGCACTGGGCCAGTTTTTTTTTGGATGACATCAGTTCAAACAGTGTGCGGCGTGCCACAGGCGTGGATCTATTCAATACTATAAATATCGTGTAAAAGGTGAACCAAAAGCGAAAAAAACACTTAGTCGGTCAAAAATCAAGGACATTAGCTGATTAGTTAGGTTATCGGGGTGTTGTGAACAAAAAGTTTTTTAGAACCGACCAAATAGGCAATAGGGAGTATTATTTAAGCATAATGGGTCGTTTAATGCACCTTGGTATAATGTAATAATTATGTGTAACTTTTTAAGTAAAAAATTAAATGATGACCATTTCATAAGCACCGTACTAACCAGATGTGATTTTTTTCTGTTCTTCAAGCTGGACACTGCTTTGACTCTAAAATAGCCTTGGAAGGAAAATCAATAATTTGTGGTATTTATTACTATTATTAATAACCAGTTCCTTTAATTTTTGAGCATAAGCATATTTTGCATAATACTATCTTTAAAGTTCATCGTATTAATGTATTTTTCTATCGTATATGTATATTCTCTATATTAGTTGGTATATATTTTGATTATAAAATATACTACAGCATTTTAAAATTTCTTACCATACGAGCTCAAAATAAAAATGGTGTCGACAGTGATTAAAGTCAAGGAATGTTATTGGAAAAATAAGTTATTCTAAATCTAACAAAATAATATGCATTATATTTACAAAAGGAGTAGATCCACGTCTCTAGTGTGCTATCCTTTTGTGACAGTTTCTTTTTGTTGACACCTACCTGTGCGAGACGGCAGCTCATACGTCGGAGGTAGTAAGTTCCAGTTACTAAAATACTGTTGAATATGTTTCTGTTTATTTTTTGGCACTACCTAGTTAAAAGCTGTAGCTAACTTTGACTAGCCTACAAAGGGGGACCGCTAGATGCAATAGACGTTGAATGAAACAAAATGAAAGTCGTGTCACACTAATCACCCAAACAGAAGTGTTAGAGGTAAAATTAAGAGAACGATTTATTTTTTAGGAAAAAAAAACAAAAAAATGTCCTCTATTATAAAGAGAATGCTTTTCTGTCTAAGGAAAGCTTTCGTTTTGGTAGGTAGTTATCAAGAAACTACAGGCGTAACTGTTTGTTTTAAGTTATTGCCTAAACGAATGTTCTAGAACCTTCTTCTAAAACATAAAAGTTTTTAAGGCTACGATATTTATAATATGAAACTGCACATTTAAATTAATGAAAAAGGGAATAAAAATATACGAATTATCTAAACTACGCCTAATGTAAAAAAAATATTTTTTTTTGTGAGAAATATTTCCAAAAAACGCGTACAAGGAAATATACATACATATAATTTTACTTATTTTACAATGGTTTTTGTTATTTTCTAGTGAAAAATGGAATTTTCTCGAATCATATTACTAAAATAATAGAGAAGATTTAGTAACAGTGCCAGTAAAATAACTCTGAAGAGCTCATTAAAATAAAGTATTGAAAATGTGTAATAAAATGCACAGTGTACTCTTTCTTGACGAGCAGTTTACAAATTTTATAGTATTTTTCACGATCTAAGAAAGTGACTTAGCTACCTATACCATTTAAAATTCAACAAGATTCGAAAGCGAATAATTTATGGCTGTTTTAATGATAAGGCAACGTGCGGGGCCGCACTATACCTCATTGTATAATTGTTGGAATTAAAATTTTATTGTGATAAGACAGTTGAATTTTAATGTTTTATGTACTGAATAATAAACAATATAGTAATTACACAAATATATTAAAATAGTGTACAGTGTCCTCGCGTACATTTGTTACAATTTTAGTTATTAATTAATATCTAGTTCAATTTTGCTATCGGTACTATCTTGCAAATCAATCAGGTTCTAAACTATTTATATTTATGTACATACATTTATATGAGTTTGCAATTTTTTTGACTTGTTGAATACAGTTTCTCCAGTTTTTCAACGGTTATATTTTTGACTTCTGTCTTTATCAACTCGTTCACAGTATTGTTTAAACTAGGTGTATTATTGTGAGCATGTATATTAGACTTTATTTTATACTATATCAACTCGATCGCATTAAAGATACGATAATAGGGTGAAGCCGATTTATTTCGTGTCCTACATATTCCTTTGAAAAATTATAACTTTGTAAAATTTCTAACAATTGTTTAACTGTATAACTTTCATGGAGATATATGTCACGTTTGCACAAAAAGGCTTGTATTTCCCTTTTTCTACTTGTGGTACCTTATTCATTTGGCGACTATGTTAGGATACATTATCCATAACAATACAGCTATTCGCTGGTATATTCGGTATTAATTTGTTTTGAAATCAATCTTCAAAAACTTCAGCGGTTGTATCGCAATGATAATCCAAGCTGGAATCTGAAATATTCTTGGCTGCTAGCAATAGACATTCTGGTATCCAGCCTTCTTCTGACCCCGCATGTAAAATAGTTTTCCTTTTACCTTTATTTGTTGGAGCTTTGTTGTGACATTTTTTGAATTTATCAATCCATCCTTTACTGGGTGTGTCGTGAGTGTCATACCAAGTCTCATCTAGGTAGATTATCGTTCGATTTTCCGATCTAGCTGTATTTATTTTGTCAAAATATTCAATTCTGAGTTGTTGTAAGCGCCGTGATTTCATTATAACTTGCCTTTTGTCTACTTTTTGAACAAAAGCCCCAAACGACGTAGAATAGGCCATAAAGTTGTAGTGGAACATTTTATGTCACAACTATCCTCGGACAGCCTCCGTGAAAGTGACAATAATGTAGGAACTTTTTGTTCTGCATACATTTCATAAATTTTGCGGCGGATTAAGTCTTCTTGACAGTAATCAATACATTTCGACACACCTTGGTCTTTTCGTGTTTTTTTAGGCTCTATCGGATTATTTACAATTTTCCAAACTGTACTTTTAGGGATGCTTGTTAAAGCTGATGTCCCCATCAATGAAAAGTACGTTTTCGTGGCCGCGCTCCACTAACTTTAAATAAACACTTTTAACTATCACTTTTGCCTCAACGGGCAAACATTTGCGGGTTCTGATGGAAAGGGCTTCGGACATTTTAAGACACTATTGAACTTTATAATACACACTATTTCAGTATAATACTGCAGATAAAGTGAAAAATATTCTTTATATTTATAAACACGAAGTAGCCAATAAAATGTTAGATTGAAAGGGGGGTATATATATATATATATATATATATATATATATATATATATATATATATATATATATATATATATATATATCAATTACGACCCTGTTACGGCCAGGTACGTGCGAAGATCCTAACGGTCGTTTAATGTTTTTATTTCTTTAATTTGCCAAATCACTTTCTTAGATCTTGAAAAATACTATAAAGTAAATCACAAGATATAAGATCCTGCTTTTTGGTTTTTTCAATGGGGCAATAAACGACCCTACTATGGTTTTGCACATAGTTGCCAGGTATTATGATAAACGTATTTTTATTTTACCTGCTTTGTATACCGCCCTCACTTGCATCTGCAATGATATTGGATTTATTTTTACCTATATATTTACTATCTGGCAACCCGGTTTGGAGCCCTTTAAGTATTTGATAATATAGGCTTAATGACCACAGGTCTCCATTATGATTTGAAAGATACTTTTTATTATTTTTATTTTTAGTTTTACTTACAACTTATAACGTAACGGTTCTATTTTAATTATGTGGGGTCCGCGGGAAAATTGCAATAGTGGCTATCGCAAGAGAAAATATTTATCACTTGACGCTAAACAAATAGTGAAAAATGTTTACCATAGTTTGGTAAAAAGAAATTTGAACACACAAAGTGTTTTGCAAGAAACCAGTGAACTAACAAAAACCCCGATTTCTACGATTAAGGGTATGGGCACTCAGGAACAAGAAAAAACGAAAAGATTTTCAAATGCATCATGTAGACGATTGTGAAAAAGACGTCATCAGGAGAAAAATATATTCTATGTATGAAAACCAGTTGGTGCCGACACTAGACAAAATGGAATTAAGACTGGTGCAGGACGGGACCAATATACATTGTGGCCGATCAACCCTTCACAGAATTAAGAATGGGATTCACGTTCCGAAAAAATCAACAAAAGGAAAGTAGTGATGGAGTCACAAAGATGTTTGCGACATACTTATTTACAAGCAATTAAAAAGTATCGATCACAGAATTGGCCAATAATTTACCTTGACGAAACATGGTTCGATACCCATGACACTGTGCAAAAAGGGTAGGTTGAGAGCAGTACAAAATGTCAGACTAACGCACCTTAAAATAAAGGTAAACGAATAACCATTTCGCATGCTGTATCTGAAAAGGGCTGAGTTTCAAATTGTCTACTATTATCTGCAAAAAACATAAAAGATTCTAGTTTGGATTATCATGAAGATACGACCGTAGAACTTTTTTAAAATTGGTTTCAAAATTCCGTTTTGCCAAATGTTCCCGAACAGAGTGTTACAGCTATGGACAATGCAAGTCACTTACTAAATAAGGTTCCTAATGCAGCCAACCCCAAATCGGAAATACAGAAATATATGTTAGAAAATGACATTTATTTTGATTTTAGTTATAAAAAAGTAATCTTTTTGGAAGTTTTAAAAGACTATAAATTGAAAAAGAAATATGTTTGTGGTGGTATAGCTGAGAAAATGGGACACATAGTTATTGTGTGTTTAATCCAATTGAACATATTTGGCATCAAGTTAAATCAAAAATAAGGGCACAAAATATTTCTCCTACTTTAAGCGTGTTAGTGGTTGAATTAGTAAAAAAAGTTACAAATGATATACCTTGTAAAAGCTGAAAGAATTCCATTCAGCACGTTGTTAAAGTTGAAGAGATTCATATATTTATGTAAATAATATATATAAAACCACTGATAATTACTTCAGCTGATGACAGTGATGGTGAAACCGAATTAGGCTTAAGTTAAAATATATTTTTATTTATACAATATGTCCCTTCTTTTAAACCTCATTCATTCAAACTGTATATTTGTACTTCTTATCCATTTGCTTTTACATAAATCTATAAACAAACATCTCCAAAAACACTTATAATTTTATTTATTTGCATTAATGAATAAAATTCTTAAGTCCGTCTCTGCAACTTATCATAAACAAAAGGTCAGAATTTTTATATTGCCTACTTAAAACGGCAAAAACCAGTATCTTATATTTTGGGACAGGCTATACCATACTATTTATTCAGAGCGTACACCGTATTCCGTAATATTGATTTAATAGAACTCCACACAAAACACAAACCGTAAAATATAGTATGATGTGCTACTGAACGTGCTTTATAATTCCTATTAGTTTAAGCGACCCTTTTAAGATCGACTTGGTTTAGGTGATCCATAACCCATTAATTTAATGTTCATTGCAGAGAGCACAAAAGCGTTCACTCGATGGTCATTTATGTTCTCGGCCTATGTCATTGTTACTAACATAAATTGTTTTCGTGCTTTATACCTGTATTCGGTAGGCTGATTTCCACTACGCAAAATGTATATGTGCTTACAATTTGAACTAAAATTAGCAACTTGCTAAATTTTTATGCTTCGTAATTAAAAATTATAGGAGCCACTTAATTAAAAAGTAAATTGGAATACTTATTCAAAATTTTTAAATATCTGTGAATTTTCCTGCCAGAGGGTAACAATCATAACGGTAATTTCTAGTCTGGATCTTGTGACTTGGAATATTATTGGCGTAATTTTTTCACCAGGCCTCTTTTTGCCTTCGATCTTCCCTGTCTTTTATTAATTTACTGAGTTCATATTTGTCGTTTCCCAAATTATTGGAGCGTCTAACTTTATTGGTGATTAGGAATTATCTTTTTTTATCTTCTGGAGCATAGTTGTTTTTCTGACGTTGCTGCAGTTTTTATTTAATTATTTATGGCCTTGGGTAGTGAAACAACCTTTTTTGTTAGTCGAGCTTTCAAAATTATATTTATTTCTTCTTCAGAACAGATGGAAAGACAAAATTTTCTTCTTTCTTTATAATCTTAAGTGAAAATTTTTTGAGAACATTAAATTGATGGAAAAAACAGGAAAAGAAAGAAAAAAGAAAATGATTGACTTACCAAAGTGTTTTTTTTTTATAACAAAGAAACAAGCAATCATTAGCACAAAAGGACATTCCCTAATATACTGTATTAACTATATAATATTCTAATTAAAAAGAAAAATACAAAAAGGCCAAAAATGGCTGGCTCTGGTTCTCTCTCTCTCTTTTCGGGACCAGCAGGGAGAACCAGACATATTATTATTTTACTGGTTTACGGGACACGCAGAGAGAACCAGAGCCACCCATTTTCGGCCTTTTTGTATTTTTTCTTTTTAATTATAATATTATGTAGTTAATAACAGTATATTAGGGAATGTACTTTTGTGCTAATGATTGTTTGTTTCTTTGTTATAAAAAAACCACTTTGGTAAGTCAATCATTTTTCTTCCTTTTCCTGTTTTTCCTTCATTTAAATGTACTTAAAAAATTTTCACTTAACATTATAAAGAAAGAAGGAAATTTTGACTTTCCAGATCTCCTGAAAAAGAAATAAATCTAATTTCGAAAGCTCGACTAACAAAAAAGGTTGTTTCACTATCCAAGGCCATAAATAATTAAATAAAAATTGCAGCCCCACTACATTGAGAGTAATAACAAAGCTTGATGTACACTAGTGAGTACGGTCAAAAATAGGGTAGCTTTAGTATGACAGAAGAGTGAGCAATAGAAGGTCTTGGATGGTTCTGTCCCTGGTATAGATCCCGACGCAAAGGCGGAGTTTGGGAAGTTGCAATATATAGAAGGACTCTCTCAGGCCATTTCCTCCTTGTTTAAGGGTATTATATTAGAATATCCAATTATAATGTAAAATAACTCGATAAATTCTACTCAAAAAAAAAGATAAAACTGATAACCTTCAAAAATCCAATATAATCTATGGCATAAAATGTGAGTGTGACTGTGTGAGATAGGTCAAACATCACAAAAATTATCCAAAAGACTTGCCCTCCACAAAAGTGATTGCAGTCTTAAGCCTAACGCAACCAGTCTTAGTGTCCACGTTAATGATAAAGACCACAAAGTGATTTACAATGACACCTTTGTTATAGACACTGAAAATAACACCCTCCGGAGGAATTTCCTAGAAATGTGCTACATAAAGAACTGCACAAATAGTCTAAATCACAAAAAAGATGTTGAACGACATTTATACTTATTTGTTGACTCAAACTCATACCAAAGATATCAAGGTCAAAGAAGCCTAGAGAAAAATCTCAATTGATTTCCATTCTTAATTTTTTGGAGTAACTAACCTTAATTAGATCTGCCCGATTGGTAATGCTGAAATCACTGCTGATACTAATGTGTCAGATCGAAGAAAAATTGGCGCGAAGTTTCAAAAAATAACCATAATTGTTATGTGTTGAATTCAAAAATGTAATGAATTTTAACCCTTTTATCTGTATAATAGTTATTCCTATTTTAAATATGTATTGTGAGTTTGACTTTTCTTCATAAATGTCTAAAATGTGGAACATTAGGTGTAACTCTTCGTTCTTTTGGAAGAGATAATTGTAGGTTCTGTAAGTACAATTGCATGTTTAGTATTAAGAACAATAACTAATAGATCCTAACTTTTGTAGGCTTCCTGATGAAGCCCATATACGTGGGCAAAAGCTCGACTTAAGAATATATAGCAGTTCACATTGAGTATCCAAGACCTTTTATTGCTCACTCTTCGGTCATACTAAGGCCACACTATTTTTTACCCTACTCACCATATATATATATATATATATATATATATATATATATATATATATATATATATATATATATACATATAAACATACATACATGTAATATTAAATTATAAATATTTATAGTAAAATACGAAAGGGGTGAAAGATGTGGCTCGGAGATTAGAAGGGTTCATTATACGTCCTTGGAAAGGTTTTTGAACTCATGAAATTCAAAAATTAGGTTAAATGATTTAAATACATGTTCAATGATATTATATATATCAATCATTTAAAATAAAACACATAAGGGCCAAAGGCGTAGAGAGGGTGTGACTTTGTATTTTTCGTGTTATAGGTTTTTCGAGATTGTTTTACTTCATGAATCGAAACATCACATTTTTTTTTCATTATTAATATATCACTGTTAACATGGGAAAAGAAAAAAGGGGTGGGGCTTATTATATCGTTTCAATAGTATTATGATAATGTTTCCTGGTTTTTGATTGGAATATTCGATATTTGTTATAAAATACATTTTTTGTCGCAAAATGTATATAATAATAATAATATATGTATGTATAATAAATGTATATAATAATAATAATAATAATAATAACAACTACGGACGAACCAAACAACCGCCTCAGTCGAAACTACTCCCGATAGTTTTACCAGATCCGACATTGTGGGTGATGGAAATTGCCTTTTCCGTGCAGTTAGCTTACACTTATATGGCCACCAAAACCATCATGAGAAACTCCGAGAGGTTGCTCTAAGATATTTACAACAAAACTGGTCGGAACTTCACACATTTTTCATTAATTGAAGTCGACGATATAAAAGACTTCAATAACTATTATAATTATATGAGGAAAAAATGGCACCTATGGAACGAGCCTAGAGATACTTGCCCTCTCGGAAACACAAAATAGCAACTTTCATATCTTCTCAAAACAACGAAGAACAAGACATACAAAAAATAACTTTTACGGACAGACCAACAATAATAAGCAAGGGAAAATACAACAAAACCATTTACCTTCTACTAACAGGCAACCCAATGTCGGGACACTTTGAGCTTCTGACACCACAAAACATTGAAAACATTCCAGAGAACAACAGACCAATAAAAGAAGCATCGGGCGAGCGACGTAACGGTCGAGGACGTCGCGGGAAATGGCAGCTCGACCAAAACGATGAAGACCAGGCAACCGAAAATGGACCTGCCAAAAGTATTGTGTCGGCGACTAAGACGACACCCACCAAGGCGGGAAAATCACAGCAGCGCATGAGTTGCACCATAGGAATCAACGAACACGCCATGCGTTGCTGTAATGAAAACACAAAACCTGACAAAGAAATTACTGAGAAGAACATCACTTGCCGCTTGGACCCACCAACATCAATCCCAAGCGCAACCGACGTAGATACGGGACAAACACAACTACCAAAGCCAGGTCAGGGCCCGTATGTTTTGCAAGGACAACACGCAACTACCAAGGCTGGCAAACCAAGACAGCGGTTAAAGTGGACGGATGAGATGAATAGGACGGTCATGCGCTGTTACTACACCGCCACCAAACTCGAAACAATAACATCGGGCACAGACTTTTCTTGACCGAATATCCACATATGCAATTACTTGTTTCAGAACAGAGAGTAATAGACCAAAAAAGACTTATTACCAAGAACAATCATCTCACACGCCTCTCGAATTGCAAACCATCAAGGACACAGTGGCTGTTGAACTGAACACAGACCAACCAAACAATAGAAACAATAAAGCAGATTCCGAACCAGCCTCACACACACAACCACCCAGTCGAACACAACAGACCCACCACCCAGGAGGAGCATAACGCAAAATAATATTGCGAGTACCGCGCAACACCATATCACAGAAAACAACATGAATCACTCGCCACCCTCAACAACATCCACACAACATCACAGCGAATCACCTCTCATACAAACACTTAAAGCAAAAATGGAGTCACATCTAGCTCGATGGTCAGGCACCGACCCCACAACAAGAAATCCCATCCCTCGTTTAATCTTCAGACAGAGCTCGCAACCAATCCTCAACACACTAAACAAGCACATAATACCTCAGTATATAACAGACTTAAGCACAATCGAAGACATTCGCACAATAATATACGCAGCAGCAATCACCACTCTAACACAAAATAAATCAAAACCTCCCTCAACGACAAGAAAACCCCAACAGGACAAAACCAAAATTCAAATGGCAAATAAGAATAGAAAACAAAATCAACAACATCAGGAGAGATCTAGGACATCTTACCCAGTTTATAAGCGGGAACGCGTCCAAACGTGTCACACAGGGGGCAAACAAGATCAAATCCAAGTCTCCCAACAGAACACTGCCAGAAATCCTCGATACCTTGAAACAAAAACTATTTGTATATGCCTCAAGACTCCGTAGATACAAAGAATCAAATGAGAGGAAAGACACCAACAACCTCTTCCGAAGAAGCGAAAAACAGTTCTACCGGAAAACTATATACAACAAACAGATAGCAGTGACTGAACCACCAAACAAACAAGAACTCACAGATTATTGGAAAAGTATCTGGTCACAACCCAAACTACACAATAATAACACCCCCTGGATCAAAGCTGAAGAAGACAAACATAAACATGTGACAGAACAAGAAAAATACCACATTAAATACACAAGAAATTACAGAAACTATCAAACACACAGACCAACTGGAAATGTCCTGGAATAGACAATATACAAAACTTCTGGTACAAACAGTTTACCACCACACACGAAGCACTCACACACCAAATCAACAAAGCCATTCTACAACCACACACATTTCCCACTTTCCTCACACAAGGAATAACATACGTTAAACCCAAAAGCTCAGACACCACAAACCCGTCAAACTACCGACCTATCACCTGTCTTCCAACCCTATACAAGATCAATCACAGCCACAATTTCGAAGAAAATAGAACAACACCTAACAGACAACAATATTCTCACAGAAGAGCAGAAGGGATGCAGGAAAAATAGTCGAGGATGCAAAAAGCAGCTGATTATAGATAGCGTGATTACGGGACAAACCAGAAAAGAACACAGAAACCTTCACATCGGTTACATAGACTATAAAAAAGCCTTCGACTCCATACCCCACAGCTGGTTAATCAGGGTCCTAGAAATCTATAAAATCAACCAACACCTCAGGCAGTTTCTCGCGCAAATTATGAAAACATGGGAAAAACCAAAATACGCCTAGAAACACAAACCGAACGCATCCAAACAGAAGAGCTGTACATCAGGCGGGGTATATTTCAGGGAAACTCGCTCAGTGCTCTATGGTTTTGCCTCTGTCTCAATCCACTCTCAAATATACTAAACAGAACAGAGCATGGCTTCAATATCAGACACCAAAAAGTGAATCAACATAAAAATAAACCACCTCCTATATATGGACGACATAAAACTCTACGCTGCCACACAAACAAAGCTGAAAGAACTCCTCAAAATCACAGAAATATTCACCTTAGATATCAATATGGAATTTGGTATAAGTAAATGCAAAGTGCTCCACATCAACAAAGGCCAATGGAAGTGCCACCATGAGACAGAAAACCATCAACAATGAAACGCTCGATAACATGTTCGACAAAGAAACATACAAATATCTGGGCTTCCAACAAAGCACCAAACTCAACCACACTCACATCAAAACAGAGCTCAGAACCGAATTCAAAAACAGACTGACGAAACTTTTGCAAACAAAACTCAACTCTAAGAATCTCACTAAAGCCATCAAGACGTTTGCTATACTTATACTCACATATTCATTTGGTATCATCAAATGGTCACAAACAGACATAGAAAATATTCACATCCTTATACGATCTCAGTTCACCAAATACAGGAAATTACACCCCAACGCATGCAAAGAAAGACTTACCATCGAGAGGAAGGCAGGAGGAAGAGGAATTATAGACATCAGATCATTACACACAAAACAAATACAAACACTTAGGAAATTCTTTCACAGCAAGCAAACCAGCCTCCACACAGCAACAGTGAAAGCAGACAAAAACTACACACCTCTCGACTTAGCCCGGGCAGACCACTCAGCAGACACACACAGTCACACCCAATTACAACAGGAAAAGATGAAAACGTGGTCAGAGAAAACACTCCACGGAAAACACAGATACCACATAGAACAAGACCACGTAAATAAAAAAAAACAATCATACACCTGGTTACAGGATGGGCAGCTATTCCCTGAGACTGAAGGCTTCTTACTTGCCATCCAGGATAAAGTCATTTAACCAGAAACTACCAAAAGCATATCATCAAAGACCCGACTATTGCAGAGGACAGATGTAGGAAATGCCACCAGCAGAAAGAAACGATCGAACACATAACGAGCGGATGTAAAATATTGGCCGGAACAGAGTACACAGCCAGGCATGATTCAGCTGCCAAAGTAGTTCACCAAGTACTAGCCACAACATACAAACTCATAGAAAACACAGATCTCTACTACAAATACACGCCAACATCCATACTTGAAAATGAAGATTACAAGCTCTACTGGGACATCGGTATCCATACAGATAAAACAGTCTCCGCTAATAGACCCGATATTACTTTTCAGTGCAAAAAAGGAAAAGTCACCTATCTAATTGACATAGCTGTCCCCAACGACACAAACACCCAAACGAAATACACAGAAAAAATTTCCAAATACACAGACCTTGCAACGGAAATAAAAAGGCTATGGAGACAAGAAAAAGTCATCATTGTCCCCCTCATTATATCAGCCACAGGCCTAACACCAATAACATTCACACCACATTTAGTGCAATTAGGACTCAACACAGACATACACAGAAAGATTCAGAAGTCAGTGATTTTGAAAACATGTAACATTGTCAGGTCATTCCTTAATACGGAATGGTAATAGCGTTTGTGCTGACTTGGTTTTGGCCCGTCAGCCAAACATAGAACCACATTGATCAAATGTGAGAAAGAAGAACTTTTGTAATAATAATAATATGTCTATGTCTGTTTGTGACCATTTGATGATACCAAATGAATATGTGAGTATAATAATAATATTATACTCACATATTCATTTGGTATCATCAAATGGTCACAAACAGACATAGAAAATATTCACATCCTTATACGATCTCAATTCACCAAATACAGGAAATTACACCCCAACGTATGCAAAGAAAGACTTACCATCGAGAGGAAGGCAGGAGGAAGGGGAATTATAGATATCAGATCATTACACACAAAACAAATACAAGCACTTAGGAATTCTTTCACACCAAGCAAACCAGCATCCATACAGCAACAGTCAAAGCAGACAAAAACTATACCCCACTCGACTTATCCCGGGTAGATCACCCGGCAGATACACACAGTTACACCCAGTTACAACAGGAAAAGATGAAAACGTGGTCAGAAAAACACACTCCACGGAAAACACAGATACCACATAGAACAAGACCACGTAAATAAAAAACAATCATACACCTGGTTACGGGATGGGGCAGCTATTCCCGGAAACAGCAGGCTTCTTACTTGCCATCCAGGATAAAGTCATATTAACCAGAAACTACCAAAAGCATATCATCAAAGACCCAACTATTACAGAAGACAGATGCAGAAAATGCACACCAGCAGAAAGAACGATCGAACACATAACAGCGGATGTAAAATATTAGCCGGAATGGAATATACAGCCAGACATGACTCAGCGGCAAAAGTAGTTCACCAAGCACTAGCCACAACATACAGGCTCATAGAAAACACAGATCCCTACTACAAATACACACCAACATCCGTACTTGAAAATAAAGATTACAAACTCTACTGGGATATCAGTATCCATACAGATAAAACAGTCTCCGCCAATAGACCCGATATTACTTTTCAGTGCAAAAAAAGAAAAAGCCACCTATCTAAGTTGACATAGCTGTCCCCAACGACACAAACATCCAAACGAAATACACAGAAAAAATTTTCAAATATACAGACCTTGCAACGGAAATAAAAAGGCTATGGAAACAAGAAAAAGTCATCATTGTCCCCCTCATTATATCAGCCACAGGCCTTACACCAACAACATTCACACCACACTTAGTACAATTAGGACTCAACACAAACATACACAAAAACATTCAGAAGTCAGTGATTTTGAAAACATGTAACATTGTCAGGTCATTCCTTAATACACAATGGTAATGCGTTTGTGCTGACTTGTTGGTTTTGCGCCCGTCAGCCAAACATGGAACCACATTGACCAAATGTGAGAAAGAAGAACTTTTTTGTAATAATAATATTATTATTATTATTATTATATACAACATACAAAACTCATAGAAAACACAGATCCCTACTACAAATACACGCCAACATCCATATTTGAAAATGAAGATTACAAGCTCTACTGGGACATCGGTATCCATACAGATAAAACAGTCTCCGCCAATAGACCCGATATTACTTTTCAGTGCAAAAAAGGAAAAGTCACCTATCTAATTGACATAGCTGTCCCCAACCACACAAACATACAAACGAAAAACACAGAAAAAATTTCTAAATACACAGATCTGCAACGGAAATAAAAAGGCTATGGAGACAAGAAAAAGTCATCATTGTCCCCCTCATTATATCAGCCACAGGCCTTACACCAATAACATTCACACCACATTTAGTGCAATTAGGACTCAACACAGACATACACAGAAACATTCAGAAGTCAGTGATTTTTGAAAACATGTAACAATTGTCAGGTCATTCCTTAATACGGAATGGTAATAGCGTTTGTGCTGACTTGGTTTTGGCCCGTCAGCCCAACATGGAACCACATTGATCAAATGTGAGAAAGAAGAACTTTTTGTAATAATAATATCATCTTTTTCATCTAGGAGCTCTGCGCCCCCAGTTGTCATTTGGCGCCCCGTTTGTCGATTGGCACCGCCGTCTATAAGCAGCTCAGCTTTTAGTGCTATAAGTGTTCCGTACGGAACACTTATGGGATCATTTCGGTGTCCGTCTGTTTGTCCGTCTGTCCGTCTGTCCGCCTGCCCGTCTGTCACACCCGATTTTCTCCAACACTATTTACATAGAAAGTTGAAATTCGGCACAACTATAGGAATTGATGACCCAATCAGAGCCGTAGTTTTGAAAGTTATATTTCAAATTAAGGAGTTAGTTTTGGATGTTTTTTTGTAAAGTCATCGAGTGGGGTGTCAAACGAAAACTTGTCAAAAAACGAGTTCAAAAATATATATGATAATAATAATAATAATATAATAATAGGATACCCCACAGCTGGTTAATCAGGGCCCTAGAAATCTATAAAATCAACCAACACCTCAGGCAGTTTCTCGCGCAAATTATGAAAACATGGAAAAAACCAAAATACGTCTAGAAACACAAACCGAACGGATCCAAACAGAAGAGCTGTACATCAGACGGGGTATATTTCAGAGAGACTCGCTCAGTGCTCTATGGTTTGGCCTCTGTCTCAATCCACTCTCAAATATACTAAACAGAACAGAGCATGGCTTCAATATCAGACACCAAAAAGTGAATCAACATAAAATAAACCACCTCCTATATATGGACGACATAAAACTTTACGCTGCCACACAAACACAGCTGTGAAAGAACTCCTCAAAATCACAGAAATATTCACCTTAGATGTCAATATGGAATTTTGGTATAAGTAAATGCAAAGTGCTCCACATCAACAAAGGCCAATGGAAGTGCCACCATGAGACAGAAACCATCAACAATGAAACGCTCGATAACATGTTCGACAAAGAAACATAACAAATATCTAGGCTTCCAACAAAGCACCAAACTCAACCACACTCACATCAAAACAGAGCTCAGAACGAATTCAAAAACAGACTGACGAAACTTTTGCAAACAAAACTCAACTCTAAAGAATCTCACTAAAGCCATCAAACGTTCGCTATACCTATACTCACATATTCATTTGGTATCATCAAATGGTCACAAACAGACATAGAAAATATTCACATCCTTATACGATCTCAATTCACCAAATACAGGAAATTACACCCCAACGCATGCAAAGAAAGACTTACCATCGAGAGGAAGGCAGGAGGAAGAGGAATTATAGACATCAGATCATTACAAACACAAAACAAATACAAACACAATAGGAAATTCTTCTTTCACAGGCAAGCAAAACCAGCTCTCCATCACACAGCGACAGTGAAAGCAGACAAAAACTACACACCTCTCGACTTAGCCCGGGCAGACCACTCAGCAGACACACACTGTCACACCCAATTACAACAGGAAAAGATGAAAACGTGGTCAGAGAAAACACTCTACGGAAAACACAGATACCACATAGAACAAGACCACGTAAAATAAAAACAATCATATACCTGGGTTACGGGATAGCAGCTATTCCCTGAGACTGAAGGCTTCTTACTTGCCATCCAGGATAAAGTCATATTAACCAGAAACTGACCAAAAGCATATCATCAAAGACCCGACTATTGCAGAGGACAGATGTAGGAAATGCCCGCCAGCAGAAAGAAAACGATCGAGCACATTAATGAGCGGATGTAAAAATATTGGCCGAAACAGAGTACACAGCGCCAGGCATGATTCAGCTGCCAAAGTAGTTCACCAAGCACTAGCCACAACATACAAAACTCGATGGGTAGAAAACACAGATCCCTACTACAAATACACGCCAACATCCATTCTTGAAAATGAAGATTACAAGCTCTACTGGGACATCGGTATCCATACAGATAAAACAAGTGTCCGCCAATTGACCCGATATTACGTTTCAGTGCACCTATCTAATTGACATAGCTGTCCCCAACGACACAAACATGCCAAACGAAATACACAGAAAAAATTTCCAAATACACAGACCTTGCAACGGAAATATAAAGGCTATGGAGACAAGAAAAAGTCATCATTGTCCCCCTCATTATATCAGCCACAGGCATTACTAAACCAATAACATTCACACCACTTTAGTGCAATTAGGACTCAACACAGACATACACAGAAACATTCAGAAGTCAGTGATTTTTGAAAACATTTAACATTGTCAGGTCATTCTCTTAATAACGGAATGGTAATAGCGTTTGTGCTGACTTGGTTTTGGCCCGTCAGCCCAACATGGAACCACATTGATCAAATGTGAGGAAGAAGAACTTTTTGTAATAATAATAATAAAGGAAGCCCTCAGGGGCTAGGGGAATCCCAGGATTCTCCTAGCCTATACGAGCATTGACGATCCCGAGGTACCTGAGTCATGTTGTAGCTGTCTTGTGTTGTCCAGATTACGTGTAACAAAACGAAATCTTAAGGTGTTTACCGTGCCGAGAAGATGAATGGCTCAGCGTTTTATGAGTCGCGAAACGGTTCCCCCCGGATACCGGGCGCCCTCCGGGAGTAAGTAGCCTTGCTGTGGCATCCAGGCTCTGCCGCAGTCGACCCTCTTTCCTAGGATACTCGTGGGAATACTATGTCAAAGAATAATAATTATAGTAATGATAATGGAATGGTGGTGCGGAGGCGGACCCCTGTC
>CM032452.1:24697896-24716619 GCA_019049505.1 Pachyrhynchus sulphureomaculatus | reverse complement strand
TAGAAACACGATGGACAAAATTTTTCCAATAGATCAGTTTTGGACTAAATTGGTTTACAAAAAGTTTCTTCTGATTCTTTTAAGTCTAATAAACAATTCTCCTTCTCAAATTAGGTAACTCCTGCTTCTCTGGTTACTCCAAATGGACACATGTACTCCGTTATTGTGCTAAATATTTAGATAACTAGACGCGCATGATCAAAATAAAATCTGTTTTATCCTATTTCGGTAGACCATTTCTCGCGCAGTTATTTTGACTACTAGAGTGTTCAAATGCCTACCGTCTTGATCAAAATAGGGTATTCAGAATTGGTAACCTGGGTTATTAAAACTTTTAAGTCGTTTAAAGTAATAAAAATATGCCACTGTCAAAAATAGAAGTGTTACCAGACTGCAGATGGCAGCCGTCTAAAAGTTTTCGTACGGTTGAGTTAGCCGCTCAGTCTGCAATGGTCATTGCTTTATGTATTCTCTGCTCTAGTAGTACCTTCTCTATCACATACTTTGGTTTCTAGGATGTGATTTTGCACAAAAATTCGGAATTTTAGTAAATTTTAAAAATAATTCGTGGTATCCACAGTCCCTAGAAGTCAATTCTCATACAAGAGCAGACTTTTAAATGACATTGTTATTCAGAAAGTTCTTATTAGCAAAACCTTTTTCTCGAGTCTATGTACCCTAGATGATCTCTCGCGGACGGAACCCTTAAAAGCAAAAAAAGTAATAACGCTCTTTCAATGAAATAAGTAGTAAAGATAGGTTAGGCCGACGAACGAATAAAATGCACCATGTCTATAGATACGGCTGATGCCAGTCCTGTAAAGACAAAGGCCCTATCGCCATGTCTCCGTACATGTCAAAAGTATTAATAAAAGAGTTAGACGAAAATGTTGAAACTCGGAGCCGATTGAGTGAATCAAAAAACAGGTCCCTGGTGTTCTTTCACAATCTTATTGGTGAAAAAGGCCGATGGACAGTAACGTCTATGCTCTTTGACGGAAATTTGAAAAAGAAAAAGAAAAGCTCAACGACTAGGTCAGCAAATTTGATAACTATCCATAGATACCGAAAACATCGACCAGAATTTGACATCACTCAGGAATGCTAAAGTATGCGTATCCTCGATAGATCTTAGAAAGGCTTTCTGGCAAATTCCTTTGGACAATTGATCCTCTAAGGAAAAGACTGCTTTTGCAGTAGTAGCGACCAAGCAGCGAGGTCTATTTCAGTTCGTCACTATGCCGTTTGCGTCTAAACGAACGCTGCTCAAACTCAGCAACGTTTTAGTGGACGCTATATTTGGTCCGAAATATCTGAGCCACCATATTTTTACCTATCTAGCGATGATATTTTAGTAACATCGGAAGACTTCGAATCGCATATTCGCTTACTTAAAGAATTAAAAGATAAATTGAAAAGAGGCCCGGACTGACGATAAATTTGAGCAAATGTGATTTTTTTCAAAACTTCTCTAAAGTTTTTTTATAAAGGCTATATTGTAGGCTCAAATTCTTGCGTACCGATCCGGATAAAGTAGCAAGCATGGTTAATTATGCGAGACCTACTAATACTACTGAAGTTAATAGAGCGCTTCGTAGGTAATGTGTTCATGGTACAGACGTTTTATCGAGAATTTTTCTTCTTTTTCTACCCTGTTGTCGCCTATTAATGATCTTTTGAAAGGACGAAAAAAAGGACAATCGATAGATTGGACAAAGGCAGCCGAAGAATCTTTTATAAAGATTAAAGAGCTATTGGTTTCAGCTCCCAATTTTATCCCAACCAGACTTTTTCCCAACAGTTTTTATATATTTCTAGTGATGCTTCTAATACCGGTTTAGGGGAGGGGTTCGTCCTAACACAGAAAATCAATGGTGAGGAAAAAGTGATAGCGTATGCCAGTAGAACTTTATCAAAGGCTGAACGTAACTATTCGGTTGTTGAAAAAGAATGTTTAGCAGTACTCTTTAACATCGAAAAGTTTCGACCTTACATAGAAGGTGTTCCTTTCACGGTCATAACAGATCATTATAGTTTATTGTGGCTTAATTCTATTAAAAAACCCTAGTGGCAAACTAGCGCGTTGGGCGAATTAGGCTGAGACAACATACATTTAATTTTAATTCATAGAAAAGGAGTCCACAATGTTATTCCTGACGCTTTGTCAAGAATCCCAGATCATACAGCGGACGAAAACAGTCTTAAATGCACAAATTGGCGTAAGAATTGATACAGTAGACATAGATCGTATAGATCCATGGTACGATAATTTACGGCAGCAAATTAAAGAATTTCCTCAAAATTTTCCGCAGTGGAAGGTGGAAAAATGATTTCGTGTACAAGTTTATCCCAAACCAGTTGCCTTTAAAAGTTAATGTACCCGAGTGGAAAATACTAGTTCCTAAACCACAGAGAGAGGAAGTTATAGACATGTGTCACACTCCTCCTACCGACTTCTGGTCATTTTGGTTTTTATAAAACTCTTCACAGGGTTCAGGAACAGTATTATGGCCAAAAATGCGTTTTGATATCTTAAAGTTTGTGAGGGACTTGTGAAGTATGTGGAGCGCAGAAATCTCCAAATGCACTACCTATGGGACTGATGGGAAAAGAGAAAACGGTTAATTACCCTTTTCAAGTCATAGCAGCTGATCTAGTAGGCCCATTCCCACGTTCAACAAATAGGAAATAAATGGCTTCTCGTGGTTTCTTGCTGGTTTACAAAGTATACCATGCTATTTCCTTTGAAAAGCTCTAAAGCTGGACATATAGAGAGATTTTTGGAAAATAATGTCTTTCTAATCCACGGTGTTCCATCGCTCTTAATATGCGATAACGGTACTCAGTTTACCTCTAAGAGTTTTAAGAGCCTAAGTGAAACTTATAGTTTTAATATCCGTTTTAATCCCGTGTACTCTCCACAATGTAATTTTGTCGAACGTAATAACCGAACAAATCGGGACCGCTTTTTTAAAGAAGTTACGTTGATTCACATGACACTTGGGATGGCAATATTTCCAAAATTCAACAAGCAATAAATACCGCAAGACACGAAGTAACAGGGTTCCACCCGCGTCTTCTTAGTTTACGGCAGACATATACCTCTATCTGGATCGTACTATAAAAACTTAGATTTGGATGTCAATGTTGACAGCGAAATAATTCCGGGTAACAGGGGTGCGTACGCCGAAAATTTAAAGGGTTTAAAAAGATATTTCACCGACGTGCGTAGTAGGATACATAAGGCTTATGAACGGAACAGTAAGTCTTACAACCTTAGAAAAAGGGATTTTGCCTTTAATATAGGTGATCACGTTTGGCGAAAAAATAAAATTCTTTCCAGTGCAGCAGATAAATTCACATCTAAGTTGGTACCTAAGTATGTGCATTGCGTGATTAGAGAAAAGATTTCAGATTTAGTTTATGGTTTAGTTAATTTAGATGGGACTAAAATAGGACGATGGCATATTAAAGACTTAAAACCATTCAACGGACCTAACCCTAATGAAAGTTTGTCAGAAGAAGAATAATTTATATTTACATTATCTTAATTTGCTTTGCGTTATAATTTTTTTATGTTGCTCTGTAGAGGTGACGACCTCGTTTCTTTGACTGTTATAAAAGTTGAGCAGAGAATAGCTTACTTTTATAGTTTTTTTGCTAAGGTTTTGGGTACTGATCATATCCAAACTTAGGTTGATGGTGGTTGATGTTTAGCATCGACTCAGCTGTTGCGAGCTTGCGAAAGAGTCACACTCAGGATATATCATATGACTGGTATGTCGGTGGTCGCGCGGATTTGATTTGCTTAAGACCCCAAATAATATCCAGTTCTTGACACTTGGAAGCGAATTTTGATTAGAGGCAATCCAAGGTGATCTTGAGTTTAGGACAAGCGCAAGATGTAGCTCGCGTGGTATGATGTTGAGTCAAAATTTTTATGAGCAATTTCAAAGTTTGTTACCCGAGGGGGTGTATTTTCTATTACCTTAGTGGTAATATGTTTGGGTGCAATTAAGAGTAAATTGAGTTTGGTTTATCCAATAAGTCTAAGACTTGGATTATTTTGATTTAGATCTTCTTCTGAATTGACAAACTGAGGGTATTTTCTATTTTTTTTTCAGAGCCGTTTAAACGTTACCTTTGAGTCACTAATTTTTTTAAATTTTTTTTGCATGGACTCATAGACGTATGTTGAGTTTTTTTTTGGTTTACTATCAGATTGATAGAAAATTGAAGTTCTGCAGGAGAACTAAAGGCTGATCATTTACAAGAGATGAGAGCAGACTAAGACAGTCGTTTCACAAAGAAATGATCAAAATCTGATACCGAGATGAGAACCTTGTCAAGAGAGGCTAAGCGCAGTGAAGGAAGATTCCTAACCGAATTTTTAGATTTCCAAGAGGTAATCTAGAGTTTGGGCTGACAGAAAACGGTTATGCCTGATACCTGTAGCAGTTTCTTTTAGAGGTCATTGTCTAGGAAGACGATTAACACCATGATCGAATATTTTAGCTGTCAACGATGTTTTCTTCTTGTTTCTGATTAAGCTGGAAAAGCTCTTGTCGTCTTCAACAGTTTTTGTTGCGTTGCCACCGAAAAATAGAGAAATTTTTTGCTTCATGTAGCTTTTTAAGCTCATTTTCGTTTTTTGGAAATTTCCGTTAGAAGCTTGGTTAAGTTAAACCTTATAAACCTTTTGGTTGTATCCCATGAGTTATCTGTTTTTACAGGCTGTGATGCACCGGGTGCTAACAGATGCCGTTACGACGTTTGGCAGGAAGTTAGTCTTCCTGAGGAACAGACTGATTGGAAGGGTAGTCTATGGGGGTGAACGTTTAGACCTTTGGGACCTTTAGGGGTTTTGTTACCCAATGGTTATTTCTATTTGAACCAAAGGAGAGCCTAGCTACTGTAGTCGACCTCAGCTCTAATTAGCCTATTAGTGGTGACAGGCTGTTGGCAGTAGTGTGTTTCGGAACACCCTATTGATTAAATTTTTTTTTGACTTATGGTGGTGTGGTAGACACCGTTTCAGTTTAGTGGATGCTATAATCTACTCCCTTTTGTTGGTGGACACCAGGGTCACCATTTCTGTATTTTATTGTCTCCACCTTTCAGTATATCGTGGTGAGGTGTTTGTCTCCTGTTATGTGGGATGGATCGAATGTTTTTCGTTGTTGTTCTAGGGCGAGACCAGTACACGAGGGTTCTTCATGCAACTTGGGAAGCGCAATGCTGGTTAAATTTTTATATCTCTGTGTAGCCACCCTGAACAATGACGGAGGGCGTTTGTTCTGGCTCATGTTTCTAGGCAGATTTGTCACTTTGGTGCGATGTGCCGAAGATTTGATTAGCTTTTGCTAAGAGCTTTCACCAAGCTCAGTATGGAGTTATCATAACCAAGAGTTTGGGATTTGAAACTCCTGTATGTATTTCTGTATATATTTCTGTACATATTTCTGTATATATTTCGGTGTATGTTGGTTGCCTGAGGGCATGTGCTCAAAATGCGAGATTTTGAGTCGTTTTGCTTATGGACTCCTATATTTAGGATTATGACTTTAGGGAGGTCCTATTTCGAGACTTGCTGTCTCATATAGTTATGTTGGGAATGTTTCCTTGAATGTTAGTTGTGCGCAGACTAATCATTCTGTTCTTAGTGAACATTGCTTTGTGAAGCAGGATCATTTCAGTTTGGTGAATTTTAGCTTTTATAGCTATTCACTGTGTTTAGAGTGAAATCTAGCTTTTATAGCTACTCACTGTGCCTATAGTGGTATTGTTAGCTTTTATAGCTGCTCACTATGTTAATGGCGAGATTTTTCTTTATGAACGCAGACTTTGTGTAGTCGAGGACTATTTACAGAGTGTTTTTCTTGGCGAGGAGCCGAGCTTTTTTCTGGCGATGTACCAGAATGTTTTCTTGGCGAGGAGCCGAAGCTTTTTTTCTGGCGGTTTGTACCAGAATGTTTTTCTTGGCGAGGAGCCGAGGCTTTTTTTCTGGCGATGTACCAGAATGTTTCTTGGCGAGGAGCTGAGGCTTTTTCTGGCGATATACCAGAATGTTTTCTTGGCGAGGAGCGGAGGTTTTTTTCTGGCGATATACCAGAGTGTTTTGTTGGCGATGAGCTGACGTGTTTTCTGGCGATCAACCAGAGCGTTTTCCCTAGCGATTTTAGCATGTCTAGATGTCTTAGGACGTCGACATTGCCCGATAGAGTGCGATTATTTTCCGAGTGCGACTAGTAGTGATACTAGACTTAGAATGTTCTCTTAGCGATGAGCTAGAGCATGGATGGCGATTTTTCCCGAGCGTTTTTTTTGTCTGGATATTTATCCAGATATTTTTTTTTTTGGCCTAGTTCTAAATGGTCTGACAAGACTTTTTCTTTTTAGTGTAAGTGTTTGCACTAGAATCATTTTTTTTTTTTTTTTATTAAGAATTTTTATAAATTTCTTTTGCTGAAATAGAAAATTTTCAGACAATCCTTAAAATATTTTAAGGGGGGTATTCATATTTTATTTCACTTTTTTTTAGTTCACTTTTTTGATTTAGACAAGAGTCTAGACAAGGTTATATTTTTTTTTTTTTTGTTTTGGTAACAATAATAGAGCTGATTCTTTTATATAAGAAGACCGCGATTGTTACTTTGAACAGGTATTTCTTATGTTCATGCAAGGATTTTTATTTACTTTTTGATGTACTTAACCTTAGTGTCTAATTAAGTTAAGTCTAGTTATAAGATTCTTGTGTGATCATGCAAGGATTTTCATTTGGTTTTCATTGTACTTAATATTAGTGCTTAATTGAATTAAGTCTAGTAGTAAGGTCCGAAGTTTGTACTTTTGTTTTAAGTTCTGACCTTAGTATTAAGTGATAGTGTACCACTTTGTACCTCTTCATAAGTAGCCTTAGTTTAATAGACTAGTGTAGTCTATTTCTTTTTGGAAGGGAGTAAATGTAACATTCATTTTTTCCTAGATTTTAAGACCATGTAATGTTACTGATTTTTCACTTCAAATTGTACTTATTTTCATTTTTGTATCGAACGGTATATTAATAAGAGATTCCAAGCCGTTCGGTGTATTAGTGTGCTGTGCGGGTTTCTGACCAAATATATCGGCACGCCGATTGGTTGAAAATGTGTATCCGGATTTTTGGTTCCGGCGTCGCGAGATGACCGAGAGAAGGCGAGAGACTTATTTAAGGGTCCGAGGAACTACTGTGGAGGCTGAGTACCATCAAGCCGCAGCCAGGCGAATTTTCATCGAAGCCGCCAAAGAGCTTCTTTCAAGTGAGCTGCAGTAAAGGCTCATTACAACAATCATGAGAGCTAAATAATGCACAAGTCTTATAACGAAAAGCCGTAGTGGGCTCTCTAAGTGTTTACGAGAAAAGTGTGAAATCGGTCGTGTTCCATCGAGGCCGAAAATAAAAACAGTAAGTTACCAAAACATCTTCCCATAGACTTATCCCTAAGTAGTGCCTTGACAGCAATATGAACTGACTAAAAAGTGAAGTGAAAAGCACTATTTTTCGTCTTCGTGAGTAGTCAGAGTTTAGAACTTAAATGTCATAACTATCAGTTACGCTAAAATTTCTTTTAATCCTGTAAAACTGCAAAGGTTAGAACTTTTTATCTTTAAAAACTTGAATAAATTTTCTTTTTGTTGATTAAAGCTAGTGTCTCACTGAATACCTATCTTACTTTTCAGGATAAGAACGGCTGTACCAAACTGATTTTTTTATTTACCAACAGTACACCCTTTCAGTATTTTTCTCATTTTTTAGCTGAAGTTAGATCCTTTCTATCTTAAAATGAATGGTGCCCAAAAAAGTCGTACAGCTGAGGTTTCCTTAAAAATAGAATATAATTCCAAAAAAGACGTACAAAAATTATCTCTTACCCATATCTCTCTACCAAAGAAAACTGAGCTAGTGTGTGTTTTAATTTCTTTAGTTCTTTTAAAATCAGGATTCACTCGATTCATTATCAGAAATTAAAGCGGGGCTGCAAGAAAATTGTGCTCAAGCGTGGGGCATCCAATATTCAAACGGTACAAAATTGCGCTCAAGCGTGGGACAAACAACTTCTCACAGGGTACAAAAAAGATGCCTCAAACAGAGGACAATTTAGAAGGCCACAATATATATATATATATATATATATATATATATATATATATATATATATATATATATATATATATATATATATATATATATATATATATATATATATATATATATATAGTATATACATATATATATATATATAATATATATATATATATATATATATATATATATAAAATGCAACGTCTGTCTGTCTGTCTGTCCGTTAGTGCGCTTATCACTGGAGAACCACTTATCCGATTTACGTGCTTTTTTTTTCAAACGTATATATGTTCTCTGGTCAGGTTATAGGCTCTGTTTTATTACGTTAGGTAACATAAGGAATAAGGAGTGACGATAATAGTGATTCAAGTCGGAAAAAAGTTTGCCGCTAGCGCGTTCTCTTGCAATATACTGCCTAAACCATTAAATATGGAACAATATCATGTAGCAAAGAATATCTATATATATATAATATATATATAAAATGTAACGTCTGTCTGCCTATTTGTCTGTCTGTCTGTCCGTCAGTGCGCTTATCACTCGAGAACCACTCATCCGATTTACGTGTTTTTTTCAAATATGTTAGGTAACATAAGGAATACGCAGTGACGATAATAGCGAATCAGGTCGGAAAAAAGTTTGCCGCTAGGGCGCTCTCTTGCAACACCCTGCCTAATCCGTTAAATATGGAACAATATCATGTAGCAATGAACATAATATATATAAAATGCAAACTCTCTCTGTTTGTCTGCCTGTCCGTTAGTGCGTTTATCACGGGAGAACCACTTATCCGATTTACTTAGGCTTTTTTTTTAAATTCATACATATGTTCTTTGGCCAGGTTATATGATAGTAATCTATATAATACATATAAAGCGCGACGTCTCTCTGTCTGTCTGTCTGTCCATTACTGCGCTTATCATTCGAGAGCCACTTATCCGATTTGCGTGCTTTTTTTTTTAAACCCATACATAGTTTCTGTGGTCAGGTTATAGGATATATTCTATTACGTTAGGTAACATAAGGAATAAGCAGTGGCGACAATAGTGAATCAAGTTCACGCGAGCGGAGCCGCGGGCACGGTTAATATATATATATATATATATATATATATATATATATATATATATATATATATATATGTATGTAGTGGTCTTAATAGGTTGCAATAAAAATAACAAGTTGTTGGCACAAACTGAGCGTTTCTGGTGAAGGTCTGATCGAATTATTTAAACTAAATCGGTGAAACATGTTACATGCTGTATTCTTGAATGAACCCATTCATTTGTATACAAGACAGATACTAGCATTACAGCAAAAATCTATAATGGCTTATACATTAAGGAAACAACAAGCTAAGAAGAAAATTAATAACTGTAGTCAATTAATCAAGAACTAGCTAAGTTCATATTATTAAAGGCAGAGTTAGGAAGATAGCCAATTATATGTCGGAACATTACCTAAAGGTTGCTAAACTAGCTGCACCTTAACCAAAAAAGATTGGCCGATGGATAATATACGGAGAATTAACTACTGAGGTCAGTAATAAAGATTACGAGAGTATTATAAAACCAGCGATAGAGAAACAACCCCAGGAAGTGCTAGGAGAAGAATACATGATCTGTTTGACTCACTCAAGAAGTCAAGCAGGAAATAAATGAAAAAAGAACTACTTCCAAAATTGTCTGTCCAAGAATTCTAACACAAGCTCAAAATGAGTAGAGGCTAAAAATAAAGAAGTAAGACCAGCAGTAAAAGAGAAAAGATGAAAAGTTTAAAGAAGAAATCAAAAAATCGAAAGCTTCGTAGGGGGAGCTTAAAGCATAGAGGTATGGAAAATAATAACACAGAAGAAGATCAGCCCGTCAGATTTTTAGTCGATAGATTGTTATGAAAATTGGAACGAACAGTATGAGAACCTTTTAATAGGAATATGATCTGAGTACTTAGTACCAACTATATAGCATATTTACAAGTAGGAGATTCTTGTAATATCTGGAAAATAACTAGAAAAAACCCTAAGCAAAATAAATAATCGTATTTCCTAAGGCAATATTCCAGCTTAGTTGTCCAAATGTGGAGCCACAAATGTAGTACGCCAATTGATTGACTTGGTGAACCAGTATCGTCAAAAATGCATACTGTCAGAAAAATTTAAAATATACATATTATTATTTCAAGAGAGTGATAGCAATGTTCCAAATTGCTATAGCAGCATCCTCAGTATGAGCAGTAGCGTCAGTCACCTGGAAAAATCCTTCAGGCCGGCTTAAGAAAAAATGTAAAATGTTAAATTGATAAAGGTCAAATTGGATTTTCAACGAGTTGTTCTCGCACAAATAATGTACTTGCATGATAACAATTCGTGATAGAAAAAAAGAGCGTGAATCAAGAAGTATATTCAATCTTTATAGACTTCGAGAAAACATACGACTGTAACGGAAAACCAATAAAAGCCTAGTTCAACTGAATTCAAGAACTGTATAATGACGTGTTGTATTTTATTTATTTCTTTGGTTTTGCTCCTAGAAGTGCAATTCGTCAGTGCATTAAGAATGACGGTGGACTTGTCTGGCTCTGGACTATTCCACCATCATGGTAATGATATGTTATATTTGGGATAAACCTTACCTGAATCCATAGAAACAACAAAATGACTAAGGCAGGGAGTCACTATTACCATATTTAATGCTTACGTAGAATTGGCTGTGAGGCACTAGAAAAAAAATACGAGGGTATTAATAACCCACATATTTCCACCTTGAGTTACGTCAATAATCAAGTAGTATTGGCACACGATTCATATGACCTAGAGTTTATGATGATGGGGTCTACAAATCAGTTTTTTTAAAAAAGGAGCAATAAATGACGACGCAAACTTTAAAGTTTTATTCAATGAAAATATGATAGTGGACAAGGTTGATAAATTTATATACTTGGAAAGACAGGAAAGAGCTGTACTGACGTGTAATATATTTTTTATTGTTCATCTCCCCGCCTGAGTAGAGATTTTTGCCCTTTTTCATACTCTAAAGATACCGGCGAGGATGTCGTAATACCCGTTGTCCAAGTACCGAAATATACATTTTTGTATTTCACAGCACATCTTAGACAACGCGGTAGTGTTGCCACAGACGTTATTGCATTTCTACAAACTACTACTACCTACGTATGTGGCCAGGCTAAATAAATTTAAATGAAATAATAAGTAAAGTATACCGACCTGTCGAGATTGAACCCGAGTCCTTCTGCACTGCAAGCAAGAACTATACCACGAAGCCACGGGCCGCTACGCTGAGATGAATTATCTGCGGACAAGTGCAAGTTGATAAGATTCGAAATAAGTATTGATAACGAAGTTAGACGTTTCATGAAGGTTGAAGAAATATTTATTCATACATCTAAAATGGTTTGGCCACCTAGTAAATATGCCGAAAATATATGGAGCAGAGAGAGTGTTCCAGTAGTCCTCGTGTGCTTGCAACAGGAAGTTCTAGAAGATCTTGGAACGGGACACTAAGAGAAACAATGATGGCTATGTGTATTTTTTAGTGGTTTATTCTTGAGTTTGCCGTCCGCAGATAATAAAATGGATTTATGTGGACATAGTCTATTTACCTTTCGGTAATACATAGCCTTCGTCCGAATGTATATCTTGCACGCGGGAGACACGAATTCCATATATATATATATATATATATATATATATATATATATATATATATATATATATATATATATATATGTATATATATATATATATATATATAATATATATATATATATATATATATATATATATATATATATATATATATATATATATATATATATATATATATATACGAGGCTGGTTTGAAAAGTCCGTGCAAAGTCCGAGAGATGGCACCACCGGCGCGTATCGAGGTCATATTTAGTTAGTAGCATCTCTTGAATGAACGCACACCAAGTTTCAGCCATATTGGTCTATTTCTTTGTGTTTGGCATTCGTGTGAATCAAAAAAGTCGAGTGATTTTCAAGAAATGGCACGAAAAAGAATTTCCTGTGGTGATTAAACATTACTTTGTGAAAGGCAAAACGCCTCAGGAGACTAAAGAGAAGCTTGATAAACATTATGGTGACTCTGCACCTTCGATTAGAACAGTTTATAAGTGGTTTCAAATTTTCGGACTGGCCATATGGGCACAAGTGACGCTGAACGTTCTGGACGGCCTGTGGAGGTTACGACTCCAGAAATCATTGATCAAATCCATGATATGGTGATGGATGACAGAAGAGTTAAGGTGCGTGAGATTGCTAGTGCTGTGAGCATCTCAACTGAACGGGTACATAATATTTTGCATAAACATTTGGACATGAGAAAGCTATCCGCAAGATGGGTGCCGCGATTGCTCACGCTTGACCAAAAACGGAATCGTGTGAAGTGTTGCAAGGATGGTTTGCAGCTGTTTTCAGAAGAATCCGGAGGACTTTAAGCGTCGTTTCGTCACTGTGGATGAAACATGGATACATTACTATACTCCTGAGACCAAACAACAATCTAAACAATGGGTTACCAAGGGGAATCTGCACCAAAAAAGGCGAAGACCGTTCCTTCGGCCGGAAAGGTTATGGCGATTGCCTTTTGGGATTCGCAAGGGATAATCCTCATCGACTATCTGGAAAAGGGTAAAACTATTACAGGTGAATATTATTCATCGTGATTGGACCGTTTGAAAACCGAGCTGCAAGAAAAACGCCCGCGATTGGCCCACAAGAAAGTCCTTTTCCATCCCGACAACGCACCAGCACACACCTCAGCAGTTGTGGTCGCAAAATTAATGGAAATAGGATTCCAACTCGTTTCACGTCCCCCTATTCTCCAGACTTGGCTCCCTCGGACTACTATTTGTTCCCCAATTTGAAGAAATGGCTGGCGGGACAAAGATTTTATTCAAACGAGGAGGTGATTGCAGACACTAATGAATATTTTGCAGACTTGGACAAATCCTATTATTCGGAAGGGATCAACAAACTAGAACATCGTTGGACGAAGTGTATAAGCCTAAAAGGAGACTATGTCGAAAAATAAAAAAGGTTTACCCCAGACACTTAAGTAGTTTTTATTTTTGCACGGACTTTTCAAACCAGCCTCGTATATATATATATATATATATATATATCTATAATCTATAACATATATAAAATGCAACGTCTTTCTGTCTGTCTGTCTCTCCGTTAGTGCGCTTATCACTGGAGATCCACTTATCCGATTTGTGTACTTTTTTTTTAAAACATACATATGTTCTCTGGCCAGGTTATAGGTTATACTTTATTACGATAGATAGCGTAAGAAATGAGCAGTGACGATAAAAGTGAATGAAGTCGGTTTGCCGATAGCGCGTTCCCTTGCAATACACAGCCTAAACCATTAAATATGGAACAATATTATGTAGCAGAGAATATCTATAATCTATAATATATATAAAATGCAATGTCTCTCTGTCTGTCTGTCTGTCTGTCCATTAGTGCGTTTATCACGCGAGAACCACTTATCCGATTTTACGTATCTTTTTTTAAATTCATACATATATTCTTTTGCCAGGTTATATAATAATAATAATAATCTATATCTATAGTATATACAAAATGCAACGTCTCTCTGTTTGTGTGCCTGTCCGTTAGTGCGCTTATCCCTCGAGAACCACTTATCTGATTTACGTGATTTTATAAATTATACATATGTTGTCTGACCAGGTTATAGATGTATATTTTATTACATCTATAATATATATAAAATGCAACGTCTCTCTGTCTGTCTGTCTGTCTGTCTGTCTGTCTGCCTGTTTCTCTGTCTGTCTGCCTGTTTCTCTGCCTGTCTGCCTGCCTGTCTGTCTGTCCGTTAGTGCGCTTATCACAGGAGAACCACTTATCCGATTTACGTACTTTTTTTTTAAAACATACATATGTTCTCTGGCCAAGTTATCTATCTATAATATACATAAAATGCAATGTCTCTCTGTCTCTCTGTCTGCCGTTAGTGTGTTACGTGCTTTTTTTTAAAACATACATATGTTCTCTGGCCAGGTTATAGGATATATTTTATTGCATTAGGTAACATAAAGAATAAGCACTGACGATAACAGTGAATCAAGTTGGAAGGAGAAATGATGGGAGTTAAGGAGAAATAAGTGGGAGATGAGCAGAGATAAGCCTAGATAATGGAAATTATGGTAGAGATAAAAATTATGTAGAGATAATGGGAGATTGATTTTTAGGCTATAGATACGTGCATAACTGACTCAAAGACCTTGAGAAGTTACAAAGTAGAACGACACCCCCTGTAATTTTTCAACATTTTCCCCTGTCTCCATTCTAAAAATAGGACTAATCTACCTTCATTCCATCGTAGGAGGACAGCCTTAATGAGAAACGAGGGAATATTACAGGGCCAGAGGTCACCCTTATTTTTTAATTTTCTGGCCATCAATGAGATTCACAATTGTCAACGATATCGGAATGAACAAGTCCCGGCTGGTTCCGACATTGCGACGCTACCCTTGAAAAAAATCAGCAGATTCAGATGGTCAAATAATGGGAGATAAGGGGAAATAATGAGGGATATTTTATTACGTTAGGTAACATAAGGAATAAGCGGTGACGATAGTAGTGAATCAAGTCCACGCGAGCGGAGCCGCGGGCACCCCTAGTATATATATATATATATATATATATATATATATATATATATATATATATATATATGTATATATATATATATATATATATATATATATATATATATATATATATACTAATATATATATATATATATATATATATATATATATATGTATAATATATATATATATATATATATATATATATATATATATATATATATATATATATATACAAGTGTGGTCACAAAAAATCAATAATCGAATTTTTTTGGGGGGGACCCTCGCAAAAGTTGCCAATTGACTAAGAAATGAGATTGGTAGCTCAATTGGATAACGTTAACCTGTGCCTTATCAAGGCACTGGTTTTTTGACTTTTTATGAAAATTAATTTTTTATGAAAATGTCTGAAAACATTGCAAGATTCAATTACATCGGCTCTCTAGATTTTGTTTTATTTATTTTTTCGATATGTACATAAAAAGGGTTTAGTTAAAACTATTTTAAAAAGTAAATAGAGGAAAATCCCAATTGAAAATGGAGGATTTAGGAGAAAAGAAAAGCAAAAAGTATAAAAATGAGAAGAAATAATGTCCAAATGCATTTTATTATTTAAAGTTTAGTTATAAAAAAGGTAACAAGGAAAAGGAAAGAAGTTATTATTATTATTTACATCTACAATTTATTATCAGATCAAGGTGGTAATGGCTTAGATAAGGTGATCTTTGAAGAGTCAGGAAAAATGTTCGTACATTCAGATACAACTTGTAACAGAAACTGCCGTTGTTCTTCATCTTTCGTCAAACAGGAATTGAAGTATTGAATTAATTTTACACCCCTTCCAGCTGTGTTACTGATAACGTTTAAATTTTATACTATTTTGTTAGCTTTTAAATAGTGTGAATTGTCACAGCATTCATCGGGATCAGTATTTAAAAAGTGTGTATCAATTTCAAATCTCTTGAAAAAATTTAGAGCTCGATGAGAAAAAAAGTGATCAATTTTTTTATCCACTAAATCATTCACTTGTTGGAGATTGCCTTGCTTTTACATCCCTATCATCGTAACGTTTTTGTTCAACGGAAATTAATTTTAAACATTTTGCAGCCATGATTGTTTTGACATTTTTTTCTAATGTTTCATTAAAAAACTAAAATGCGACCAGCTCCGAATTGAGATACCACAGATGATTTATCATTTTAGACAGTGCCTGGTCTTCTAGTTCTTTATCATTTTGTCTGTATTTCACAAAAGATTTTAACAGTTTTAGGTCTTGGTTGAGGGCCAAAGTAGACTTGGGGGCATTGAACTACGCTTTTATATAAATATTGATTATAAACAAACAAATGTCTGTGACTTGAATGACTTGAAAGCTTCTACTTTTTTATTTTGCGCTGTGCTTTTACATCTTTTAGTGTTTTTTTGCAGTTTTCTCCACTCTTCGTACAGTTTTTCTAATTTTTCAACACAATCTTTCAGGTGTCTGGTTGGTATCTTAGGTTTCTTCCAAAAAATTATAATTTCCTGTATTGTAAGTTTTGCAGCTTCTCTGGTGTTTAGTTTCACTTGCCGTATATTATAAAAGATACTGCGTGAAACCTGACAATTAAAAGGTAAATTACTGCCACTGATTTGATGAGGCATATGGCCGATTAAATACATCATTTCTTTCTGCCTTGAACTCAAACTCGAACCCGAACAAGCATGGCTCGTTGATGCTGTAGGAGATATTGTCCCACAAAGCTGACAGAAAAGTCACTAAACGAACGTTGTTGAAATGATCATACTTGAAAGGGAAACGTAAACTAAAACTCTCTGACTTCTCCCCGGGCATCCCAGACAAGGAACAAAAAAGGAAGAGTGTTGTTTATGACACTCCAGGTAGAATTCTCTGATAAAAGGGACCTCGATAAGGTACGGGTTGACGTTATCTAATTGAGCTGAAACTGTGCAAATCTTATTTTTTAAAGAAATGGCAAATTTTAGGGGGGTCCCGCCGACAACGCGATGAAAATATTTTTCCCCCTATATCTTGTGACCACTTTAAATAGCGGATCTCAATAATAAAGGAAAAAATTGACCCACAAGAAATGATGTCATGAATATTTTTTTCACGCTGCTACTGGTCAACCCTAGACCTTCTCAATATTGAAAATAGTTAAGACGTAAGGCTGAGATTTGACTCGGCTTTTCTGAAATAAATTTAATAAAAAAAAATATTAAAATATTTTTATTATTTTATTCTTCTAAAACCGGCAAAGGATTTTCCGGTTGTCCGCATTCTACGCGGACATGATAGAGTTTATGCCGCAAGATATTTCTAGGGAAACTTCAAGTTCAGGTTTAGTTGATTTGCTTTCTTGTCAGCGAATGCTTACAAATTTTGCAATATGTTGTGGCTAATGCGACGTAAAAATCAATGTTAATACAGATGTTTTTAAAAATATGTGCGTTAATTTTTTTAAGATGTGTGCAAATTTGTAGAAAGTGTAGAACATATCAGCAATTGTGATAAATTGTGCCATTTGTTACAATTATCTAGTCATTGACAACTTAGGATATTTTGTATGGCGATCGACGATTGCACAATTAAGATACATTTATTTACTTCATATGGATGTACATTGCACACAGCACAATTTTAGTTGAATAAAATTACCTAAATGAATTATACCTAATAGTAATGATATAACACGTCAACAATAAGGTACCGATTTAAGGTAGATAAAACTAATACACTTTTTCACTTTAAGACTAAAAAATTTTGTTTCTGTTTATCCTTTAATAACCATTCTTATTATTTGTGTTTTTTTTTGTGAATGCACTTTGGCTATTGTTATTAAAATTAGGGTAATTTTTTAATTTAGTCTGCTGGGAACATTTTGAGTATTACATATTATATATTTTTTTAAGAATTAAAAATTTTAAGACATGGCATTCCTAAAATTTTATTTGCGGGATTGTTTGTTTATCTAGGTCAAAAGAGTCGTCCACCTTTTTCAGCTTTCTTTTGTTGTCAATAAAAAAGTATTTTTTTATTAACAGCGTTTTGCTGAGGCTCCAAAGCATTTTTTTGGATGACGACTGAGTATGGTTTAATACGGGAGGTTTGTAGGGGAGGTTTAGGTGTATCCTATTATTTTTGTTACTGACGGTGACTTTCTTGTTTTTTTACTTCTTTTTGTTTATTGATATTGTAAGGACTTGATGTTGTTTCCATACTTTTCTGTACAGTGTTTTTTGTAGTATTATCCATAAAGATTTTTTTAAAAGATTTAGCGTTAAATCCCAAAGTAGACGGTTCACTATTTAAATGTGGTTTGATAGTACTAGAAGCGTCTTGTAAAATCGATGTGCTTTTATTACTTGGGTTCGTTTGAGAGAAAGAGATATTTTCAGCTGCTTTAAACAAATGTTCGGGAAAGACGTTTTTGTCCATGGGCTAAACTCCAGCCGCTTTAAATCTCTTCACAACGATGCCACTGACAGCAGTTCTGGTAAGCTTCTGCAGATAAACTTTTCACTTGATATCGCGTTACTTGACGACCTGGATTTGTCCTTAACCATTTTTCTGTTGCTTGAATGTAATAATTGCCCATAGGCACACGCTAGGGCTAATATATATATATATATATATAATATATATATATATATATATATATATATATATATATATATATATATATATATATATATATATATATATATATATATATATATATATATATATGTATATATATATATATATATATATATATATATATATATATATATATATATATATATATATATATATTTATATATTTATATATATATATATATATATATATATATAATATATATATATATATATATATATATATATATAAATAAATATAAATTCATATTCACCAAATAAGCATATTAAAACATTAGTAACTGAAAATAACAATTTTCATTAA
>CM032452.1:24683524-24697796 GCA_019049505.1 Pachyrhynchus sulphureomaculatus | reverse complement strand
AAATTCTTTTTCGTCCATTTCTTGAAAATCACTCGACTTTTTTGATTCACCACGAATGCCAAACACAAAGAAATAGACCAATATGGCTGAAACTTGGTGTGCGTTCATTCAAGAGATGCTACTAACTAAATATGACCTCGATACGCGCCGGTGGTGCCATCTCTCGGACTTTGCACGGACATTTTCAAACCAGCCTCGTATATATATATATATATATATTAATATATATATATATATATATATATATATTTATATATATATGTATATATATATATATATATATATATATATATATATACATATATATACATATATATATATATATATATATAATATATATATATATATATATATATATATATATATATATCTATATATATGGAATTCGTGTCTCCCGCGTGCAAGATATACATTCGACGAAGGCTATGTATTACCGAAAGGTAAATAGACTATGTCCACATAAATCCATTTATTATCTGCGGACGGCAAACTCAAGAAATAAACCACTAAAAAATACACATAGCCATCATTGTTTCTCTTAGTGTCCCGTTCCAAGATCTTCTAGAACTTCCTGTTGCAAGCACACGAGGACTACTGGAACACTCTCTCTGCTCCATATATTTTCGGCATAATTACTAGGTAGCCAAACCATTTTAGATGTATGAATAAATATTTCTTCAGGCCTTCATGAAACGTCTAACTTCGTTATCAATACTTATTTCGAATCTTATCAACTTGCCCACTTGTCCGCAGATAATTCATCTCAGCGTAGCGCCCCCGTGGCTTCGTGGTATAGTTCTTGCTTGCAGTGCAGAAGGACTCGGGTTCAATCTCGACAGGTCGTGGTATACTTTACTTATTATTTCATTTAAATTTATTTAGCCTGGCCACATACGTAGGTAGTAGTAGTTTGTAGAAATGCAATAACGTCTGTGGCAACACTACCGCGTTGTCTAAGATGTGCTGTGAAATACAAAAATGTATATTTCGGTACTTGGAAACAACGGGTATTACGACATCCTCGCCGGTATCTTTAGAGTATGAAAAAAGGGCAAAAATCTCTACTCAGGCGGGGGAGATGAACAATAAAAAATATATTATACGTCAGTACAGCTCTTTCCTGTCTTTCCAAGTATATAAATTTATCAACCTTGTCTACTATCATATTTTCATTGAATAAAACTTTAAAGTTTGCGCGTCGTCATTTATTGCTCCTTTTTTAAAAAAACTGATTTGTAGGACCCCATCATCATAAACTCTAGGTCATATGAATCGTGTGCCAATACTACTTGATTAATTGACGTAAACTCAAGTGGAAATATGTGGGTTATTAATACCCTCCGTATTTTTTTTCTAGTCCCTCACAGCCAATTCTACGTAAGCATTAAATATGGTAATTAGTGACTCCCTGCCTTAGTCCATTTTGTTGTTTTCTATGGATTCAGGTAAGGTTTTATCCCAAATATAACATATCATTACCATGATGGTGGAATAGTCCAGAGCCAGACAAGTCCACCGTCATTCTTAATGCACTGACGAATTGCACTTCTAGGAGCAAAACCAAAAGAAATAAATAAAATACAACACGTCATTTATTACAGTTCTTGAATCAGTTGACTAGGCTTTTATTGGGTTTTCCGTCCAGTCGTATGTTTTCTCGAAGTCATAAAGATTGAATATACTTCTTGATTCACGCTCTTTTTTTCTATCACGAAAATTGTTATCATGCAAGTACATTATTTGTGCGAGAACAACTCGTTGAAAATCCAACTTTGACCTTTATCAATTTAACATTTTACATTTTTTCTTAAGCCGGCCTGAAGGATTTTTCCAGGTGACTGACGCTACTGCTCATACTGAGGATGCTATAGCAATTTGGAACATTGCTATCACTCTCTTGAAATAATAATATGTATATTTTTAAATTTTTCTGACAGTATGCATTTTTGACGATACTGGTTCACCAAGTCAATCAATTGGCGTACTACATTTGTGGCTCCACATTTGGACACAACTAAGCTGGAATATTTGCCTTAGGAAAATACGATTATTTAATTTTTTTTTTTGCTTAGGGTTTTTTCTAGTTATTTTCCAGATATTACAAGAATCTCCTACTTGTAAATATGCTATATAGTTGGTACTAAGTACTCAGATCATATTCCTATTAAAAGGTTCTCATACTGTTCGTTCCAATTTTCATAACAATCTATCGACTAAAAATCTGACGGGCTGATCTTCTTCTGTGTTATTATTTTCCATACCTCTATGCTTTAAGCTCCCCTACGAAGCTTTCGATTTTTTTGATTTCTTCTTTAAAAACGTTTCATCTTTTCTCCTCCTTTTACTGCTGGTCTTACTTCTTTATTTTTTAGCCTCTACTCATTTTGAGCTTGTGTTAGAATTCTTGGAACAGACAATTTTGGAAGTAGTTCTTTTTTCATTTATTTCCTGCTTGACTTCTTGAGTGAGTCAAAACAGATCATGTATTCTTCTCCTAGCACTTCCTGGGGTTGTTTCTCTAATCGCTGGTTTTATATTACTACTTCGTAATCTTTATTACTGACCTCAGTAGTTAATTCTCCGTATATTATCCATCGGCCAATCTTTTTTGGTTAAGGTGCAGCTAGTTTAGCAACCTTTAGGTAATGTTCCGACACACAATTGGCTATCTTCCTAACTCTGCCTTTAATAATATGAACTTAGCTGGTTCTTGATTAATTGACTACAGTTATTAATTTTCTTCTTAGCTTGTTGTTTCCTTAATGTATAAGCCATTATATATTTGTGCTGTAATGCTAGTATCTGTCTTGTATACAAATGAATGGGTTCATTCAAGAATACAGCATGTAACATGGTTTCACCGATTTAGTTTAAATAATTCGATCAGACCTTCACCAGAAACGCTCAGTTTGTGCCAACAACTTTGTTATTTTTATTGCAACCTATTAAGACCACTATCTTCTAAATATACATATATATATATATATATATATATATATATATATATATATATATATATATATATATTAACCGTGCCCGCGGCTCCGCTCGCGTGAACTTGATTCACTATTGTCGCCACCTGCTTATTCCTTATGTGTACCTAACGTAATAGAATATATCCTATAAAACCTGACCCACAGAAACTATGTATGGGTTTAAAAACAAAAAAAAAAGGCACGCAAATCGGATAAGTGGCTCTCGAATGATAAGCGCAGTAATGGACAGACAGACAGACAGAAGAGACGTCCGGCGCTTTATATGTATTATATAGATTAACTATCATATAACCTGGCCAAAGAACATATGTATGAATTAAAAAAAAAAGCCTAAGTAAATCGGATAAGTGGTTCTCCCCGTGATTAAACGCACTAACGGACAGGCAGACAAACAGAGAGAGTTTGCATTTTATATATATTATGTCATTGCTACAGTGATATTGTTCCATATTTAAACGGATTAGGCAGGGGTGTTGCAAGAGAGCGCCCTAGCGGCAAACTTTTTTCCGACCTGATTCGCTATTATCGTCACTGCGTATTCCTTATGTGTACCTAACATATTTGAAAAAAACACGTAAATCGGATGAGTGGTTCTCGAGTTGATAAGCGCACTGACGGACAGACTGAACAGACAAATAGGCAGACAGACGTTACACTTTTTATATATATATTTATATATATATAGATATTCTTGCTACATGATATTGTTCCATATTTAATGGTTTAGGCAGTATATTGCAAGAGAACGCGCTAGCGGCAAACTTTTTTCCGATGAATCACTATTATCGTCACTCCTTATTCCTTATGTTACCTAACGTAATAAAACAGAGCCTATAACCTGACCAGAGAACATATATACGTTTGAAAAAAAAAAGCACGTAAATCGGATAAGTGGTTCTCACAGTGATAAGCCCGCACTAACGGACAGACAGACAGACCCAGACGTTGCATTTTATATATATATATATATATTATATATATATATATATAATATTATATATATGTATATAACATATATATATATATAATATATATATATATATATATATATATATATATATATATATATATATATATATATATATATATATATATATATATATATATTGTGGCCTTCTAAATTGTCCTCTGTTTGAGGCATCTTTTTTGTACCCTGTGAGAAGTTGTTTGTCCCACGCTTGAGCGCAATTTTGTACCGTTTGAATATTGGATGCCCCACGCTTGAGCACAATTTTCTTGCAGCCCGCTTTAATTTCTGATAATGAATCGAGTGAATCCTGATTTTAAAAGAACTAAAGAAATTAAACACACACTAGCTCAGTTTTCTTTGGTAGAGAGATATGGGTAAGAGATAATTTTTGTACGTCTTTTTTGGAATTATATTCTATTTTTAAGGAAACCTCAGCTGTACGACTTTTTGGGCACCATTCATTTTAAGATAGAAAGGATCTAACTTCAGCTAAAAAAAATGAAAAATACTGAAAGGGTGTACTGTTGGTAAATAAAAAAATCAGTTTGGTACAGCCGTTCTTATCCTGAAAAGTAAGATAGGTATTCAGTGAGACACTAGCTTTAATCAACAAAAAGAAAAATTTATTCAAGTTTTTAAAGATAAAAAGTTCTAACCTTTGCAGTTTTACAGGATTAAAAAAATTTTAGCGTAACTGATAGTTATGACATTTAAGTTCTAAACTCTGACTACTCACGAAGACGAAAAATAGTGCTTTTCACTTCACTTTTTAGTCAGTTCATATTGCTGTCAAGGCACTACTTAGGGATAAGTCTATGGGAAGATGTTTTGGTAACTTACTGTTTTTATTTTCGGCCTCGATGGAACACGACCGATTTCACACTTTTCTCGTAAACACTTAGAGAGCCCACTACGGCTTTTCGTTATAAGACTTGTGCATTATTTAGCTCTCATGATTGTTGTAATGAGCCTTTACTGCAGCTCACTTCGAAAGAAGCTCTTTGGCGGCTTCGATGAAAATTCGCCTGGCTGCGGCTTGATGGTACTCAGCCTCCACAGTAGTTCCTCGGACCCTTAAATAAGTCCTCGCCTTCTCTCGGTCATCTCGCGACGCCGGAACCAAAAATCCGGATACACATTTTCAACCAATCGGCGTGCCGATAGATTTGGTCAGAAACCCGCACAGCACACTAATACACCGAACGGCTTGGAATCTCTTATTAATATACCGTTCGATACAAAAATGAAAAATAAGTACAATTTGAAGTGAAAAATCAGTAACATTACATGGTCTTAAAATCTAGGAAAAAATGAATGTTACATTTACCCCCTTCCAAAAAGAAATAGACTACACTAGTCTATTAAACTAAGGCTACTTATGAAGAGGTACAAAGTGGGTACACTATCACTTAATACTAAGGTCAGAACTTAAAACAAAAGTACAAACTTCGGACCTTACTACTAGACTTAATTCAATTAAGCACTAATATTAAGTACAATGAAAACCAAATGAAAAATCTTTGCATGATCACAAGAATCTTATAACTAGACTTAACTTAATTAGACACTAAGGTTAAGTACATCAAAAAGTAAATAAAAATCCTTGCATGAACATAAGAAATACCTGTTCAAAGTAACAATCGCGGTCTTCTTATATAAAAGAATCAGCTCTATTATTGTTACCAAAACAAAAAAAAATATAACCTTGTCTAGACTCTTGTCTAAATCAAAAAAGTGAAATAAAATATGAATACCCCCCTTAAAATATTTTAAGGATTGTCTGAAAATTTTCTATTTCAGCAAAAGAAATTTATAAAAATTCTTAAATAAAAAAAAATAAAAAATGATTCTAGTGCAAACACTTACACTAAAAAGAAAAAGTCTTGTCAGACCATTTAGCACTAGGCCAAAAAAAAAATATATCTGGATAAATATCCAGACAAAACGCTCGGGAAAAATCGCCATCCATGCTCTAGCTCATCGCTAAGAGAACATTCTAAGTCTAGTATCACTACTAGTCGCACTCGGAAAATAATCGCACTCTATCGCGCAATGTCGACGTCCTAAGACATCTAGACATGCTAAAAATCGCTAGGGAAAACGCTCTGGTTGATCGCCAGAAAAAACGTCAGCTTCATCGCCAACAAAACACTCTGGTATATCGCCAGAAAAAAAATATCGCCGCCAAGAAAACATTCTGGTATATCGCCAGAAAAAAGCCTCCGGCTCCTCGCCAAGAAAACATTCTGGTACATCGCCAGAAAAAAGTCCTCGGCTCCTCGCCAAGAAAACATTCTGGTACACCGCCAGAAAATAGTTCGGCTCCTCGCCAAGAAAACAATTCTGGTACATCGCCAGAAAAAAGCTCGGCTCCTCGCCACAGAAAAAAGTAAAGAAAACACTCTGTAAATAGTCCTCGACGACAAAGTCTGCGTTCATAAAGAAAATCTCGCCATTAACATAGTGAGCAGCTATAAAAGCTAACAATACCACTATAGGCACAGTGAGTAGCTATAAAAGCTAAAATTCACTCTAAACACAGTGAATAGCTATAAAAGCTAAAATTCACCAAACTGAATGATCCTGCTTCACAAAGCAATGTTCACTAAGAACAGAATGATTAGTCTGCGCACAACTAACATTCAAGGAAACATTCCCAACATAACTATATGAGACAGCAAGTCTCGAAATAGGACCTCCCTAAAGTCATAATCCTAAATATAGGAGTCCATAAGCAAAACGACTCAAAATCTCGCATTTTGAGCACATGCCCTCAGGCAACCAACATACACCGAAATATATACAGAAATATGTACAGAAATATATACAGAAATACATACAGGAGTTCAAATCCCAAACTCTTGGTTATGATAACTCCATACTGAGCTTGGTGAAAGCTCTTAGCAAAAGCTAATCAAATCTTCGGCACATCGCACCAAAGTGACAAATCTGCCTAGAAACATGAGCCAGAAAAAAACGCCCTCCGTCATTGTTCAGGGTGGCTACACAGAGATATAAAATTTAACCAGCATTGCGCTTCTCCAAGTTGCATGAAGAACCCTCGTGTACTGGTCTCGCCCTAGAACAACAACGAAAAACATTCAATCCATCCCACATAACAGGAGACAAACACCTCACCACGATATACTGAAAGGTGGAGACAATAAAATACAGAATTGGTGACCCTGGTGTCCACCAACAAAAGGGAGTAGATTATAGCATCCACTAAACTGAAACGGTGTCTACCACACCACCATAAGTCAAAAAAATTTAATCAATAGGGTGTTCCGAAACACACTACTGCCAACAGCCTGTCACCACTAATAGGCTAATTGGAGCTGAGGTCGACTACAGTAGCTAGGCTCTCCTTTGGTTCAAATAGAAATAACCATTGGGTAACAAAACCCCTAAAGGTCCCAAAGGTCAAACGTTCACCCCCATAGACTACCCTTCCAATCAGTCTGTTCCTCAGGAAGACTAACTTCCTGCCAAACGTCGTAACGGCATCTGTTAGCACCCGGTGCATCACAGCCTGTAAAAACAGATAACTCATGGGATACAACCAAAAGGTTTATAAGGTTAACTTAACCAAGCTTCTAACGGAAATTTCCAAAAAACGAAAATGAGCTTAAAAAGCTACATGAAGCAAAAATTTCTCTATTTTTTCGGTGGCAACGCAACAAAACTTTGAAGACGACAAGAGCTTTTCCAGCTTAATCAGAAACAAGAAGAAAACATCGTTGACAGCTAAAATATTCGATCATGGTGTTAATCGTCTTCCCTAGACAATGACCTCTAAAAGAAACTGCTACAGGTATCAGGCATAACCGTTTTCTGTCAGCCCAAACTTCTAGATTACCTCTTGGAAATCTAAAAATTCGGTTAGGAATCTTCCTTCACTGCGCTTAGCCTCTCTTGACAAGGTTCTCATCTCGGTATCAGATTTTGATCATTTCTTTGTGAAACGACTGTCTTAGTCTGCTCTCATCTCTGTAAATGATCAGCCTTTAGTTCTCCTGCAGAACTTCAATTTTCTATCAATCTGATAGTAAACCAAAAAAACTCAACATACGCCTATGAGTCCATGCAAAAAAATTTTAAAAAAATTAGTGACTCAAAGGTAACGTTTAAACGGCTCTGAAAAAAAAAATAGAAAATACCCTCAGTTTGTCAATTCAGAAGAAGATCTAAATCAAAATAATCCAAGTCTTAGACTTATTGGATAAACCAAACTCAATTTACTCTTAATTGCACCCAACATATACCACTAAGGTAATAGAAATACACCCCCTCGGGTAACAAACTTTGAAATTGCTCATAAAAATTTTGACTCAACATCATACCACGCGAGCTACATCTTGCGCTTGTCCTAACTCAAGATCACCTTGGATTGCCTCTAATCAAAATTTCGCTTCCAAGTGTCAAGAACTGGATATTATTTGGGGTCTTAAGCAAATCAAATCCCGCGACCACCGACATACCAGTCATATGATATATCCTGAGTGTGACTCTTTCGCAAGCTCGCAACAGCTGAGTCGATGCTAAACATCAACCACCATCAACCTAAGTTTGGATATGATCAGTACCCAAAACCTTAGCAAAAAAACTATAAAAGTAAGCTATTCTCTGCTCAACTTTTATAACAGTCAAAAAAACGAGGTCGTCACCTCTACAGAGCAACATAAAAAAAATTATAACGCAAAGCAATTAAGATAATGTAAATATAAATTATTCTTCTTCTGACAAACTTTCATTAGGGTTAGGTCCGTTGAATGGTTTTAAGTCTTTAATATGCCATCGTCCTATTTTAGTCCCATCTAAATTAACTAAACCATAAACTAAATCTGAAATCTTTTCTCTAATCACGCAATGCACATACTTAGGTACCAACTTAGATGTGAATTTATCTGCTGCACTGGAAAGAATTTTATTTTTTCGCCAAACGTGATCACCTATATTAAAGGCAAAATCCCTTTTTCTAAGGTTGTAAGACTTACTGTTCCGTTCATAAGCCTTATGTATCCTACTACGCACGTCGGTGAAAATATCTTTTAAACCCTTTAAATTTTCGGCGTACGCACCCCTGTTACCCGGAATTATTTCGCTGTCAACATTGACATCCAAATCTAAGTTTTTATAGTACGATCCAGATAGAGGTATATGTCTGCCGTAAACTAAGAAAGACGGCGTGAACCCTGTTACTTCGTGTCTTGCGGTATTTATTGCTTGTTGAATTTTGGAAATATTGCCATCCCAAGTGTCATGTGAATCAACGTAACTTCTTAAAGCGGTCCCGATTGTTCGATTATTACGTTCGACAAAATTACATTGTGGAGAGTACACGGGATTAAAACGGATATTAAAACTATAAGTTTCACTTAGGCTCTTAAAACTCTTAGAGGTAAACTGAGTACCGTTATCGCATATTAAGAGCGATGGAACACCGTGGATTAGAAGGACATTATTTTCCAAAAATCTCTCTATATGTCCAGCTTTAGAGCTTTTCAAAGGAAATAGCATGGTATACTTTGTAAACCAGCAAGAAACCACGAGAAGCCATTTATTTCCCTTTGTTGAACGTGGGAATGGGCCTACTAGATCAGCTGCTATGACTTGAAAAGGGTAATTAACCGTTTTCTCTTTTCCCATCAGCCCCATAGGTAGTGCATTTGGAGATTTCTGCGCTCCACATACTTCACAAGCCCTCACAAACTTTAAGATATCAAAACGCATTTTTGGCCAATAATACTGTTCCTGAACCCTGTGAAGAGTTTTATAAAAACCAAAATGACCAGAAGTAGGAGGAGTGTGACACATGTCTATAACTTCCTTTCTCTGTGGTTTAGGAACTAGTATTTTCCACTCGGGTACATTAACTTTTAAAGGCAACTGGTTTGGGATAAACTTGTACACGAAATCATTTTCCACCTTCCACTGCGGAAAATTTTGAGGAAATTCTTTAATTTGCTGCCGTAAATTATCGTACCATGGATCTATACGATCTATGTCTACTGTATCAATTCTTACGCCAATTTGTGCATTAAAACTGTTTTCGTCCGCTGTATGATCTGGGATTCTTGACAAAGCGTCAGGAATAACATTGTGGACTCCTTTTCTATGAATTAAATTAAATGTATGTTGTCTCAGCCTAATCGCCCAACGCGCTAGTTTGCCACTAGGGTTTTTAATAGAATTAAGCCACAATAAACTATAATGATCTGTTATGACCGTGAAAGGAACACCTTCTATGTAAGGTCGAAACTTTTCGATGTTAAAGAGTACTGCTAAACATTCTTTTTCAACAACCGAATAGTTACGTTCAGCCTTTGATAAAGTTCTACTGGCATACGCTATCACTTTTTCCTCACCATTGATTTTCTGTGTTAGGACGCCCCCTAAACCGGTATTAGAAGCATCACTAGAAATATAAAACTGTTGGGAAAAGTCTGGTTGGGATAAAATGGGAGCTGAAACCAATAGCTCTTTAATCTTTATAAAAGATTCTTCGGCTGCCTTTGTCCAATCTATCGATTGTCCTTTTTTTCGTCCTTTCAAAAGATCATTAATAGGCGACAACAGGGTAGAAAAATTCTCGATAAAACGTCTGTACCATGAACACATTCCTACGAAGCGCTTAACTTCCGTAGTATTAGTAGGTCTCGCATAATTAACCATGCTTGCTACTTTATCCGGATCGGTACGCAAGGAATTTGAGCCTACAATATAGCCTAAAAACTTTAGAGAAGTTTTGAAAAAATCACATTTGCTCAAATTTATCGTCAGTCCGGCCTCTTTCAATTTATCTTTTACTTCTTTAAGTAAGCGAATATGCGATTCGAAGTCTTCCGATGTTACTAAAATATCATCGAGATAGGTAAAAATATGTGGCTCATATTTCGGACCAAATATAGCGTCCACTAAACGTTGCTGACTTTGAGCAGCGTTCTTCAGACCAAACGGCATAGTGACGAACTGAAATAGACCTCGGCCTACTACTGCAAAAGCGGTCTTTTCCTTAGAGGATTTGTCCAAAGGAATTTGCCAGAATGCCTTTCTAAGATCTATCGAGGATACATACTTAGCATTCCTGAGTGATGTCAAAATTCTATCGATGTTCGGTAGTGGATAGTTATCAAATTTGCTGACCTCGTTGAGCTTTCTTCCGTCAAAGCATAGACGATACTGTCCATCGGCCTTTTTCACCAATAAGATTGAAGAACACCAGGGACTGTTTGATTCTTCAATCACTCCGAGTTTCAACATTTCGTCTAACTCTTTATTTAATACTTTTGACATGTACGGAGACATGGCGAAGGGCCTTGTCTTTACAGGACTGGCATCAGCCGTATCTATAGACATGTTAATTTTATTCGTTCGCTGGCCTAACCTATCTTTACTACTTATTTCATTGAAAGAGCTTATTACTTTTTCTGCTTTTAAGCGTTCCGTCCGCGAGAGATCATCTAGGGTACATAGACGCGAGAAAAGGTTTTCTATAGAACTTTCTGAATAACAATATTTAAAACTTGAATGAGAATTGACTTCTAGGGACTGTGGATACCACGAATTATTTTTAAAATTTACTAAAATTCCGAATTTTTGTGCAAAATCACATCCTAGAACCAAAGTATGTGATAGAGAAGGTACTACTAGAGCAGAGATTACTAAACAATGACCATTGCAGACTAGCGGCAACTCAACCGTACCGAAAACTTTTAGACGGCTGCCATCTGCAGTGGTAACACTTCTATTTTTGACATGGCATATTTTTATACTTAAACGACTTAAAATTTTAATACCATTCTGACCTACAACGGAGGCATTTGCACCAGAGTCAAATAAAGCCGAGAAATGGACACCTAATAGATTTATCTTGATATGCGGTCTGTTATCTAAATATTTAGGAATAAAGGAGACATGTGACCATTTGGAGAAGCAGGAGTTTTAATTTGAGAAGGAGAATTTTTATTAGACTTAAAAAAATCAGAAACTTTTTGTAACCATTTAGTCCAATCTGATCTATTGGAATATTTTTGTCCATCCGTGTTTCTAGAACGTTTTGGATTAGGGGCTATACTGCTAGCGTGAGCTTGTGACTTAGCCGAATGTTTAGAGGCTTTTTTGTTGGACTTAGGTGTATCCGCCTCGGTAATATACCGTCCTTACTCGTTTTTTTGTACATTTGGGGCATGATGTTAGTCTCACACCAGTTGTTCCACATTTGAAACAAAATACCCTCTTCGGTGCTGTACAATTTTGGTAAGTGTGATTCGGACCTGTGCAATTCCAACACGTGAAAATTGCCTTAGGTGAAACCGACTTGTCGTTCACTTTAGCTGCAGTGTCGCTAATTTTAGAATCATTATCTTTTTTTTACCCGTTTTCTGGTTACTCCTAGGGTTCCGATTTACATTCTCAACCTTATTTGTCGAGACTCCACTTCGGCCATTTGGATTATACTCTACTTGATGTATATTAGTTTCGCCTTTTGGTCTGCTCTTTTCCAACAAATAATCGGACTCTTCAAGTTTTCTACATAACCCGGCGAGTTCGGCTACCGAATTAATATCTAGTAGAGCTAACCGATTGACGAAGCTAGGCAGAATATTCCTACGTATAAATTTAACTTTGGTACTTTCCAAAGGCTTGGTGGATAACCTACCAAATAAAGATTCCATGTGGGCAATAAAAATCACAGTGGACTCATTCTTCTTTTGTCGCCTCCTCTTTATTTCCGACCACAATTCTTCATCATCATCACAGTGCAAGAAGTCCTTCTTTAGCCTATCTACCAAGGAATGCCAGTCGCTGACACTTGATTTTATGCTTCTAAACCAAATGAAGGCATCGCCAGTGAAAAATTCAACAGCAGAGCTGAAAAGTTCATCTGCCGATACTTTCCTAGCTTGAGCTATTTCAGTCAGCCTCTCCAAAAAAGGATAGAGTCTCTTTGAGTCTCCATTAAATTTCAATTGTCATTCGCTGACAGGAATATTTCTGGCTGCGCAATTCACGATTGGAGCTGGTACGTTTATGACTGGGGTTGTAATAGGCAACTGTGGTAACTCATGACCAGGAGCTATCTTTTCTGCAAGATTTGCTTCCATGAGTACACACGTAGCTATTGTTTCTTGAACATATCTGGAAAACTTCGACGCTTCCTCTTCGTCATCCGGCATGGGAATTCTTTGTACGCGACCCGCTACATGCGATAAACGTGACTTAACCCGGTGTACAAGTGAATCATTTGGATCTCCGTCATAAATATCGATTAAGTTTTGGATAGAGTTTAAACTCTTTTCGATGCCAGCCGTTTCTTCTTTAAAAGACAGAGTGTCATCCCCTTTTTTTATCGTTCCCTTTTTTTTCGTTTTTTCCGGGCTCATTAATTTCTTTACTTAAGATCCTCGTTAGAATCTTTCTTTTATCCACGACCGGACGTTCTGAGAAAGTACGACGGATTTTCAGTTCATAGTCTAACTCATATTCCAGTAGGTGATTGACTTTAAAATTGAAGGCTTCCATGATAAATGAATACAATTTAAAAGAATTGTTTAAAAAGTCTTGAAGATATTTCTCCTGTGCTCCCAATAGTCAAAAAAATAAAAAATATGTAAAGGCACTTAAAATATGTAAACTTCTTTACCAAACATTTAAAAAATCTTCGACAATTTCAAAAAAATTTCTAAGTATCACCTTGTATTAAAATTCTTTTACCAAATATGTTAAGAATTTTCAACAAAAAAATCTCCAGATATCGTTTCGTATCAGCTAAGTATTTTTAATATTCATGCAAAACATCGGTGAGAAAAAAGTACAGTTTTTTTTTTCTTCGGTTCCGCAAAATAAATCTAACACTGCAAAAATTAAAGTAAACCAGCACATCTGCTAATCTGAACTATAAAGCTAGCTTTTAAGAAAAAAACAGGGATCACTTATCTTAGAGTCTATTAACAAAATTCAAATATCTATACCACCATCAGATAAATTGAAATAAAAAATTCTACAAATTTCCTGCTTTTGTCTTACTGCTTTAATGTAGTTTCGTTTAATAAATATTATGAAATAAAAATATCTGCAAGGTTAGAGCTTTTACTTTGTTCGAAAGCTAGTACACTGAACCCTTTAAAAAAAATAAAATTCCAAAAGCCCCGCGTTGATAGCGCTATTTTTGTGGCCTTCTAAATTGTCCTCTGTTTGAGGCATCTTTTTTGTACCCTGTGAGAAGTTGTTTGTCCCACGCTTGAGCGCAATTTTGTACCGTTTGAATATTGGATGCCCCACGCTTGAGCACAATTTTCTTGCA